>CM029016.1:191558334-191943057 GCA_016801055.1 Panax notoginseng
CTATCATAACCTAGACGCGTGGCTCCCATGTACGAAGGTTTCCTTGAGCACTTCCCAAAGATTCTAATTTCTAAAACATTTTTGATATACATTTATGTAAGGTATCATTGTGAGACCCCAGATTTTATGAATAAATATTTAATTTTCTCGAAATAATTTTTTTATATTATTGGTGGATTTGATATAATAGTTTATGGGTAGTATTTATGAAATTTTGCAAAGTATGCAAGTTGCCATATTATATTCGATTGGTCGGGAAATATTCTTTTTGTCGGAGAATATCCGTACGACGGTACAATCATTTTGGACCCCACAACGGAATTATTGTCGGATTGAGAAACGACAAAAATACTTTATGAAAAATAACGACGAAGTTTTACCATTGATACTGTTGAACTACTCGGTAGTAAAAGTACAGTAATACGCGTTGTTGCATAGTAGCACACGGTATTGAATATTGATATTTATGTGAGAAGTCGCTCAGTTTGATTCAATTATTGTTGATTAATAATATGAGTTATTATAACGATAATGACGTTTTGTTTTATTCATATTATTAACGTAATAAAATAGAAACATCTTTTTATATAAATCAGAATACTTTATTAAAGTTATTCTATAAATAGAATATAATATATTTTATTATGCATAGTGTTGGCAAGTGTTGCATAGTGTTTGCATAGTAAAAATCTTTTTATATAAATAGAATATATATATTTTATTTAAAAGATTTTTTCTTTAAATATGGACTGTCAGATTAAAGTAATCAATCTGGACCGTTCATGGATTAGTTACTATGCATTCTATTTTTCTATAAATAGCAGCTCATTCTTCATTATTTCTTACGAATTCACTGAACTCTAGAGAGAGAGAACTATAGAGAGAAACTATAGAGAGAGAGAAGAAGAGTATTCTGCTACTTAACTACTTCCTTATTTCAGCTCTTCTTTAAAACGGTAAGGGGTGTTATTATTTCTTATTCATGAAGAGAACTGTTGTTATTCCATTTCTTTATTATTCTGTTGGAATAACCTGTATACGCGCGGTCTACCTTATACTTGGTGACATTCTTCTATTATTCTGTTGGAACATCCTGTCTGTGTGTTTTACACCGACCTGGTTCCGTTTTTATTATTATTCTGTTGGAACATCCTGTCTGTGTGTTTTACACCGGACCTGGTTCCGTTTTTATTATTATTCTGTTGGAACATCCTGTCTGTGTGTTTTACACCGGACCTGGTTCCGTTTTTATTATTATTCTGTCAGAATATCCTGTCTGTGCGTTTACACCCGGACCTGGTTCCATTATTTATTATTCTGTTGGAATAACTGTCTGTGCGGTCTATCGCATGCATGGTGATTTCTTTTTGTTATTTCATTCTTTATTATACTCAGTTGGTTAAGTTTGACTTCTATACTCCATGAAATTTGTGGAATATCCTTGACATTGCGCTTCATCTAGTATCTATTCATGAAAATATTCTCCTGATCATTCTTGAATTTTACTCCACAAAGCAGTATCATGTTGACAATTTGGACGTTATTAATTCCTGGATAAATTAATTCTTGAACTGTTTTATTGAATTCTTATATCATTTTCATCATCCTCATGTTTATAAAATGTTGAAAGTCATCTGTGGCCTGTAGTGCATAGATGGACTTGGTATGATTATGACCAGGGATTATTCGGTATAATCATGACCGTAATGTTACGACTGATGTGGTAAATGTCATCATTGCCCCATAGTGCATTGATGGACAGTTGTTGGCATGATCATGACCATTAATGAATACACGAATATCCTTGACCGTAGTGCAAGGGGTGATTCGATGATGTGGATTATTTTATTAAGCTAAGTCCCACGATAACAGTGTTGAAAACCTTTTAAATCATAAAAGATAGTAGAGTTTATTTTCTACTTGACTCTTTAATGGATTGCTTGTTCCGCTACAGTTAAACCTTGATGTCTATTATATTTTATCATTTTAACATTGTTGAAGACTAATGATAATTTATTCTGCATTATCTTAGTCATAATATTTCTTACTGGGCTAGTTGAGCTCACCCCTTTTTCACTGTTCTCTTCAGGAAATGAGAACGTAGCTGGGGCAAGTCGGGGAACGGAGTGATGGTCCGAATGATAGTATTAGTTAGTAGTCCTCACTATTCTATGTAATAGTTGTTAATAAATGTAATGAGGACTCCTTTTGAGTATGAATACTCTCTAGAAGATAATATTTGTATTCAAACTCACAGTTTATGTTTTGTCGTATTGTACACACAGTTGTATTAGTAAGTTGTATTGTATTTCTGTACCATGTATCTGACGACCCAAGATGGGTGATGTATACCTAATTTTGGGGGCGTCACAGTTGGTATCAGAGCTTAGGGATATGATCCCTGGCTAGGATGGTGAGAATAGAACTAGGAGGGGAGAGACGGGGAATTCCTTCGCTAGTATGACCTACCTAAGTTTATTTGGTATTTAATTGGTCGGTCAAAGTATAGGGATAATATGTTGCATGTCAATTAACCCTTATTTTGTGGCAGTGTTTAAAAATGGCATCCGAGAATGTTGAGAACATCAATGGAGCACAGGAGACCGTTGAGTCTCCACAGATCAATAATCAGGACAATGTGCAAACAGGATGACGATAATCCTCCTGTAAACAACAACACTGATCAATTGTCAAACGACGGTACTTTAAGAGCTTTTTAGAATTCATGCAACATCAGGCGAAGACGGCTCCTATTTATAATGCAGGAAAAAACAATGGCAACCCACTGTTGGTCACCGCTAAGCAGTTCAAGGAGCTAGGACCACTGGAATTTTTGGGAAAGCCAGAACCACTTAAGGCGGAGACGTGGTTAAAGCAGATCACCAAGATATTTGATGTCTTGGGATGCTCCGAGGAGAAAAAGGTTCCCTTTGCCACTTTATGTTGCGTGAAGAGGCAGATCATTGGTGGGAATCTGTAAAACGTACCCAGCCTGACGCACTCAAGATGTCTTGGGAGAAGTTCCAAGAGCTGTTCAATGACAATTACTTTCTCGAAAGCATTCTTCACATGAAGGAGGTGGAATTTATCAAGTTGGAGCAAAACACATGACCGTGTCGCATACGAGGCAAAATTTGCGGAGTTATCCCGTTTGCGTCCCACTTGGTGGATAATGAAGAGAGAATGACGCGAATGGTTTTTGCGAGGTTTGAAACCTGAGATACGTCAACATCTTATTTCTCATAAACTGTGTTTGTATTCAGATGTTGTAAATAGGGCTCAGTTAGTAGAGCGCGATAACGAGTCAACGCAACCAAAAGAGAGCAGCTGGCAAAATGATAATACCAGTAAGAGCAGTCAATATCGAAGCGGTAAAATAAGCGTGGAGGGAATCAACAGGCCAGAAATGGTAACCACTTCGGTAATAATCATGGCCAAGATAATAGGAATAGAAATTTCAAGAAGAGAAGGTTCAGCAATGACGTGAAGACGTCAGCACCAGCACCCGTTTTCAAATGAAGGAGAACGACCACCTATCATATGCTTCAAATGCGGAGGGGAGGACACATCAGTCCAAACTGCGCGATACCATCCAAAGCATGCTATAATTGTGGAAGATAAGGTCACTTAGCCCGATTTTGTCGTTCACCGAAGACAAGTTCAGATAGGATGGAGGCACCAAAGACCGTCCCAGAAAAGCAAAGCCAGTAGTTTAAGAGAGAGTGTTTTTTTTTTCGTGACGAGGAACCTGAATAAAATTATCACGGGTATGTTAGTCATAAACTCTTGCGAAGTCTATACCATGTTAGATACCGTTCTACTCACTCTTATATTCACCTAGTTGTATTAAATGTTTGAAGTTAACTCTGGAGACTTAGACTTTGATATGTCTGTTTAAACTCAGTTGGGAGAAACCTTCGTTACTCTACTATTTATAAATCTTGTTCAAATCAACACTTTCACGTTACCTGTCAATCTTATCTCTTTGAAATACTTGCCTTTGATGTGATTTTAGGAATCGATTGGTTAACTACTCATCATGCTTTTCGTAAGGTTGTTAGTTTTCATATTCCTAACCAACCTATTATGCGAATTCAAGCAACCAATCACTAAAGTCATCATGGTCATATCAAGCCATAAGTAAAGAGCCCGGTCCTTTCATTGTTAACTACCTTCAGTGGAATGCACTGAAGCCAGACTTTCTGTAGGTGACGTCGTGAATGGCGATGACAAGTTGATAGGTATCAATGTGACGTGATATCCAAGTCTTGGATGAGAAGTCACAGTTTTGAATGATATTTCTATTGTTAATAAATTTCCCGACGCATTCTTGAAGACTCCTTAGCCTACCCTAGAGCGTGAAATCGAATTTTGTATTAACTTCAGTACAAAACCCATTCTTAAACCCTCAAATATTTCTTTACTTAAAACGAATGTTTCATGCGCCAAAGAAGTTGGCTCGAGCTGTTGAAGATTACGATCGTACCATTCAATATCATCGTGAAAAAGCGAACGTGGTAGCTGACGCGTTTTTGAGTAGAAGATCGTATGCGTTACACGTGTGAATATACGAACCCACGTGAAGATAACGAATATACGAGTAGAATCGACTTTAATTGATAAAGTTAAAGCAGCTCAAGCTATATACATAGAGCTGATGAATGAAGAAGGTTCAAGAGGGCGTTATTCCAGAAGCAAGAATCGACGAAGAGAGAAATCTCAACCCTCGATTTAATTGACCCATTTGAAATACTTGATCGAGTAAGAACTGTGGCTTATAGACTCGTTTTACCGCCAAGTATGTCGCGTGTTCATAACGTTTTTTAACGTATCGATGTTACGTAAATATGTGGACGACCCGAACCACATTATTGATTTAAAACCGGACGAGGTAGCGGATGATTTAACGTATAAAGATGTACCTGTTAAAATTCTGGAATATATTATACGCTTAAAGGTTATACCTCAAGAGTTAGAATCTGAAATGAAGTCAAGATATCCTCATCTCTTCGGCATACCAGGTACGTACGTAAATTTCGAGGGCAAAATTTTATAAGGAGGGGAGATTGTGAGACCCCAGATTTTATGAATAAATATTTAATTTTTCTCGAAATAATTTTTCTATATTATGGTGTGGATTTGATATAATAGTTATGGGTAGTATTTATAAATTTTGCAAAGTATGCAAGTTGTCATATTATATTCGATTGGTCGGGGAATATTCTTTTTTGTCGGAGAATATCCGTACGACGGTACAATCATTGGTGGACCCCACAACGGAATTATTGTCAGATTGAGAAAAACGATAAAAATACTTTATGAAAATAACGGCGGAAGTTTTACCATTGATACTGTTGAACTACTCGGTAGTAAAAGTACAGTAATACGCGTTGTTGCATAGTAGCACACGGTATTGATTATTGATATTTATGTGAGAAGTCGCTCAGTTTGATTCAATTATTGTTGATTAATAATATGAGTTATTAAACGATAATGACGTTTTGTTTTATTCGTATTATTAACGTAATAAAACAAAAACATCTTTTTATATAAAACAGAATTACTTTATTAAAGTTATTCTATAAATAGTAATATATTATATTTAATTGTGCATAGTGTTGCATAGTGTTTCATAGTGTTGCATAGTGTTTGCATAGTAAAAATCTTTTTATATAATATAGAATAGAATATATTATATTTTATTTAAAAGATTTTTTTCTTTAAATATGGACCGTCAGATTAAAGTAATCAATCTGGACCGTTCATGGATTAGTTACTATGCATTCTATTTTTCTATAAATAGCAGCTCATTCCTTCATTATTTCTTACAAATTCACTGAACTCTAGAGAGAGAAACTATAGAGAGAAACTATAGAGAGAGAGAAGAAGAGTATTCTGCTACTTAACTACTTCCTTATTTCAGCTCTTCTTTAAAACGGTAAGGGGTGTTATTCTTTCTTATTCATGAAGAGAACTGTTGTTATTCCATTTCTTATTATTCTGTTGGAATAACCTGTATACGCGGTCTACCCTATACTTGGTGACATTCTTCTATTATTCTGTTGGAACATCCTGTCTGTGTGTTTTACACCGGACGGTCCGTTTTTATTATTATTCTGTTGGAACATCCTGTCTGTGTGTTTTACACCGGACCTGGTTCCGTTTTTATTATTATTCTGTTGGAACATCCTGTCTGTGTGTTTTACACCGGACCTGGTTCCGTTTTTATTATTATTCTGTCAGAATATCCTGTCTGTGCGTTTACGCCGGACCTGGTTCCATTATTTATTATTCTGTTGGAATAACCTGTCTGTGCGGTCTATCGCATGCATGGTGATTTCTTTTTGTTATTCCATTCTTTATTATACTCAGTTGGTTAAGTTTGACTTCTATACTCCATGAAATTTGTGGAATATCCTTGACATTTGCGCTTCATCTAGTATCTATTCATGAAAATATTCTCCTGATCATTCTTGAATTTTACTCCACAAAGCAGTATCATGTTGACAAATTTGGACGTTATTAATTCCTGGATAAATTAATTCTTGAACTTGTTTTATTGAATTCTTATATCATTTTCATCATCCTCATGTTTATAAAATATTGAAAGTCATCTGTGGCCTGTAGTGCATAGATGGACTTGGTATGATTATGACCAGGGATTATTCGGTATAATCATGACCGTAATGTTACGAATGATGTGGTAAATGTCCTCATTGCCCCGTAGTGCATTGATGGACAGTTGTTGGCATGATCATGACCATTAATGAATACACGAATATCTTTGGCCGTAGTGCAGGGGTGATTTGATGATGTGGATTATTTTATTAAGCTGAGTCCCAGCGATAACAGTGTTGAAAAACCTTTTAAAATCATAAAAGATAGTAGAGTTTATTTTCTACTTGACTCTTTTAATGGATTGCTTGTTCCGCTACAGTTAAACTTGATGTCTATTATATTTTATCAGTTTAACATTGTTGAAGACTAATGATAATTTATTCTGCATTATCTTAGTCATAATATTTCTTACTGGCTAGTTGAGCTCACCCTTTCTTTCACTGTTCTCTTCAGAAATGAGAACGTAGCTGGGGCAAGTCGGGGAACGGAGTGATGGTCCGAATGATAGTATTAGTTAGTAGTCCTCACTATTCTATGTAATAGTGTGTTAATAAATGTAATGAGGACTCCTTTTGAGTATGAATACTCTCTTAGAAGATAATATTTGTATTCAAACTCACAGTTTATGTTTTGTCGTATTGTACACGACAGTTGTATTAGTAAGTTGTATTTGTATTCTGTACCATGTATCTGACGACCCAAGATGGGTGATGTATACCTAATTTTGGGGGCGTCACAATCATTGTGAGGTGTTGTCCACGATTGGGACATGAGTCACATTTGATATATATTTGTATCCAAACTCAGAGCATATGTGTTGTTGTATTTTGCACGACAATTGTTGTAATAAAGTTGTAGTTGTTTTCTGTACCATGTATTTGATGACTCAGAATGGGGTTGGGTGGAATGGACCTATTTTGGGGTTGTCACAGTATAAATGAAGTTTGTATTTAAATTCTATACTATGTATTTGGCGACTCAGAATGGATTTGTATGGACCTATTTTTGGGGCGTCACAGTTGGTATCAGAGTTATAGGGATATGATCTCTGGTGGAAATCTAAGGTTAGAACTAGGAGGGGAGAGACGTTTAAAACCTTCACCTAGTGTGTCATACCTAAGCTTATTTGTTATTTAATTGGTCGGTCGAAATATAGGGATAATTTGTGGCATGTCAATTTCATTAATTAACTCTTGTTTTGTGACAGTATTTAAAAAATAACATATAAAAATTAAGATATGAACTCATATAGAGTTTTAGGTGATGAATCGAGGAGATTCATTTAAAGAATAAATATTGGAGTATAATATCTTGTTATAACAAAGATTTTTATTGGGGAGTACTAATTAAGTTATTAAACTTGATTGTAGGATGTCAGGCCAAAGAAGAAATTAGAGATATCCGTGTGATAAGTGAAGAATTAATAGTTACACTCGAGCTAGTCGTAGAGGTTGCATCTGAGAGTGAGGAAGAAGAGTAACGTTCTCTTCAGAAAATAAGAATATAGCTGGGACTAATTGGGGAATGGAGTGATGGTCCAAGATGGTTGCTATAGTAGTCCTCACTATTATATAAAATATTGTGATAATAATTGTAATGAGGATTTTATTTGAGTTTGAATATTGTCTATGAGACAATATTTGTATTAAAACTCATAGCTTATGTTTTGTCGTATTTTACACGACAGTTAATAATTGTATAAATGAAATTTATATTTAAATTACCATGTATTTGGCGACTCAGAAATGGGTTGTATGGACCTATTTTGGGGGCGTCACATTTTATTATCTCGGGACTAATAGTCCAAATCTATTTTTAAAAACAAACAAGTGACTTAAGACTAATAATCCAAATCAAAATATAATCTCTACAAACAAACATAGCTTGAGAGTTTAGTCTTTACGATTTCCCAACATAATGATTCTATACAATGTACTAATTAGTTTGAGAAGTTGTGAATGAATTTATGGCACATAAAAATAGAAAGAAAAAAATTTGAGTTATTGAGTCACCAAAAACCTCTATTGAGTTATCAAAAAAGACTTTTACATTACTTTGTTGACTCGTGACTAATAAAAACAACTCGTTATTTATCGTGTTATATTTAGATATATATAAAATTTGTATATAATATTTTTAAACAATATTCTAATTGATCTCAAGTAAACTCAACAATATATCTAAATTTGATGACTTATAGTTCAAAAGTTTTTTTTATCTTAATTCAATTTTTAGTGTCAAATGGTACATTATATCTTTAATAATAAATGTATACTAAAATTTGTGAAAACAATACAATAGAACCCGTGAAAGCATGAGTAAGTTTAAAAACGACTAATCAAATAAATTTTATATATAACATTTTTAAACGACTTTTAATTGATCGCAAGTCAACTCAACAGTCTAAATTTGGTGACTTGATAGTTCAAAAGTTTTTCTTTTTTTTATATTTTTTTTTTCTTATCTTTACTCAATTATTAGTGACAAATGATACATTGTATCTTTAATAATAAAGGTGTACTAAAATTTTGTGAAAAAACACATTACTTTGAGTTTTTGAGCCGACTTTTGGGAATATCAAAATTCATGACTAATTAGAAGACATGGATACAAAAAAAGTCTTTTGAGCTACCGAGTCATCAAAGTTAGACTACAAAATTGATTCAATACCAATTAAAGTGACTCGGTATATAATTATATATATATATATATATATATATATATATTTATATATATATATATATATTCTAGGGAGGATCTAAAGCGGACCAAAAGAACGGACCAAGGAGCGGATCAAGGCAAAAACACGCGGGTTTTAGGGTCAACCCGCGTGTTTTTGCGACCCAGACCCTGAAACCCGCGTGTTTTTGCCTTGGTCCGCTCCTTGGTCCGTTCTTTTGGTCCGCTTTAGATCCTCCATGTATATATATATATATATATATATGAGGTCGGTTCTCTAACAGACAGGTCTGTTGAAGGAGACCGACTATAGCGACGATTTTTAAGCTATGATGACCGTATGAATTATCGGCATAATATGGACCGGCTATGATAACGGTTCATACCGCCGTCATAATTAAAAAGTCAATCACCGTTATCGATCCGTCAATGGACCAATTCATCGTATATCCTCTCCGTATATATATTTGATCTTGATTGATCGATAACTCATGGACTCCGTCCTTTGAATTATTGTACGGCACATCCTTGGTTTAGACTTTGGATTACAGTAAAATTAATAATATGAGTAATGATTATTGCATAATTAATTAAATTGATGTGATGTTTTCTTATTTCGTTTTGTGTCACATCTTGAAATGTTAAGACAATTTAATAAATTCAATGCAATATTAATACAATTGACTACGTACATACCCTGTCGTTTGAATTGGTTATACTTGTGTGCACTTTCACTCTGGTCCTAAAATGGTTCCATGTGGAGAAGTTTCCATATGAAGAACATTAGCAAGTCAAAACTCAATTGTCAAAAAACACATCTATATTTAATTTTTTTATTAAAAAAATACAAATTTAAATTTTTATTTAATATTTTTGTTATTAAGTTTTCTAATTAATGGGAAAAATAGACAAATTTGATCACTTTTTTTACTCACTTTTTCGTCTTAAAATGGACAAATTTGGACATAAAACTAATTAACATAATCATATCCGTTATAATTTCTATCATACATTATACATTACAAACATAACAAAACTAATATAAAAATAAATTAGTAATATTTTAAATGAAAACTTCAATTTTCTTTTATTTTATTTTTATAACTCAATAACAACATTATAAAAACATATTTCTTCCATTTCAAATCAGAAATACATTTGTAAATCAAAAAATTTAAAGATAATTTTGTGTTCTCAAGTGTATCCTTACTATTAGCTAGAAATTCAGCTGTGATGGTTTGATATTAAAAATAATAGTAAAATAATAATAATAAATTATAAAAATCATGTCAATTTATAATATTAAAATAAAAATATATCACTATTTTAAATCAAAAAATATATAATTCTAATTTTTTTAAAAAAGAAGAATTTATTTTTATTCTTTTCTTTTCGTCCCGAACTCAAAAAATTAGTCAAAATTGCATCTTTATTAAGTAGGAATTACTTGCGTGATTGGACCATATTTTACCAAATATTCTGACCCCAACTAAAAGCCCATCCTTACCTGGCGGCCTCCTATTATAGTCCTATGCTTTTTTAGGATCATTAAATTAGACAATGGAAAACGTGTAGGTGTAGGCCACCATGTCTTCATCACTTCTACTTTTTTAGTCACTTTGACGAAACTCTATATTAAAAAAAAATTAATGCTGCCATCACATAAAAAAAAATATTATATAATACTTATATATACACATATGTATATTACGGACCTCACATGTCAAGCAAGAATTCACAGTATACATATGTATATATGCGAACATTATGTAATTTTTTTTATATGACAGTAACATTGTTAAAAAAATTGAACAATTCCAAAGATTGACTTGACCTTTACTATCTTCTTTTACAACAAACTTGACCCTTCACAATTAAATTATTCACAAAAAATACTTAAACATATATAACAATTCGAATTTATATATATTTATATTTATTTATTGGTTCTATATATATATATATATATATATATATATATATATATATATATATATATATATGGTTAACAATTCGAATTTGATTTGGAGATTAGCTAAGGAATCTGGTTTATTTCGAATTTGAATTGTTAACAGGTTTTCAGCTATTAAAGGAGTATTAGCTCTAATATTGTTATTTTTTGATATATTTGACTCCTTTATTTCAGTAAAATAATATGATTATCTATATCATGATGAGTATTATTTATCCATTAGTCAAACTACAGATATCTATTTACGTCACTAGTGGAACTAGCCGTTGCCTACTTTCTTATATATGTATGCAGTTTGCACGACTAAAGGATGTACAAGATTACAAAGCTGAAATTCACAGAACATTCTTCCTGAATCATATCTGAGTCATATTCAAGTCATTGTGCAATTTCTTTAGGTCTCAGATTAATAGCAGAGTCCTTGTAATCCATCTCATAATATTTATTGTAAACAAAGTATAAGTCTAGGTTGGCTTGGGGATTTATTATTGTAATATTTAGTGTGACGTCCCCAAATTAGGTATACATTACCCATCTTGGGTTGCCAAATACATGGTACATAAATCAAATACAAACTTCTTTTATACAATACGACAAAAGCGTAGCTGAGAGTTTTTACATGAATATTGTCTTCTAGACAGTATTCAAACTCAAATGGAGTCCTCATTACATTTATTATCACACTATTTCATAAAATAGTGAGGACTACTATGACAATCATCTGACCGTCACTCCATTCCCTGAATAGTTCCAGCTATATTCTCATTTCCTGAAGAGAACAATGAAAGAAAAGGGTGAGCTCAACTAGCCCAGTAAGAAATATTATGACTAAGATAATGCAGAATAAATATTCTTAGCCTTCAACAGTATAACAACTAATAGAATACAATAAAAATAAGTTTTAGATCAACAACTGCAGCGGAACAAGCAATCCATTAGAAGAGTCAAGTAGAGCATGATATCTACTACCTTCTATGATTTAAAAATTTATCATCAATTTTATCGCTGAGACTCAGCTTAATAAATAATCCACATCACTGAATTATCCATGCTAGGGCTGAGCAAGTAACCAAATTGGAACCGAAATCGCACCAAAAATCGCACGAACCGCACCAATTAAAACCGCACCAACGGTTCCGGCGTATGTTGCGGTTTTAGGTGGGTTGAATAACCAAATTTACGGTTCCGGTTTGGTTACTAGCCAAAATCAAACCGCATAAAACCGAAACCGCACCATGTGTGTGTATGTATGTATTATCTCTAGTAAATTCTAAAGTTACTTTTCACTTGAACACGCTCAGAGAAAACCCCAGTCTTGCATTGTCATTTTTTCACCAATTAAAGAAGATATTAGAGGTTATAGAGTCAAAAAAATAAGCAATTGGATTTTGGAATTTTGAATTTGTTTGATGCTTATTGGAGGGGCTTATAGTTGAGGGGCTCGAGCACTTGATGCATTGGTTAATGTCAATGCTATAATTGTAATAGTCTAATAGATTATTTTTAGTCCTTCCTGCAATATATTTTATTCTATCTTCAGTATATACTTTTAATTTTTAGGGAACTAGATAAACATTCTTGCTTATTATCGAATAGTCTCCGTTGTTTTATATAGCGCATATTTTAGTTTTAAAGTATGCTTGATATAATTCTCATTGTCGACTTTGTCACTAAGTTAATTGCTCGATGTAAGTTTTATGTTAAATTTTATTGAAAGTTTAAACTTTTTTGTTGTTTCAATTGGTTTTGGAACCGAAACCGCACCAATTAAAACCGCACCGCACACTTTAAAACCGAACCGCACCAATCACAAGCGGTTTCGGGTGCGGTTTTGAATTTTACAAACCGCACCTAAGCGGTTTCGGGTACGGTTTGGACTTCAAACCGCACCATGCTCACCCCTAATCCATGCACTACGGGCCAAGGATATTCGTATTTTCATCAATGGTCATGATAATGCCAAACAACAATTCATCTTTTCACCCTTTGCCGAAGAGAACGAATGGTCATGATCATATCAACAACTGTCACTGAGACTCAGCTTAATAATCCACATCACTTGTAACATTACAGGTCATGATTATACCGAATGATCCCTGGTCATAATCATACCAACCAATAGTCCATCTATTCACGTAAGTCAAAGATGACTTTCATCACAATATAAGCATGATGATGATGACAATGATATAAGCATTAATCAAACGAAATCAAGGATAAATATTAAAGACTTTAAATTTATCCATAGTTTTATAAATATCCAAATTGTCAACATGATACTGTTTTGTAGAGTAAAATTAAAGAATAATATTATATCAGAAAAGAAATCAATTTTTGTCATGAAAAGTACTCCGGGTGAATAGTACCCTGTGAATAGTATTTCGTGAATAGTACTTTATGAATAGTATCCCGTGAATAGTACTTCGTGAATAGTACTTTATGAATAGTACCTGTGAATAGTACTTTGTGAATAGTAACCTGTGAATAGTATTTCGGCATGAAAAGATTAATAATTATCAAGAATGCTCAGAATAATTTTTCAATGAAAAGATACTGGATGAAGCGCAAATATCAAAGATATTCTACTAATTTCACGAAGTATAGAAGCAATACTTCAACAAAATGAGTGTAGAATTAGAGATACGAAACGAAATAATATTACTTACATATTACATAATATAGAAGAAAATATTATTCCTTATGAATACTGAACAAATATAATATCCCTTACGAATACGAAATAAATAATACCCCTTTTCTTAGTAGAAAACTGAATATTAGAATAGTGAAGTAGCAGAATACTCTTCTTCTTCCTCTCTATAGCTTCTCTCTCTATAGAGTCTTAGTGAATTGGTGAGAATGAAAAAAGAATGAGCTTTTATTTATAGGAAAATATAGTTTCGATAATTGCACGTTTTGGGGCTCGAATTTTTACAGTATAATAATACCTTAATCTTTTCTTTTATTTTTAATTTAGTCCTACAAGTATTATCAAACTTGCACCACCTCCCCTAATAGTACATGCATGTGAATCAATAGTACATTCATGTGAATCAATAGTTCCATACATGCGAAAAAATAGTTACAGTATAGTACATTCATCTATACCTCCATTTTTAATTTAGTCATGCAAGTATTATCAATCTTGCACCACCTCCCCTAATAGTACATGCATGTGAATCAATAGTACATATATGTGAACAAATAGTTATAAATATATGAATTAATAGTAATTAATTGCTCATTTATCCGATTAATTACCCGATTGGTCAATATAACCTCCAAAAATTAATTATTATCAAAATAAATGTCGATTTCCACTAACACTAATAATCCCAACACAATGAAAATATCAATTTTATCTTTAATCAACACGAACTTATTCATCATTAATATTATAACTCACAATATTTAACAACCAGATCATTCCCAGGAAAGAGGGGGTTTTTTGATAAGAATTTCTCCCTATTGGCGCGCAATTAGGTTACCAAACCCCTTTCCTCGACAAAACTTTCTAAACATCGTCAATAATGCAAATAATAATATGAATAACTTTTTCGTCTCAATTATTGATTTAATAATATAAAATATTATGCAGATGATAATGTGACAATAATTGAATCAATAATATGAGATAGGCAAAACTAAGGATTTGGCCACCGAAGTTGGCACGTTTTATCGATTTCACGATTAAACTTTTAATTTTTCAAATTAATTTACTGAACTAATTAAAATTGTTAAATTGGGTCATTCTGTCAAATATGGCTCACGGACGTTACATTTTTTCGGCTAATGTGACGCCCCCAAAATAGGTATACATCACCCATTCTGAGTCGCCAAATACATGGTACAGAAACAAATATAACTTTATTAAAACACTTGTCGCGCAAAATACGACAACACAATACTGTGAGTTTAAATACAAATATTATCTTCTAGATAATATCAACACTTAAATAAGTCCTCATTACAATTATTGAAACACTATTAAATAAAATAGTGAGGACTGCTAACACCACTGACTAGAAATATCACTCCACACCCCGACTAGTTCCCGCTATATTCTCGCCTCCTGAGAAAAATAGAACAAAAAGAAAAAGGGTGAGCTTAACTAGCCCAGTAAAGAATATTATGACTAAGATAATATACAACAACTTATCATTAGTCTTCAACAGGGAAAAATCTGATAAAATATAATAGACAACAAGTTTTAGATCAACAACTGCAGCGAAAATATCAAACTATTAGAAAAGTCAAGTAGAGAATAAATTCTACTATCTTCTAAGATTTAAAAGTCCATCATCAATATTTTATCCCTGTAACAACAATCAATAACCATTTTTAATCAAATATCCATATTTTCACTACAGGCCAAAGATATTCATTTGTATCACCAGTCGGTCATGTTCATCTCAATACCTGTTCATCTTTGCACTACGGGCCAAAGATATTCATCAGTTAATCATTCATCTTTGCACTACAGGCCAAAGATATTCAGTAATATCATCATTTAGGACTGACGATGATAAAAAATATTTTAAAAAAAATGAACCCAGTGAGATAGAAGGACAAATATTAAGAATTCGTATTACAGTTTATCCAAGTGCAGTAATACTCTATAATAACCAATTGTGAAGTAGAATTCAAAAATAAAAATCAAAACATGGATGCAATCAAAGATAGTAACCATAATAGACATCTTGGACAAAAAGAGAAAATTTTATTTTTCCGGTGAATAGTGCCGTATTCGTGAATAGTGCCGTATACGCTCGATAATATAGAGAGAGAAAGAGAGAAAACTTATGAATTCTTGTGTAATTTTCAATTCTAACTTAGCCCTCTTATTTATAGGAAAATGTTAGCACGCCGAAGCAGACTTGACCTGCAACCTGATGGCTTTACCTGCTACTATTCCCACCCACCACATTTGAATAAAAATTTCAGCACATTTCTCACCAAAAGTGGGGACCACTCAATTCTAGAATTTTCCACCAAAATTATTTATAAACCTAATTTCTGAATCATTCACCTCTTAAAATTCATAACAAATTATACGTTCATTTTTAACGGTTCAAAATTTGTGGACATATACTCAACTTATATATGTATAACATATCCAAAAATCACAACGATCCAACGGTCAGATTAAAAATTATAACTCACGCAATATATCTCAAGAATAGTGATTTAATTTTTAATACCTCCATTCCGACAAAAACACCTCAACATTAATTCCTTCACATAAAATAAATATATCCATTAATTATATCCACATAAAATAAATATTTTCTTATCATATAAATCAATAATTAATTATTCACAAATAATATTACAGAATCACAATTATGACAACCAGGCCATTCCCAGGAAATGACCAAATATTTTCTTAGACAGAGCTTTCTAGTCATTGCCAATAATGCTATCTAATAATATTATTCAAATTATATGAATTATTGATCTGATAATGGAAAATACTATGCAGCAACAATTATTGAAACAACAATAATATAAAATATCAACGCAGCAATTATTGAATCAATAAAATAAAATATTGAACAATAACTACTGTAACAATTATTGAATAGTGCCTTCTTACGTAAGAATCAATAATTGGTGCAATACCGTGTGCTATTGTATTTTAACCACCGGGTATTCCAACAGTATTAACGGTAACAACTACGCCGTTATTTATAAACAACTTATACTTGTCGTTTTCTTCATCCAATTGCTTTCCATTATGGGGCCCACACAAGGCTGCGCCGTCGTACGAATATTCCCCGACAGAAAGAATATTCCACGACCAAACGAATATTCCCCGACAATAAATGAATATTTTATAACCACTTGCTTATTTTACAAAATTTTCACATTTCACCCATAACCAAAGTATTATATCAATTAACACCTTATTATTCACAAATAATATTAGAGAAAATTTGATTTTATTCATTAATAAATTGGGGTCTTACAACCTCCCCTCTTTATAAAGTTTCGTCCTCGAAATTGACGTATGTACCTGGTGTTTCGAAAAGGTGAGGATACCTCGCTTTCATTTCTGATTCTAACTCCCAGGTCATTTCTTCAATAACATGATTTCTCCACAAAACCTTAACTTGTGGTATAACCTTCGTGCGTAGAACATGCTATTTCCTATCCAAGATCTTAACAGGTACCTCCTCGTACGTTAAATCTTCGGCTATCTCATCTGGTTCTAACTCAATTATGTGGTTTGGTTCTTTCACATATTTATGAAGCACAGATACGTGAAAAATATTATGAACACGAGACATGCTTGGAGGTAATGCGAGTCAATATGCCACATTTTCTATTCGGTCAAGAATTTCAAATGGACCAACAAATCGTGGATTGAGCTTTCCCCTCTTCTCAAATCTTGTAACTCCTTTCCATGGCGCACACGTAATAATACATGATCTCCAATACTAAATTCTACATCCTTTCGATGAAGATCCGCATAACTCTTTTGTCGATCCTGTGCTGTTTATATATGTTGTCGAATCGTTTGGATCTTCTCTGTAGTTATGCGTACCAATTCTGGTCCCAACAACGTTGCTTCACCCACCTCATCCCATCATACTGGAGAACGACACTTTCGTCCATACAAGGCTTCAAATGGAGCCATACCTATACTTGTCTGATAACTGTTGTTGTAGGAGAATTCCACCAGTGGCAAGTACTTATCCCAACTTCCTTTGAAATCTAGAAAACAGAGTCTTAATAGATCTTCAAGGGTTTGAATAGTCCTCTCTGATTGTCCGTCCGTTTGAGGATGGTATGCCGAACTGAATCGTAAATCCATGCCCATAGCTTTCTGCAAGCTAACCCAAAATCGTGAAGTGAATCTTGGGTCACGATCCGAAACTATGGATACTGGCATGCCATGCAATCTCACAATCTCGTTCACGTACATACTAGCAAGACGTTCAAGGGAATAAGTCTCACGTATCGGTAAGAAATGAGCGGACTTGGTTAATCTATCAACAATAACCCAAATCGCATCTATACCTTGAGAAACCTTGGGAAGACCCGTAACAAAATCCATAGTAATGTGTTCCCACTTCCATTTTGGAATCTCAAGTGGTTGCAATGGACCCTTTGGTACTTGATGCTCCGCTTTTACACGTTGACAAGTTAAACATCTCGAGATAAACTCCGCGATCTCTCTTTTCATATTGCTCCACCAAAATGTATGTCGAAGATCGTGATACATTTTGGTACTCCCAGGATGGATTGCAAACGGTGTGTTGTGTGCCTCCATCATTATTCTATGCTTCAAGTTAAAATCGTTAGGAACACAAAGTCTGGAGTTGACTCGAAGTATTCCTTCTTCATCGATTCTTGCTTCTGGAATAGCACCTTCTTGCACTTTCTTCTTCATACGCATCAGCTCTATATCCGTAGCTTGAGCAGCTTTAACTTTATCGATTAAAGTCGGTTCTACTCGTATATTTGATATCATCATGTGGGTACTTGGAGCCTTCATCTCTATCTCCATCCTTTGCAAGTCATACAAAATGGGCCTTTGTGTTAAAAACATTGCACTCGTACCCGCATATGATCTTCTACTCAATGCGTCAGCTACTACGTTTGCTTTTCCAGGATGATATTGGATGGTATGATCGTAATCTTTCAACAGCTCGAGCCAACGTCGCTGCCGCATGTTGAGTTCCTTTTGGGTGAAGAAATATTTGAGGCTTTTATGATCTGTATAGATCTCCACTTTCTCCCCATAAAGGTAGTGTCTCCAGATCTTCAACGCAAAAACGACTGCTGCCAACTCCAAATCATGAGTAGGATAATTCCTCTTATATTCTTTGAGTTGTCGTGAGGCATAGGCTATGACTTTCCCATGTTGCATGAGAACACATCCTAACCCTTTGCCTGAAGCATCGCTGTAGATAACAAATCCATCCGAACCAGATGGTATTGTCAGAACAGGTGCCGAAATGAGTCTCCTCTTGAGTTCTTGGAAACTCTTCTCGCATTCCTCACTCCATACGAATTTTGTATCTTTCCGAGTCAGCTGAGTTAACGGAGTAGCGATTCGAGAAAATCCTTCCACAAATCTCCGATAATAACCAGCTAAGCCCAGAAAGCTACGTACTTCGGTTACCGACTTCGGTTGCTCCCAACTTTGTATGGCTTCAATCTTCGCCGAGTCGACAGATACTCCATGTTTTGACACCACGTGCCCAAGGAATGCTACTTCCTCAAGCCAGAACTCGCATTTCTTCAGTTTGGCATATAGCTTGTTTTCACGAAGCCTTTGCAGTACCAGCTTCAAATGGCGCTCATGATCTTCACGGCTTTTGGAATAGATGAGGATGTCATCAATAAAGACAACAACGAACTGATCTAAATATTCTTTGAATACACGGTTCATCATATCCATGAAGACAGCAGGAGCATTAGTCAATCCAAAAGACATTACTAAGAATTCATAATGCCCGTACCGAGTTCTGAAGGCAGTCTTTGGAATATCCTCAGTTTTAATCTTCAGCTGATGATATCCAGAACGAAGATCGATCTTTGAAAAGAATTGTGCTCTTTGCAACTGGTCAAACAGGTCATCAATGCGAGGTAGCGGATACCTATTCTTGATGGTGACATGGTTCAATTCTCGATAGTCAATACAAAGTCGCATACTCCCGTCTTTCTTCTTTACGAATAAAACAGGAGCACCCCAAGGAGACGTACTAGGACGAATAAAACCGATGTCCAACAACTCCTGTAGTTGGACTTTTAACTCCCGTGATCACCTCGTTCGGGTTTCTCGCGTTTTGGCCAGTCACGATAAACGCCCTTTCAGGAACCGCTGATTTCGACTTGTCCGGGATAACTTTTGGAGTCACCATCCCCGCTGAACTTTGTTTTGCTACAGAACACTCTCGAGCTATATGACCTTCCTTTCCACAGTTATAACATACCTTGGATTGTTGTGGGCAGTTTGGGCAGATATGTCCCTCTTTCCCACATTTGTAACATACGACCGGTGGTCGTTCTCCTCCCCTAGAAACAGTTGATGTTTGTGCTGACGTCTTCACGTTATCATTGTTGTACCTTCTCTTCTTGAAATCTCCTCCCGACTCGCTCCTTCTATTATCACGACCACGATTACCACCAGAGTGGTTACCGCTTTTGTCCGAATGTTTTCCTCCCTGCTGGTTTTCATTGCTTCGATGACTGCCGCCACCGGTATGACCCTGGTTGTGGTCCCTCGGTTGCACATACTCATTATCTCGCTCTAATAATTGAGCCCTGTTTACAACATCTGAATATAAAGAAAATTTATGAGAGATAAGATATTGCCGAATCTCGGGTTTTAGACCTCTCAGAAACATCCTTGTCATTCGTTCCTCATTTTCGACCAAATGAGGTGCAAACCTGGATAACTCTGCAAACTTCGCCTCGTACTGGGACACCGTCATGTTGTTTTGTTCCAGTCTAATAAACTCAACCTCCTTCATATGACGAATACTTTCAGGAAAGTACTTGTCATTGAACAGTTTTTGAAATGTTTCCCAGGACATGTTGAGTGCGTCAGGCTGGGTACGCTTCACAGACTCCCACCAGTAGTCTGCCTCACCGCGGAACATAAATGTGGCGAATGGAATCTTCTGTTCCTCCGTGCATCCCAAGACATTAAATATCTTGGTAATTTGCTTGACCCACGTTTCCGCCATGATCGGATCCGGCTTTCCCTTAAATTCTGGTGGTCCCAATTCTTTGAACTGCTTAGCTGTGACAAACCGCGCGTTGTTATCATTTCCACCCGTATTCTGCACACGAGTCTCCCTCGTCTGATTTTGTATGAACTGCAAAAAGCTCCTAAACATTCCATCATTCATCGTTTGCTCGGTAACGTTGTTTACAGGAGGAATATTGCCTTCCTGTTGCACGTTCCCCTGGGTAGTGATCAAAGGTATCTCCACGGTCTGATTTACTCCATTATTAACGTTCTCAGCTGCCATTCTTAAATACTGCCATAAAACAAGGGTTAATAGTCATGTCATATATTATCCCTATACTCTGACCGACCAAATAAACACCAAATAAACTTAGTCAGGTCATACTAGCAAAGGAATTCCCCGTCTCTCCCCTCCTAGTTCTTGTCTCACATCTCAGCCAGGGATCATATCCCTAAGCTCTGATACCAACTGTGACGCCCCCAAAATAGGTATACAACACCCATTCTGAGTCGCCAAATACATGGTACAGAAAGCAAACTACAACTTCAATAATACAATTGTCGTGCAAAATACGACAACACATACTGTGAGTTTAAATACAAATATTGTCTTCTAGACAATATCCACACTCAAATAAATCCTCATTACAATTATTCAAACACTATTTTACAGAAATAGTGAGGACTGCTAAAACATCTTTCTAGAACCATCACTCCATACCCCGACTAGATCCTGCTATGTTCTCACCTCCTGAGAAGAAAAATGGAACAAAAAGGAAAAGGGTGAGCTCAACTAGCCCAGTAAAGAATATTATGACTAAGATAATATACAACAAATTATCGTTAGTCTTCAACAGGGAAAAATCTGATAAAATATAATCGACAACAAGTTTTAGATCAACAACTGCAGCGGAAACAGCAAACCATTAGAAGAGTCAAGTAGAGAAAGAATTCTACTATCTTCTAAGATTTAAAAGTCCATCATCAATATTTTATCCCTGTAACATCAATTAATAATCATCTTTAACCAAATATTCATCTTTGCACTACAGGCCAAAGATATTCATTTGTATCATCAGTCGGTCATGTTCATCTCAACACCTGTTCATCTTTGCACTACAGGCCAAAGATATTCATCAAGTAATTATACATCTTTGCACTACAGGCCAAAGATATTCAGTAATATCATCATTTAGGACTGAGGATGATGAAAAATATCTTAAAGAGAACGAATCCAGTGAGACAGAAGGACAAATAGTAGGGATTCGTATAACAGTTTATCCAAGATCAATAATACTTCATAATAATCAATTGTGAAGCAGAATTCAAAAATAAAGATCAAAACATGGATACAATCAAAGATAGTAACCATAATAGACATCTTGGACAAAAAGGGAAAATTTTATTTTTCGGTGAATAGTGCCGTATTCGTGAATAGTGCCGTATACGTGAATAGTGCCGTATACGTGAATAGTAACCCCCGACACAAAAAGTTCCAAATTTGATAAAAACTCATATCAATATTTCAGCATAATGATATTGAAGAAAATAATATCATTTAAGAAGAAAATAATATCCCTTACCTCAAAATATCAGTACTTCTGGTCGGAATACCGGTATAAGGCTGAAAGAAACTTGCTCTGATGAATAGAAACTCTCAAAGTATCTAAATACTCACAAAATACACTCAATAATCTAGAGAGAGAAAGAGAGAAAACTTGTTTCTGGTGTGATTTTCAATTCTAACTTAGCCCTCTATTTATAGGAAAATTTTAGTAGGTTTGACCTGCAACCTGATGGCTTTACCTGCTACTATTCCCACCCACCACATTTGAAATATAATTCAGCACATTTCTTCACCAACCACAAGTGGGGCCCACCAATTCTAGAATTTTCCATCAAAATGATAAACTCCGAAAATTCAACAATTTCTGAACCAGTCATCTTGTAAAATTCATAATAAATCATACGTTCATTTTTAACGGTTCAAAATTTGTGGACATATACTCAACTTATATATGTATAACATATCCAAAAATTACCACGATCCAACGGTCGGATTAAAAATTATAACCCCCGCAAAATATCTCAAAAACCCTGATTTTTAATACCTCCATTCCGACAAAAATACTGATAAAAACCTCAACATTAACTCCTTCATTTTTAACCACAAAAATATATCCCTCATTTATATCCACATAAAATAAATATTTCCTTATCATATGAATCAATAATTAATTATTCACAAATAATATTACAGAATCACATTTATGACAACCAGGCCGTTCCCAGGAAAGAGGGGGCTTTCCAATAAGGATTTCTCCTTACTGGCGCGCAATTAGATGACCAAACCTCTCCTTAGACAGAACTTTCTAGACATTGCCAATAATGTTATCTAATAATATTATTCAAATAATATGAATTATTGATCTGATAAATGAAAATACTGTGCAGCAACAATTATTGAAACAACAATAATATAAAATATCAACGCAGCAATTATTGAATCAATAAAATAAAATATTGAATAATAACTACTGTAACAATTATTGAGTAGTGCCTTCTTACGTAAGAATCAATAATTGGTGCAATACCGTGTGCTACTGTATTTTAACCACCGGGTATTCCAACAGTATTAACGGTAACAACTACGCCGTTATTTATAAACAACTTATACTTGTCGTTTTCTTCATCCAATCGCTTTCCGTTATGGGGCCCACACAAGGCTGCGTCGTCGTACGAATATTCCCCGACAGCAAGAATATTCCACGACCAACCGAATATTCACCGACCAAAAATAAATATTTTATAACCACTTGCTTATTTTGCAAAATTTGCACATTTCACCCATAACCAAAGTATTATATCAAATTAACCCCTTATTATTCACAATAATATTTAGAGAAAATTTGATTTTATTCATTAATAAGTTGGGGTCTTACAACCTCCCCTCCTTATGAAATTTCGTCCTCGAAATTGACGTACGTACCTGATGTTTCAAAAAGGTGAGGATACCTCGCTTTCATTTCTGATTCCAACTCCCAGGTCATTTCTTCAATAGCATGGTTTCTCCACAAAACCTTAACTTGTGGTATAACCTTCGTGCGTAGGACATGCTCTTTCCTATCCAAGATCTTAACAGGTACCTCCTCGTACGTTAAATCTTCAGCTATCTCGTCTGGTTCTAACTCAATAATGTGGTTCGGGTCTTTAACATATTTACGAAGCATAGATATGTGAAAAACATTATGAACACGAGACATGCTTGGAGGTAATGCGAGTCTATATGCCACATTTCCTATTCGCTCAAGAATCTCAAATGGACCAACAAATCTTGGATTGAGCTTTCCTCTCTTCCCAAATCTTGTAACTCCCTTCCATGGTGCAACACGTAACAATACATGATCCCCAATATTAAATTCCACGTCCTTCCGATGAAGATCCGCATAACTCTTTTGTCGATCCTGTGCCGTTTGTATACGTTGTCGAATCGTTTGGATCTTCTCTGTAGTAATGCGTACCAATTCTGGTCCCAACAATGTTGCTTCACCCACCTCGTCCCAGCATACTGGAGAACGACATTTTCTTCCATACAACGCCTCAAATGGAGCCACACCTATGCTCGCCTGATAACTGTTGTTGTAGGAGAATTCCACCAATGGTAGGTACTTATCCCAACTCCCTTTGAGATCTAGGACACAAAGTCTTAATAGATCTTCAAGAGTTTGAATAGTCCTCTCTGATTGTCCGTCCGTTTGAGGATGGTATGCTGAACTGAATCGTAAATCCGTGCCCATAGCTTTCTGCAAGCTAACCCAAAATCGTGAAGTGAATCTTGGGTCACGATCCGAAACTATGGATACTGGCATGCCATGCAATCTCACAATCTCGTTCACGTACATACTAGCAAGACGTTCAAGGGAATAAGTCTCACGTATCGGCAAGAAATGAGCGGACTTGGTTAATCTATCAACAATAACCCAAATCGCATCTATGCCTTGAGAAACCTTGGGAAGACCTGTAACAAAATCCATAGTAATGTGTTCCCACTTCCATTTCGGAATCTCAAGTGGTTGCAATGGACCCTTTGGTACTTGATGCTCCGCTTTTACACGTTGACAAGTTAAACATCTCGAGATAAACTCCGCGATCTCTCTTTTCATATTGCTCCACCAAAATGTATGTCGAAGATCGTGATACATTTTGGTACTCCCAGGATGGATTGCAAACGGTGTGTTGTGTGCCTCCATCATTATTCTATGCTTCAAGTCAAAATCGTTAGGAACACAAAGTCTGGAGTTGACTCGAAGTATTCCTTCTTCATCGATTCTTGCTTCTGGAATAGCACCTTCTTGCACTTTTTTCTTCATACGCATCAGCTCTATATCCGTAGCTTGAGCAGCTTTAACTTTATCGATTAAAGTTGGTTCTACTCGTATATTTGATATCATCATGTGGGTTCTTGGAGCCTTCATCTCTATCTCCATCCTTTGCAAGTCATACAAAATGGGCCTTTGTGTTAAACACATTGCACTCGTACCCGCATATGATCTTCTACTCAATGCGTCAGCTACTACGTTTGCTTTTCCAGGATGATATTGGATGGTATGATCGTAATCTTTCAACAGCTCGAGCCAACGTCGCTGCCGCATGTTGAGTTCCTTTTGGGTGAAGAAATATTTGAGGCTTTTATGATCTGTATAGATCTCCACTTTCTCCCCATACAGGTAGTGTCTCCAGATCTTCAACGCAAAAACGACTGCTGCCAACTCCAAATCATGAGTAGGATAATTCCTCTCATATTCTTTGAGTTGTCGTGAGGCATAGGCTATGACTTTCCCATGTTGCATGAGAACACATCCTAACCCTTTGCCTGAAGCATCGCTGTAGATAACAAATCCATCCGAACCAGATGGTATTGTCAGAACAGGTGCCGAAATGAGTCTCCTCTTGAGTTCTTGGAAACTCTTCTCGCATTCCTCACTCCATACGAATTTTGTATCTTTCCGAGTCAGCTGAGTTAACGGAGTAGCGATTCGAGAAAATCCTTCCACAAATCTCCGATAATAACCAGCTAAGCCCAGAAAGCTACGTACTTCGGTTACCGACTTCGGTTGCTCCCAACTTTGTATGGCTTCAATCTTCGCCGGGTCGACAGATACTCCATGTTTTGACACCACGTGCCCAAGGAATGCTACTTCCTCAAGCCAGAACTCGCATTTCTTCAGTTTGGCATATAGCTTGTTTTCACGAAGCCTTTGCAGTACCAGCTTCAAATGGCGCTCATGATCTTCACGGCTTTTGGAATAGATGAGGATGTCATCAATAAAGACAACAACGAACTGATCCAAATATTCTTTGAATACACGGTTCATCATATCCATGAAGGCAGCAGGAGCATTAGTCAATCCAAAAGACATTACTAAGAATTCATAATGCCCGTACCGAGTTCTGAAGGCAGTCTTTGGAATATCCTCAGTTTTAATCTTCAGCTGATGATATCCAGAACGAAGATCGATCTTTGAAAAGAATTGTGCTCCTTGCAACTGGTCAAACAGGTCATCAATGCGAGGTAGCGGATACCTATTCTTGATGGTGACATGGTTCAATTCTCGATAGTCAATACAAAGTCGCATACTCCCGTCTTTCTTCTTTACGAATAAAACAGGAGCACCCCAAGGAGACGTACTAGGACGAATAAAACCGATGTCCAACAACTCCTGTAGTTGGACTTTTAACTCCCGTGATCACCTCGTTCGGGTTTCTCGCGTTTTGGCCAGTCACGACAAACGCCCTTCCAGGAACCGCTGATTTCGACTTGTCCGGGATAACTTTTGGAGTCACCATCCCCGCTGAACTTGGTTTTGCTACAGAACACTCTCGAGCTATATGACCTTCCTTTCCACAGTTATAACATACCTTGGATTGTTGTGGGCAGTTTGGGCAGATATGTCCCTCTTTCCCACATTTGTAACATACGACCGGTGGTCGTTCTCCTCCCCTAGAAACAGTTGATGTTTGTGCTGACGTCTTCACGTTATCATTGTTGTACCTTCTCTTCTTGAAATCTCCTCCCGACTCGCTCCTTCTATTATCACGACCACGATTACCACCAGAGTGGTTACCGCTTTTGTCCGAATGTTTTCCTCCCTGCTGGTTTTCATTGCTTCGATGACTGCCGCCACCGGTATGACCCTGGTTGTGGTCCCTCGGTTGCACATACTCATTATCTCGCTCTAATAATTGAGCCCTGTTTACAACATCTGAATATAAAGAAAATTTATGAGAGATAAGATATTGCCGAATCTCGGGTTTTAGACCTCTCAGAAACATCCTTGTCATTCGTTCCTCATTTTCGACCAAATGAGGTGCAAACCTGGATAACTCTGCAAACTTCGCCTCGTACTGGGACACCGTCATGTTGTTTTGTTCCAGTCTAATAAACTCAACCTCCTTCATATGACGAATACTTTCAGGAAAGTACTTGTCATTGAACAGTTTTTGAAATGTTTCCCAGGACATGTTGAGTGCGTCAGGCTGGGTACGCTTCACAGACTCCCACCAGTAGTCTGCCTCACCGCGGAACATAAATGTGGCGAATGGAACCTTCTGTTCCTCCGTGCATCCCAAGACATCAAATATCTTGGTAATTTGCTTGACCCACGTTTCCGCCATGATCGGATCCGGCTTTCCCTTAAATTCTGGTGGTCCCAATTCTTTGAACTGCTTAGCTGTGACAAACCGCGCGTTGTTATCATTTCCACCCGTATTCTGCACACGAGTCTCCCTCGTCTGATTTTGCATGAACTGCAAAAAGCTCCTAAACATTCCATCATTCATCGTTTGCTCGGTAACGTTGTTTACAGGAGGAATATTGCCTTCCTGTTGCACGTTCCCCTGGGTAGTGATCAAAGGTGTCTCCACGGTCTGATTTACTCCATTATTAACGTTCTCAGCTGCCATTCTTAAATACTGCCATAAAACAAGGGTTAATAGTCATGTCATATATTATCCCTATACTCTGACCGACCAAATAAACACCAAATAAACTTAGTCAGGTCATACTAGCGAAGGAATTCCCCGTCTCTCCCCTCCTAGTTCTTGTCTCACATCTCAGCCAGGGATCATATCCCTAAGCTCTGATACCAACTGTGACGCCCCCAAAATAGGTATACAACACCCATTCTGAGTCGCCAAATACATGGTACAGAAAGCAAACTACAACTTCAATAATACAATTGTCGTGCAAAATACGACAACACATACTGTGAGTTTAAATACAAATATTGTCTTCTAGACAATATCCACACTCAAATAAATCCTCATTACAATTATTCAAACACTATTTTACAGAAATAGTGAGGACTGCTAAAACATCTTTCTAGAACCATCACTCCATACCCCGACTAGATCCTGCTATGTTCTCACCTCCTGAGAAGAAAAATGGAACAAAAAGGAAAAGGGTGAGCTCAACTAGCCCAGTAAAGAATATTATGACTAAGATAATATACAACAAATTATCGTTAGTCTTCAACAGGGAAAATTCTGATAAAATATAATCGACAACAAGTTTTAGATCAACAACTGCAGCGGAAACAGCAAACCATTAGAAGAGTCAAGTAGAGAAAGAATTCTACTATCTTCTAAGATTTAAAAGTCCATCATCAATATTTTATCCCTGTAACATCAATTAATAATCATCTTTAACCAAATATTCATCTTTGCACTACAGGCCAAAGATATTCATTTGTATCATCAGTCGGTCATGTTCATCTCAACACCTGTTCATCTTTGCACTACAGGCCAAAGATATTCATCAAGTAATTATACATCTTTGCACTACAGGCCAAAGATATTCAGTAATATCATCATTTAGGACTGAGGATGATGAAAAATATTTAAAGAGAACGAATCCAGTGAGACAGAAGGACAAATATTAGGGATTCGTATAACAGTTTATCCAAGATCAATAATACTTCATAATAATCAATTGTGAAGCAGAATTCAAAAATAAAGATCAAAACATGGATACAATCAAAGATAGTAACCATAATAGACATCTTGGACAAAAAGGGAAAATTTTATTTTTCGGTGAATAGTGCCGTATTCGTGAATAGTGCCGTATACGTGAATAGTGCCGTATACGTGAATAGTAACTCCCGACACAAAAAGTTCTAAATTTGATAAAAACTCATATCAATATTTCAGCATAATGATATTGAAGAAAATAATATCATTTAAGAAGAAAATAATATCCCTTACCTCAAAATATCAGTACTTCTGTTCGGAATACCGGTATAAGGCTGAAAGAAACTTGCTCTGATGAATAGAAACTCTCAAAGTATCTAAATACTCACAAAATACACTCAATAATCTAGAGAGAGAAAGAGAGAAAACTTGTTTCTGGTGTGATTTTCAATTCTAACTTAGCCCTCTATTTATAGGAAAATTTTGGTAGGCTTGACCTGCAACCTGATAGCTTTACCTGCTACTATTCCCACCCACCACATTTGAAATATAATTCAGCACATTTCTTCACCAACCACAAGTGGGGCCCACCAATTCTAGAATTTTCCATCAAAATGATAAACTCCGAAAATTCAACAATTTCTGAACCAGTCATTTTGTAAAATTCGTAATAAATCATACGTTCATTTTTAACGGTTCAAAATTTGTGGACATATACTCAACTTATATATGTATAACATATCCAAAAATTACCACGATCCAACGGTCGGATTAAAAATTATAACCCCCGCAAACTATCTCAAAAACCCTGATTTTTAATACCTCCATTCCGACAAAAATACTGGCAAAAACCTCAACATTAACTCCTTCATTTTTAACCACAAAAATATATCCCTCATTTATATCCACAATAAATAAATATTTCCTTATCATATGAATCAATAATTAATTATTCACAAATAATATTACAGAATCACATTTATGACAACCAGGCCGTTCCCAGGAAAGAGGGAGCTTTCCAATAAGGATTTCTCCTTACTGGCGCGCAATTAGATGACCAAACCTCTCCTTAGACAGAACTTTTTAGACATTGCCAATAATGTTATCTAATAATATTATTCAAATAATATGAATTATTGATCTGATAAATGAAAATACTGTGCAGCAACAATTATTGAAACAACAATAATATAAAATATCAACGCAGCAATTATTGAATCAATAAAATCAAATATTGAATAATAACTACTGTAACAATTATTGAGTAGTGCCTTCTTACGTAAGAATCAATAATTGGTGCAATACCGTGTGCTACTGTATTTTAACCACCGGGTATTCCAACAGTATTAACGGTAACAACTACGCCGTTATTTATAAACAACTTATACTTGTCGTTTTCTTCATCCAATCGCTTTCCGTTATGGGGCCCACACAAGGCTGCGTCGTCGTACGAATATTCCCCGACAACAAGAATATTCCACGACCAAGCGAATATTCACCGACCAAAAATAAATATTTTATAACCACTTGCTTATTTTGCAAAATTTGCACATTTCACCCATAACCAAAGTATTATATCAAATTAACCCCTTATTATTCACAATAATATTTAGAGAAAATTTGATTTTATTCATTAATAAGTTGGGGTCTTACAATATTGAAGAAAATAACATCATTAAGAAGAAAATAATATCCCTTACTATCCCTTACTATCCCTTACCTCAAAAGAGCAGCACTTCTGACTGGATATCGTATATGACGCTGAAGAAAACTTGCACTGATGAATAGCAACTCTCAAAGTATCTAAATATTCACAAAATACACTCAATAATCTAGAGAGAAAAAGAGAGAAAACTTGTTTTTGGTGTGATTTTCAATTCTAACTTAGCCCTCTATTTATAGGAAAATGTTAGCACGCCGAAGCAGACTTAACCTGCAACCTGATGGCTTTACCTGCTACTATTCCCACCCACCACATTTGAATAAAAATCTCAGCACATTTCTTCACCAACCAAGAGTGGGGCCCACCAATTCTAGAATTTTCTACCAAAATGATTAACTCCGAAAATTCAACAATTTCTGAACCAGTCATCTCGTAAAATTCATAATAAATCATACGTTCATTTTTAACGGTTCAAAATTTGTGCACATATACTCAACTTATATATGTATAACATATCCAAAAATTACCACGATCCAACGGTCGGATTAAAAATTATAACCCCCGCAAAATATCTCAAAAACCCTGATTTTTAATACCTCCATTCCGACAAAAATACTGATAAAAATTTCAACATTAACTCCTTCATTTTTAACCACAAAAATATATCCCTCATTTATATCCACATAAAATAAATATTTCCTTATCATATGAATCAATAATTAATTATTCACAAATAATATTACAGAATCACATTTATGACAACCAAGCCATTCCCAGGAAAGAGGGGGCTTTCCAATAAGAATTTTTCCTTACTGACGCGTAATTAGGTGACCAAACCTCTCCTTAGACAGAACTTTCTAGACATTGTCAATAATGTTATCTAATAATATTATTTAAATAATATAAATTATTGATCTGATAATGGAAAATACTTTACAGTAACAATTATTGAAACAACAATAATATAAAATATCAACGCAACAATTATTGAATCAATAAAATAAAATATTGAACAGTAACTACTGTAACAATTATTGAGTAGTGTCTTCCTTCGTAAGAATCAATAATTAAAAAATACTGTGCAATCAGTGTGCTACTGTGTAGCAACGCGTATTACTGTATTTTAACCACCGGGTATTCCAACAGTGTTAACGGTAATAACTACGCCGTTAATTATAAAAATTTAATTTTTGTCGTTATCTTCATTCGACAGTTATTCGTTATGGGGCCCACAAATAGCTGTGCCGTCGTACGAATATTCCCCGACAGAAAGAATATTCCACGACCAAACGAATATTCCCCGACAACTATGATTATTTTATAACCACTTGCTTATTTTGAAAAAATTTTCACATTTCACTCATAACTTTAAAATTTTATCAATTTAACCATTTACTGAATAGTAATTATAAGAAAAATTGAATACTTTTATTTCATAAAATTCGGGGTCTTACAACACAGACATGATGTTCCAACAGAATAATAATAAAGACGGAACCAGGTCCGGTGTAAAACACACAGACAGGATGTTCCAACAGAATAATAATAAAGATGGAACCAGGTCTGGTGTAAAACACACAGACAGGATATTCCAACAGAATAATAATAAAGACGGAACCAGGTCCGGTGTAAAATACACAGACAGGATGTTCCAACATAACAATTGAAGAATGTCACCAAGTATAGGGTAGACCGCGTATACAGGTTATTCCTACAGAATAATAAGAAATGGAATGACAACAGTTCTCTTCATGAATAAGAAAGAATAACACCCCTTACCATTTTAAAGAAGAACTGAAATAAGGAAGCAGTTAAGTAGCAGAATACTTTTCTTCTCTCTCTCTATAGTTTCTCTCTATAGTTTCTCTCTCTAGAGTTCAGTGAATTCGTAAGAAATAATGAAGGAATGAGCTGCTACTTATAGAAAAATAGAATGCATAGTAACTAATCCATGAACGGTCCAGATTGATTACTTTAATCTGACGGTCCATATTTAAAGAAAAATCTTTTAAATAAAATATAATATATTCTATTTATAGAATAACTTTAATAAAGTATTATGTTTTATATAAAAAGATGTTTCTGTTTTATTACGTTAATAATACGAATAAAACAAAACTTCATTATCCCTAAATAATTCATATTATTAACTGACAATAATTGAATCAAACTGAGTGACTTCTCACATAAGTATTAATAATCAATACCATGTGCTACTATGCAACCACACGTATTACTGTACTTTTACTACCGAGTAGTTCAACAGTATCAATGGTAAAACTTCCGCCGTTATTTTTAATAAAATATTTTTGTCGTTTTCTCAATCCGACAATAATTTCGTTGTGGGGTCCACCAATGATTGTGCCGTTGTACGAATATTCCCCGACCAATCGAATATTATATAACAACTTGCGTACTTTAAAAAATTTATAAATATTACCCACAACTATAACATTATATCAAATTAACTCCATAATATTTAAAAATGATAATTATAGAAAATTCATCTTTATTTATAAAAGTTGGGGTCTTACAACCTCCTCTTCTTATGAAATTTCGCCCTCAAAATTAGGGTAAGTACCTGGTATGTCGAAGAGGTAAGGATACCTTGATTTCATTTCAGATTCTAGCTTCCAAGTCATTTCCTCAACATCGTGGTTTCTCCACAAAACTTTGACTTGAGGTATAACCTTAGAGCGTAGAATATGTTCCTTCTTATCCAAGATTTGAACAGGAACTTCTTCATACGTCAAATCTTCCGCTATTTCGTCCGGTTCTAACTCAATAATGTGGTTCGGGTCTTCCACATATTTACGTAACATGGATATGTGAAAAACGTTATGAACACGAGACATACTTGGAGGTAAAGCGAGTCTATAAGCCACAGTTCCTACTCGATCGAGGATTAAAAATGGACCGATGAATCGAGGATTAAGCTTTCCTCTCTTTCCAAATCTCGTAACTCCTTTCCATGGAGCAACACGTAAGAACACATGATCTCCTATATCAAATTTCACGTCCTTTCGATGAAGATCAGCATAGCTCTTTTGTCGATCTTGTGAGATTTTTATACGTTGTCGGATCATTTGAATCTTTTCTGTAGTAATACGTACCAACTCCGGTCCCAACAACGTTGCTTCACCCACCTCATCCCAGCATACTGGAGAACGACACTTTCTTCCATACAACGCTTCGAATGGAGCCATGCCAATACTTGCTTGATAACTGTTGTTGTAGGAAAACTCCACCAATGATAAGAATTTGTCCCAACTTCCCTTGAAGTCAAGGACACAGAGTCTTAATAAATCTTCCAGAGTTTGAATAGTCCTCTCTGATTGTCCGTCCGTCTGAGGATGATATGCCGAACTAAATTGTAAATTCGTGCCCATAGCTTTTTATAAGCTAACCCAAAATTGTGAAGTGAATCTTGGGTCTCGGTCAAAAACTATAGATACTGGCATACCATGCAGTCTTATAATCTCGTTTATGTACATACGAGCAAGACGTTCAAGTGTATAAGTTTCTCGTATCGGTAAGAAATGAGCAGACTTGGTCAATCTATCAACAATGACCCAAATCGCATCTATACCTTAAGAAACCTTAGGAAGACCGGTAACGAAATCCATGGTAATGTGCTCCCACTTCCATTCTGGAATTTCAAGTGGTTGCAATGGACCGTTTGGTACTTGATGCTCCGCTTTGACTCGTTGACAAGTTAGACACCTCAAGATAAACAGCGCTATCTCTCTCTTCATATTGCTCCACCAAAATGTATGACGAAGATCATGATATATTTTGGTACTTCCAGGATGGATTGCAAACGGTGTGTTGTGCGCCTCCATCATGATTTCATAATTTAAATCAGGGTTGTTAGGAACACAAAGTCTGGAGTTGACTCGAAGTATTCCTTCTTCATCGATTCTTGCTTCCGGTATAGCACCTTCTTGCACTTTCTTCCTCATATGCATCAGCTCCAAGTCTGTAGCTTGAGAAGCTTTAACTTTATCGATTAAAGTTGGTTCTACTCGTATATTCGCCATCATCACATGGGTCCCTGGAGTCTTTAACTCTATCTCCATCCTTTGCAAGTCACACAAAATGGGCCTTTTTGTTGACAATATCGCACTCGTACTTGCATATGATCTTCTACTCAATGCGTCAGCTACCACGTTCGCTTTTCCAGGATTGTGACGACCCCAAAATAGGTCCATTCCATCCAACCTATTCTGAGTCGCCAAATACATGGTACAGAAAATAACTGTAACTTTATTACAACAATTGTCGTGCAAAATACAACAATACATATGCTGTGAGTTTGGATACAAATATATACCAAATGTGACTCATGTTCCAACCGTGGACATCACCTCACAATGACACCTTACATAAAGGTATAGTCAAAAACTGTTTTAGAAATTAGAATCTTTGGGAAGTGCTCAAGGAAACCTTCGTACATGGGAGGCCATGCGTCTAGATTATGATAGATATCATATGGCCACAGAATTATCCTTGGTTGACCCAATAGACCCCAAAGAAAAACGAGAAGTTTACTATCATATTCTTCCCAATGGTGAGTCTTCTCTTGACTTATCATTATCTCCACTGTCTCTAATTGATAATTATACTTCAAACAAACACCAAGATAATATAGGTTGTGCTCGTAAATATACTCAGCAAGTGGATGAGCACAATCCTGTCTTATAATGACATGAGATTGTATGTCATTAGACATCTTGTATGATAGTGGCAAACCACCCTTCCAACGTTGGGTACACCTTACCCTATTGGATTCACCAAATAAAACTACTAAATGAACTTTTCTATACTGCTTCGGGAGAACATCCACAGCTAGAGACCACCGTTCTATTTCCCCGTTACCCTCGCTCGACCCAGCTACACTCTTATTACCTGAAAGGAATTGTGAAGCAAAAGGGTGAGCACAACTAGCTCAGTAAAGAATAGCATAACTAAAGATAATTAAATTATCAATAGCCTTCATCAGTAATAAATCAGAGATTTAGAATATATGGTAGATGATAAAACTTCTCAACCATAGTTGCAGCGGAATGAGCAATCCATTAGAAGAGTCAAATAGACGATAAAGTCTATTATCTTTTCCACGTTAAAAGTCCACCAACAATGTTTTATCTTTTGCACTACATGCCAAATAGACTTTATGGTCTATTTGACTCTTCTAATGGATTGCTCGTTCCGCTGCAACTATGGTTAAAATTTTTATCATTTACCATATGTTCTAAATCTCTAATTTATTATTGATGGAGGCTATTGATAATTTAATTATCTTTAGTCAAGATATTCTTTACTGAGCTAGTTGTGCTCACCCTTTTGCTTCACAATTCCTTTCAGGTAATAAGAGTGTAGCTGGGTCGAGCGAGGGTAACGGGGAAATAGAACGGTGGTCTCTAGCTGTGGATGTTCTCCCGAAGCAGTATAGAAAAGTTCATTTAGTAGTTTTATTTGGTGAATCCAATAGGGTAAGGTGTACCCAACGTTGGAAGGGTAATTCGCCACTATCATACAAGATGTCTAACGACATACAACCTCGTGTCATCATAAGACAGGGATGTGCTCATCCACTGAGTATATATACGAGCACTACCTATATAATCTTGGTGTTTGTTTGAAGTATAATTCTCAATTAGAGACAGTGGAGATAATGATATGTCAAGAGAAGACTCACCATTGAGAAGAATATGATAGTAATCTTCTCATTTTTCTTTGGGGTCTATTGGGTCAACCAAGGATAATTCTGTGGCCATATGATATCTATCATAACCTAGAAGCATGGCCTCCCATGTACGAAGGTTTCCTTGAGCACTTCCCAAAGATTCTAATTTCTAAAACAGTTTTTGACTATACCTTTATGTAAGGTGTCATTGTGAGGTGATGTCCACGGTTGGAACATGAGTCACATTTGGTATATATTTGTATCCAAACTCACAGCATATGTGTTGTTGTATTTTGCACGACAATTGTTGTAATAAAGTTGTAGTTGTTTTCTGTACCATGTATTTGACGACTCAGAATAGGTTGGATGGAATGGACCTATTTTGGGGGCGTTACAAAGATAATATAGGTAGTGCTCGTAAATATACTCAGCAAGTGGATGAGCACAATCCTGTCTTATAATGACACGAGGTTGTATGTCATTAGACATCTTGTATGATAGTGGCAAACCACCCTTCCAACGTTGGGTACACCTTTCCCTATTGGATTCACCAAATAAAACTACTAAATGAACTTTTCTATACTGCTTCGGGAGAACATCCACAGCGACCACCGTTCTATTTTCCCGTTACCCTCGCTCGACCCAGCTACACTCTTATTACCTGAAAGGAATTGTGAAGCAAAAGGGTGAGCACAACTAGCTCAGTAAAGAATAGCATAACTAAAGATAATTAAATTATCAATAGCCTTCATCAGTAATAAATCAGAGATTTAGAACATATGGTAGATGATAAAACTTCTCAACCATAGTTACAGCGGAATGAGCAATCCATTAGAAGAGTAAAATAGACGATAAAGTCTATTATCTTCTCCACGTTAAAAGTCCACCAACAATGTTTTATCCCTGTAACATCAATCAACAATTCATGTTCACAATCACGTGTATAACTCATAATCGTAATTGTAGTTATAAATTCCTTTTCTCATCCAGGACAAAGATAATTTTCATCACCTGAAACATCAAACATCATGGTTATACCAAATCACAGTTCCTGTTCATAATCATACTAATAACTTCATCTTTGCACTACGGGCCAAAGATATTCATCAACAAGTCATCTTTGCACTACATGCCAAAGATATTCAACAACGGGTCATCTTTGCATTACGAGCCAAAGATATTCATTAACAACTCATCTTTACACTACAGGCCAAAGATATTCAACAACGGGTCATCTTTGCATTACAAGCCAAAGATATTCATTAACAACTCATCTTTGCACTACAGGCCAAAGATATTCGTCAACAACTCATCTTTGCACTACAGGCCAAAGATATCCATATCTCAAAGAAATATATAATCATTTCAGAATTTATATAAACAATAATTATAACCATGTTAATCAATTCATCTTTACACTTAAGCTAAAGATATTCAATTATAAATTCAATGGTCATGATCATACCAATCAACGATTCAACTTTGCACTACTGGCCAAAGAGAACCCATAGTCATGATCATACCAAAAATCTACCCATCTTTACACTCAAGTCAAAGACAAATATCATCATTAGGGTTATAAAAATGCTATATATAATAATAAAAATAATACGATCAACATCTAGTTTTAATCTCAAGAGTAATATTCGTAAATCAACTATAATTTGGTTAGAAAAAGAAACCAATTTTTATCGTGAATAGTAACTCGTGAATAGTAACTCATGAATAGTAACTCGTGAATAGTAACTCATAAATAGTAAACCCGACACAAAAAGGTAGAAATTCCACAATAAAATTCATACCAGTATTTCGGTATAATGATATTGAAAGAATAATATTTCTTAAGCTTATAAACAATTTATTTAAATTGTTTACACTTTACTAAATAATGTATTTAATCATTCTAAAATACCAACCTCATAAGATTTTATCACCAATAATCAAAACCCTCATCAAAAATCTGCATATACCTCATATAGGATTCTTAAGTCATAAAATCCTATTTTCCAATTTTATTACTTCACAAAACATTTTTAATTCATTTACTCATAACTAGACCATTTTCATGAAAAATATCAAATAAGTTCCAAAAATATTTCTTTTCTGGGATTTAGCAAAATATAGTCCCATAGTGAACATATATTTTTCTCAGAATTTTTAAAAGTCATTTACTATTTTTCATATGGCCAAAACAGCCGAATATTTAGACATTTATCAAATATTATACTTTTGTCCAAAAATTTTAAAATTTACAGAGTATACTTCTATCTTATACATGTACTCCCAATAAAAATTTCATCAATTTTGGAGTTAACCACAAGAAATTATAAGCGGTTACTTTTAAAATAGTCTTTTCTCATAAAATTCATAACTCTCAATCTATACATCCAAAAATCACCATTTTTGGACACAATCAAGAAAACTCATCAAAATATCATTTCAAATTTTTTCAAAATTTTTGAAGGTCAGAAAAATTGCGAAACTAAAAAACATAACAACCCTTAAAATCCCTTACTATCTCTTACCTCAAAAGAGCAGTACTTCTGATCGGTATGCAAAGCCGAAGGAAACTTGCACTGAATAGCAACTCTCAAAGTATCTAAATACTCACAAAATATGCTTCATAATATAGAGAGAGAAAGAGAGAAAGCTTATGTTTTTGGTGTGTTTTTCAATTCTAACTTAGCCCTCTATTTATAGGAAAATTTTAGTAGGCTTGACCTGCAACCTGATGGCTTTACCTGCTACTATTCCCACCCACCACATTTGAAATATAATTCAGCACATTTCTTCACCAACCACAAGTGGGGCCCACCAATTCTAGAATTTTCCATCAAAATGATAAACTCCGAAAATTCAACAATTTCTGAACCAGTCATCTTGTAAAATTCATAATAAATCATACGTTTATTTCTAACGGTTCACAATTTGTGGGCACATACTCAACTTATATATGTATAACATATCCAAAAATTACCACGATCCAACGGTCGGATTAAAAATTATAACCCCCGCAAAATATCTCAAAAACTCTGATTTTTAATACCTCCATTCTAACAAAAATACGGATAAAAACCTTAACATTAACTCCTTCATTTTTAACCACAAAAATATATCCCTCGTTTATATCCACATAAAATAAATATTTCCTTATCATATGAATCAATAATTAATTATTCACAAATAATATTACAGAATCACATTTATGACAATCAGGTCGTTCCCAAGAAAGAGGGGGCTTTCCAATAAGAATTTTTCCTTACTGGCGTGCAATTAGGTGACCAAACCTCTCCTTAGACAGAACTTTCTAGACATTGCCAATAATGTTATCTAATAATATTATTCAAATAATATGAATTATTGATCTGATAATGGGAAATACTGTGCAGTGACAATTATTGAACAACAATAATATAAAATTTTAACGTAGCAATTATTGAATCAATAAAATAAAATATTGAACAGTAATTACTGTAACAATTATTCAGTAGTGCCTTCTTACGTAAGAATTAATAATTTCAAAAATACTGTGCAATACCGTGTGCTATTGTGCAATAACGCATATTACTGTATTTTAACCACCGGGTATTTCAACAGTATTAACGGTAACAACTACGCCGTTATTTGTAAAAACTCAAATTTGTCGTTTTCTTCATCCGACAGTTATTCGTTATGGGGCCCACAAATAGCTGCGCCGTCGTACGAATATTCCCCGACAGAAAGAATATTCCACGACCAAACGAATATTCTCCGACAACAATGATTATTTTATAACCACTTGCGTATTTTTGAAAAAAATTCATATATCACCCTTAACTTTAACATTTATCAATTTAACCATTTACTGAATAGTAATTATAAGAAAAATTGAATACTTTTATTTCATAAAATTCGGGGTCTTACAAGGATGGTATTGAATGGTATGATCATAATCTTTCAACAGTTCAAGCCAACGTCGTTATCGCATGTTGAGTTCTTTTTGAGTGAAGAAATATTTGAGGCTTTTATGATTCGTAAAGATCTCCACCTTCTCTCCATACAAGTAATGCCTCCAAATTTTAAGTGCAAAGACAACAGCTGCCAACTCTAGATCATGAGTAGGATAATTCCTCTCATATTCCTTGAGTTGTCTTGATGCATAGGATATGACTTTTCCATGTTGCATGAGAACGCATCCCAACCCTTTGCTCGAAGCATCACTGTAGATGACAAATCCCTCTGAGCCAGATGGTATTGCTAGAACAGGTGCTGAAATGAGTCTCCTCTTGAGTTCTTGAAAACTGTTCTCACATTCTTCGCTCCAACTGAACTTGGTATCTTTCCGAGTCAGCTGAGTTAATGGAGTAGCGATTCGAGAAAATCCTTACACGAATCTTCGATAATAACCAGCTAAACCAAGAAAGCTACGTACTTCGGTCACTGATTTAGGTTGCTCCCAGCTTTGAATAGCTTCAATCTTTGCCGGGTCAACAGATATTCCACGACTTGATACTACGTGCCCAAAGAATGCTACCTCCTCTAGCCAGAACTCGCATTTCTTCAACTTGGCATAAAACTTGTATTCACGAGGCTTTTGGAGTACCAGCCTCAAGTGTTGCTCATGATCTTCACGACTTTTGGAATAAATAAGGATGTCATCAATAAAGACGACCACAAAGTGATCCAAATATTCCTTGAATACCCGGTTCATCATATCCATGAAGGCAGCAGGAGCATTAGTCAATCCAAAGGACATGACTAGGAATTCATAATGCCCGTACCGAGTTCTGAAAGCCGTCTTTGGAATATCCTCAGTTCTAACCTTCAGCTGATGATATCCAGAACGGAGATCGATCTTTGAAAAGAATTGTGCTCCTTGTAACTGGTCAAACATGTCATCAATACGTGGCAATGGGTACCTATTTTTGATGGTGACACAACTCCCGATAATCAATACAAAGTCGCATACTTCCATCTTTCTTCTTCACGAATAGAACAGGAGCACCCCAAGGAGAAGTACTAGGACGAATAAAGCCAATGTCTAACAATTCCTGCAGTTGGATCTTTAACTCCTAAAGTTCAATAGGAGCCATTCGATATGGGGCTTTGGAAATGGGTTTTGTACCGGGTTCAAGGTCGATACAAAATTCAATTTCACGCTCTGGGGGTAGGCCAGGAAGTTCTTTAGGGAATACGTCAGGAAATTGATTACAATAGAAATATCATTCAAAACTGACGTATTTTTGTTTAGATCCGTGACATGAGCTAAGAAAGCTTGACATCCATTTTTCAATAAACGAATAACTTTATGGCTTGAGATGACAGTGATTAATTTTAATGGTTTGGTTGCTTGAATTCGCATAATAGGTCGATTAGGAATATGAAAGCTAACAACCTTACGAAAATAATCAATTTTTGCATGATGAGTAGTTAACCAATCAATCCCTAAAATCACGTCAAATGCAAGTATTTTTAATGAAATAAGATCGACAGGTAATGTGTGGGTACCAACTTGAACCAAACAAGACTTATAAACCGTGGATGTAATGAAGGTTTCTCCCAATGGAGTTTCAACAGATAAGTCAAAGTCTAATTTCTCCAGAGTCAAATTTAATCAATGAGCGCAAGTAGGAGAAATAAAAGAATGGGTAGAACCGGTATCAAATAAAGTATAGACTTCGTTAGAGTTTATGATAAGCTTACCCGTGATGACCTCATTTGGGTTCCTTGCTTTCTGGGAGGTCACAATAAATGTGACGCCCCCAAAATTAGGTATACATCACCCATCTTGGGTCGCCAGATATATGGTACAGAATTCAAATACAACTTACTAATACAACTGTCGTGTACAATACGACAAAACATAAACTGTGAGTTTGAATACAAATATTGTCTTCTAGAGAATATTCATACTCAAAAGGAGTCCTCATTACAATTATTATCACACTATTACATAGAATAGTGAGGACTACTAATGCTATCATCTGGTCCATCACTCCGTTTCCCGACTCGTCCCAGCTATATTCTCATTTCCTGAAGAGAACCGTGAAAGAAAGGGTGAGCTCAACTAGCCCAGTAAGAAATATTATGACTAAGATAATGCAAAATAAATTATCATTAGTCTTCAACAATGTTAAACTGTTAAAATATAATAGACAACAAGTTTAACTGCAGCGGATCAAGCAATCCATTAAAAGAGTCAAGTAGAGAATAAAATCTACTATCTTTTATGATTTAAAAGGTTTTTCATGACTTTTATCGCTGGGACTCAACTTAATAAATAATACACATCATCGAATCACCCCTGCACTACGGCCAAGGATATTCTTTAGTATCACGACCACGAATTATCTATGCACTACGGCTAAAGATAATCATGTTTTCATCAACGGTCCTGATCATGCCATAAAACAATTCATCTCTGCACTACGGCCAAAGAGAATTCATAGCCATAATCATACCAAAAACTGTCCATCAATGCACTACGGGCTAATGAGGACTTTTTCCACATTATTTGTAATATTACGGTCATGATTACACCAATTAATCCCTGGTCATAATCATACCAAGTCCATCTATGCACTACAGGCCATAGATGACTTTCAACAAAATATAAACACGAGGATGATGACAATGATATAAGAATTTAATAAAACAAGTTCAAGAATTAATTTATCCAGGAATTAACAACGTCCAAATTGTCAATATGATACTGCTTTGTGGAGTAAAATTCAAGAATGCTCAGAAGAATATTTACATGAAAAGATACTGGATGAAGCGCAAATATCAAGGATATTCCACTAATTTTATGGAGTATAGAAGTCAAAGTTTTAACCAACTGAGTATAATAAAGAATAGAATAACAAAAGAAATCACCATGCATGCGATAGACCGCACATACAGGTTATTCCAACAGAATAATAAATAATGGAACCAGGTCCGGCGTAAAACGCACAGACATGATATTCCAACAGAATAATAATAAAGAAGGAACCAGATCCGGTGTAAAACACACAAACAGGATGTTCCAACAGAATAATAATAAATATGGAACCAGGTCCGGTGTAAAACACATAGACAGGATGTTCCAACAGAATAATAATAAAGACAGAACCAGGTCCGGTGTAAAATACACAGACATGATGTTCCAACAGAATAATAGAAGAATGTCACCAAGTATAGGGTAGACCTCGTATACAGGATATTCTAACAAAATAATAAGAAATGGAATAACAACAGTTCTCTTCATGAATAAGAAAGAATAACACCCCTTACAGGTACAACAAATAATATCCCTTACCGTTTTAAAGAAGAACTAAAATAAAGAAGTAGTTAAGTAGCAGAATACTTTTCTTCTTTCTCTCTATAGTTTCTCTCTCTAGAGTTCAGTGAATTCGTAAGAAAATAATGAACGAATGAGCTTCTATTTATAGGAAAATGGAATGCATAGTAACTAATCCATGAACGGTCCAGATTGATTTACTTTAATCTGACGGTCCATATTTAAAGAAAAATCTTTTAAATATAATATAATATATTCTATTTATAGAATAACTTTAATAAAGTATTCTGTTTTATATAAAAAGATGTTTCTGTTTTATTACGTTAATAATGCGAATAAAACAAAACTTCATTATCGCTAAATAATTCATATTATTAATTGACAATAATTGAATCAAACTGAGTGACGTCTCACATAAGCATTAATAATCAATACCGTGTGCTACTATGTAACCACACGTATTACTGTACTTTTACTATCGAGTAGTTTAACAGTATCAACGGTAAAACTTCCGTCGTTATTTTTAATAAAATATTTTTTTTGTCGTTTTCTCAATCCGACAATAATTTCGTTGTGGGGTCCACCAATAATTGTGTCGTCGTACGAATATTCTCCGACAAAAATAATATTCCCCGACCAATCGAATATAATACAACAACTTGCATACTTTGCAAAATGTATAAATACTACCCACAACAATAATATTATCTCAAATTCACACCATAATATTTAAAAAAATATTTCGAAAAAAATAAATCTTTATTCATAAAATCTGGGGTTTCACAATCTCCCCTCCTTATGAAATTTCGCCCTCAAAATTTTCGTACGTACCTGGTATGCCGAACATATGAGGATACCTTGACTTCACTTCAAATTCTAACTCTTGATGTATAACCTTTGAGCGTCGAATATGATCCTTCTTATCCAAGATGTTAACACGTATCTTCTCATACGTTAAATCTTCTGCAATCTCGTCTAGTTTTAATTCAATAATGTGGTTCAGGTCGTCCACATATTTACGTAACATCGATACGTTAAAAAATGTTATGAACACGCGACATATTTGGCGGTAAAACGAGTCTATAAGCCACAGTTCCTACTTGATCGAGGATTTTAAATGGGCCAATTAAATCGAGGGTTGAGATTTCCTCTCTTTGTCGATTCTCGCTTCTAGAATAACGCCCTCTTGAACCTTCTTCACATTCATCAGCTCTGAGTATGTAGCTTAAGCGGCTTTAACTTTATCGATTAAAGTCGATTCTACTCGTATATTCGTTATCTTCATGTGGGTTCGTATATTCGCACTTGTAAACGCATACGATCTTCTACTCAACGCGTCAGCTACCACGTTCGCTTTTCCACGATGATATTAAATGGTACGATCGTAATCTTTAACAGCTCGAGCCAACGTCTTTGGCGCCTGATACGTTCGTTTTAAGTAAAGAAATATTTGAGGGTTTAAGAAATGGGTTTTGTACTGGGGTCAATACAAAATTCGATTTCACGCTCTAGGGGTAGGCTAGGAAGTCTTCAAGAATACGTCAGGAAATTTATTAACAATAGAAATATCATTCAAAACTGTGACTCTCATCCTAGACTTGGATAACACGTCACATTGATATCTATCAACTTGCCATCATCATTTACAACGTCTCCTACAGAAAGTCTGGCTTCGGTGCATTCCACACCAGGAAGTCAACAACGAAAGGAACGGGGATCTTTACTTATGGCTTGATATGACAATGATTGACTTTAGTGGTTTGGTTGCTTGAATTCGCATAACAGGTTGGTTAAGAATATGAAAGTTAGCAACCTTACGAAAAGCATGATGAGCAGTTAACCAATCGTTTCCAAAAATCACATCAATGCAAGTATTTTCAAAGAGATAAGATCGACAGGTAACGTGAAAGTGTTGATTTGAACAAGATTTATAAATAGTGGAGGTAACGAAAGTTTCTCCCAACTAAGTTTAAACAGATATATCAAAGTCTAACTTCTCCGGAGTTAAGTTTAAATATTGAACACAACTAGGTGAAACAAAAGAGTGAGTAGAACCGGTATCTAACACGGTATAGACTTTCCAAGAGTTTATGACTAACATACCCGTGATAATTTTATTCATGTTCCTCGTCACGAAAAAAAAATGCTTTCTCTTAAACTACCGGCTTTGGCTTGTCTGGGACATCCTTTGGCATCACTATCCCAGCTGGACTTGACTTCACCATACGACAAAATCGAGCTAGGTGACCTTCTCTTTCGCAATTAAAACACGCTTTGGATTGCTGCGTACAGTTTGGAAGGATGTGTCCCTCCTGTCCGCATTTGAAACATACGACCGGTGGTCGTTCTTCTTCCTTTGAAACGAGTGCTGGTACCGACGTCTTCACGTCATTGTTGAACCTTCTCTTCTTGAAATGTACATTCTTATTATTTTGGCCATGATTACCATAGAAGTGGTTACCATTTCTGGCATGTTGATTCCCTCCATGCCTATTGTCACCGCTTTGATGACTGTTTTCACCGGTATTATCAGTTTGCCGGCTGCTCTCTTTTGGTTGCGTTGACTCGTTATCGTGCTCTACTAACTGAGCCCTATTTACAACATCTGTATACAAACACAGTTTATGAGAAATAAGATATTGACGTATCTCCGGCTTCAAACCTCTTAAAAACATCCGCGTCATTCTTTCTTCATTATCAACCAAGTGGGACGCAAATCGGGACAACTCGGCAAACTTGGCTTCGTACTGTGACACGGTCATGTTGTTTTGCTCCAACTTGATAAATTCCACCTCCTTCATGTGACGCATGCTTTCGGGAAAGTACTTGTCGTTGAACAGCTCCTAGAATTTCTCCCAAGACATCTTGAGTGCGTCAGGCTGGGTACGTTTTATAGATTCCCACCAGTAATCTGCCTCTTCACGCAACATAAAGGTGGCAAAGGGAACTTTTTGCTCCTCTGAACATCCCAAGACATCAAATATCTTGGTGATCTGCTTTAACCACGTCTCCGCCTTAAGTGGTTCTGGCTTTCCCAAAAACTCCGGTGGTCCCAGCTCCTTGAACTGCTTAGCGGTGACCAACCGTGGGTTGTCATTATTTTTACCTGCATTATCAACAGGAGCCGCTTTCGCCTGATGTTGCATGAATTCTAAAAAACTCCTAAACGTACCGTCGTTCGTCAATTGATCAGTGTTGTTGTTTACAGGAGGATTATCGCCATCCTGTTGCACATTGTCCTGATTATTGATCTGTGGAGACTCAACGGTCTCCTGTGCTCCATTGCTTATCTCAACATTTTCAGATGCCATTATCAAATACTGCAACAAAACAAGGGCTAATTAACATATCACATATCATCCCTATACTCTGACTGACCAATTTAATAACAAGTAAACTTAGGTAGGTCATACTAGAGAAGGAATTCTCCGTCTCTCCCCTCCTAGTTCTAGTCTCACATCTTAGCCAGGGATCATATCCTAAGCTCTGATACCAACTGTGACGCCCCCAAAATTAGGTATACATCACCCATCTTGGGTCGCCAGATACATGGTACAGAATTCAAATACAACTTACTAATACAACTATCATGTACAATACGACAAAATATAAATGCGAGTTTGAATACAAATATTATCTTCTAAAGAGTATCCATACTCAAAAGGAGTCCTCATTACAATTATTATCACACTATTACATAGAATAGTGGGACTACTAATGCTATCATCTGGTCCATCACTCCGTTTCCCGACTCGTCCCAGTTATATTCTCATTTCCTGAAGAGAACCGTGAAAGAAAGGGTGAGCTCAACTAGCCCAGTAAGAAATATTATGACTAAGATAATACAGAATAAATTATCATTAGTTTTCAACAATGTTAAACTGATAAAATACAATAGACATCAAGTTTAACTGCAGCGGATCAAGCAATCCATTAAAAGAGTTAAGTAGAGAATAAAATCTACTATCTTTTATGATTTAAAAGGTTTTTCATGACTTTTATAGCTAGGACTCAGCTTAATAAATAATCCACATCATCGAATCACCCCTGCACTACGGCCAAGGATATTCTTTAGTATCACGACCACGAATTATCCATGCACTACGGCTAAAGATAATCATGTTTTCATCAACGGTCCTGATCATGCCATAAAACAATTCATCTCTGCACTACGGCCAAAGAGAATCCATAGCCATAATCATACCAAAAACTGTTCATCAATGCACTACGGGTCAATGAGGACTTTTTTCACATCATTTGTAATATTACGGTCATGATTACACCGATTAATCCCTGGTCATAATCATACCAAGTCCATCTATGCACTACAGGCCATAGATGACTTTCAACAAAATATAAACATGAGGATGATGACAATGATATAAGAATTCAATAAAACAAGTTCAAGAATTAATTTATCCAGGAATTAACAACGTCCAAATTATCAATATGATACTGCTTTGTGGAGTAAAATTCAAGAATGCTCAGAAGAATATTTACATGAAAAGATACTGGATGAAGCGCAAATATCAAGGATATTCCACTAATTTCATGGAGTATAGAAGTCAAAGTTTTAACCAATTGAGTATAATAAAGAATGGAATAATAAAAGAAATCACCATGCATGCGATAGACCGCACAAACAGGTTATTCCAACAGAATAATAAATAATGGAACCAGGTCCGGCGTAAAACGCACAGACAGGATATTCCAACAGAGTAATAATAAAGACGGAACCAGGTCCGGTGTAAAACACACAGACAGGATGTTCCAACAGAATAATAATAAATACGGAACCAGGTCCGGTGTAAAACATACAGACAGGATGTTCCAACAGAATAATAATAAAGACAGAACCAGGTCCGGTGTAAAATACACAGACATGATGTTCCAACAGAATAATAGAAGAATGTCACCAAGTATAGGGTAGACCGCGTATAGAGGTTATTCCAACAGAATAATAAGAAATAGAATAACAACAGTTCTCTTCATGAATAAGAAAGAATAACACCCCTTACAGGTACAACAAATAATATCCCTTACCGTTTTAAAGAAGAACTGAAATAAAGAAGTAGTTAAGTAGCAGAATACTTTTCTTCTTTCTCTCTATAGTTTCTCTCTCTAGAGTTCAATGAATTCGTAAGAAAATAATGAAGGAATGAGCTTCTATTTATAGGAAAATGGAATGCATAGTAACTAATCTATGAACGGTCCAGATTAATTTACTTTAATCTGACGGTCCATATTTAAAGAAAAATCTTTTAAATAAAATATAATATATTCTATTTATAGAATAACTTTAATAAAGTATTCTGTTTTATATAAAAAGATGTTTCTGTTTTATTACGTTAATAATACGAATAAAACAAAACTTCATTATCGCTAAATAATTCATATTATTAATTGACAATAATTGAATCAAATTGAGTGACTTCTCACATAAGCATTAATAATCAATACCGTGTGCTACTATGCAACCACACGTATTACTGTATTTTTACTACCGAGTAGTTCAACAGTATCAACGGTAAAACTTCCGCCGTTATTTTTAATAAAATATTTTTTTTGTTGTTTTCTCAATCCGACAATAATTTCGTTGTGGGATCCACCAGTAATTGTGTCGTCGTACGAATATTCCCCGACAAAAATAATATTCCCCTACCAATTGAATATAATACAACAACTTGCATACTTTATAAAATTTATAAATACTACCCACAACTATAACATTATCTCAAATTCACACCATAATATTTAAAAAAATATTTCGAAAAAAATAAATCTTTATTCATAAAATCTGGGGTTTCACAACAAACGCTCTCCCTTGCACTACCGGTTTTGACTTTTCTGGGACGGCCTTTGGTGTCTCCATCCTGGTTGAACTTGTTTTTGGTAAACGACAAAATCGAGCTAAATGACCTTCTCTTCCACAATTATAACATGCTTTAGACGGCATCGCGCAGTTTGGACTGATGTGCCCCTCCCTCCGCATTTGAAACATATGATAGGTGGTCGTTCTCCTTCCTTAACAACGGGTGCTGGTGCTGACGTCTTTCCATCATTGTTGAATCTCCTCTTCTTGAAATGACCATTCTTATTGTTTTGGCCCTGATTACCACCGAAGTGGTTACCATTTCTGTCCTGTTGATTCCCTCCACGCTTGTTGTCACCGCTTCGATGACTGCTCTCACTGGTATTATCATTTTGCCGACTGTTCTCTTTTGGTTGCATTGACTCATTATCACGCTCCACTAACAGAGCCCTATTCACAACATCTGAATACAAACACAGTTTATGAGAAATAAGATGTTGACGTATCTCAGGTTTCAAACCTCGCAAAAACATTCGCGTCATTTACTCTTCATTATCCACCAAGTGGGACGCAAACCAGGACAACTCAGCAAATTTAGCCTCATACTGCGACACGGCCATATTATTCTGCTCTAATTTGATGAACTCCACCTCCTTCATGTGACGAACACTTTCAGAAAAGTATTTGTCATTGAACAGCTCTTGGAACTTCTCCCAAGACATCTTCAGTGTGACAGGTTGAGTACGCTTAATCGATTTCCACCAGTAATCTGCCTCTCCTCGCAACATAAAGGCGGCAAAGGGAACCTTTTGCTCCTCAGAGCATCCCAAGACATCAAATATCTTGGTGATCTGCTTTATCCATGTTTTCGCTATAAGTGGTTTTGGCTCTCCCTTAAACTCCGGTGGTCCCAGCTCCTTGAACTGTTTAGCGGTGACCGTCCGAGAGTTTTCAGTGTTTCCACTTACATTTTGAACAGGAGCCGCTCTCACCTGCTGTTGCATGAACTGCATAAAGCTTCTGAACATTCCATCATTCATCATTTGGTCAGTATTGTTGTTTGCATGAGGATTGTCGCCTTCCTCATGCACATTATCCCGATTATTGATATGTGGTGAATCAACAGTCGCCTGTGCTCCATTGCTATTCTCAACCTTCTCGGATGCCATTTTCAGATACTGCCACAAAACAAAAGTTAATTGATATGTCATATATTATCCTTATATTCTGACCGACCAATTAAATACCATGCAAATAAACTTAGGTAGGTCATATTAGCGAAGCAATTCCCCGTCCCTCCCCTCCTAGTTCTATTATCACATCTTAGCCAGGGATCATATCCCTAAGCTCTGATACCAACTGTGACGCCCCCAAAATTAGGTATACATCACCTATCTTGGGTCGTCAGATACATGGTACAGAATACAAATACAACTTACTAATACAACTGTCGTGTACAATACGACAACACATAACTGTGAGTTTGAATACAATTATTATCTACTAGAGACTATACAAACTCAAAAGGAGTCCTCATTACAATTATTATCACACTATTTAACAGAATAGTGAGGACTACTAATACTATCATCTGGTCCATCACTCCGTTTTCCGACTCGTCCCAACTATATTCTCATTTCCTGAAGAGAACAGTGAAAGAAAGGGTGAGCTCAACTAGCCCAGTAAGAAATATTATGACTAAGATAATGCAGAATAAATTATCATTAGCCTTCAACAGTGTTAAATTGATAAAATATAACGAACATCAAGTTTAACTGCAGCGGAACAAGCAATCCATTAAAAGAGTCAAGTAGAAAATAAAATCTACTATCTTCTATGATTTAAAAGATTTTTCAACACTGTTATCGCTGGGACTCAGCTTAATAAAATAATCCACATCATCGAATCACCCCTGCACTACGGCCAAGGATATTCGTGTGTTCATTAATGGTCATGATCATGCCAACAACTGTCCATCAATGCACTACGGGCCAATAAGGACTTTTACCACATCATTTGTAACATTACGGTCATGATTATACCTAATAATCCCTGGTCATTATCATACTAAGTCCATCTATGCACTACAGGCCACAGATGATTTTCAACATTTTATAAACATGAGGATGATGACAATAATATAAGAATTCAATAAAACAAGTTCAAGAATTAATTTATCCAAGAATTAACAACGTCCAAATTGTCAACATGATACTGCTTTGTGGAGTAAAATTCAAGAATGCTTAGAAGAATAATTTCATGAAAAGATACTGGATGAAACGCAATTATCAAGGATATTCCACAAATTTCATGGAGTATAGAAGTCCAAACTTAACCAACTGAGTATAATAAAGAATGGAATAACAAAAGAAATCACCATGCATGCGATAGACCGCACAGACATGTTATTCCAACAGAATAATAAATAATGGAACCAGGTCCGACGTAAAACGCACAGACAGAATATTCTAACAGAATAATAATAAAGACGGAACCAGGTCCGGTGTAAAATACACAGACAGGATGTTCCAACAGAATAATAATAAAGACGGAACCAGGTCCGGTGTAAAACACACAGACAGGATGTTCCAACAGAATAATAATAAAGACGGAACCAGGTCTGGTATAAAACACACAGACAAGATGTTCCAACAGAATATGTGATAACCCCAAAATAGGTCCATTCCATCCAACCTATTCTGAGTCGCCAAATACATGGTACAGAAAATAACTACAACTTTATTACAATAATTGTCGTGCAAAATACAACAACACATACGCTGTGAGTTTGGATACAAATATATACCAAATGTGACTCATGTTCCAACCGTGGACATCATCTCACAATAACACCTTATATAAAGGTATAGTCAAAAACTGTTTTAGAAATTAGAATCTTTGGGAAGTGCTCAAGGAAACCTTCGTACATAGGAGGCCATGCGTCTAGGTTATGATAGATATCATATGGCCACAGAATTATCCTTGGTTGACCCAATAGACCCCAAAGAAAAACTAGAAGATTACTATCATATTCTTCCCAATGGTGAGTCTTCTCTTGACTTATCATTATCTCCACTGTCTCTAATTGAGAATTATACTTCAAACAAACACCAAGATTATATAGGTAGTGCCCATAGATATACTCAGCAAGTGGATGAGCACATCCCTGTCTTATGATGACACGAGGTTGTATGTCGTTAGACATCTTGTATGATAGTGGCAAACCACCCTTCCAACGTTAGGTACACCTTACCCTATTGGATTCACCAAATATAATTACTAAATGAACTTTTCTATACTGCTTCGGGAGAACATCCACAGCTAGAGACCACCGTTCTATTTCCCCGTTACCCTCGCTCGACCCAGCTACACTCTTATTACCTGAAAGGAATTATGAAGCAAAAGGGTGAGCACAACTAGCTCAGTAAAGAATATCATGACTAAAGATAATTAAATTATCAATAGCCTTCATCAATAATAAATCAGAGATTAGAACATATGGTAAATGATAAAATTTCAACCATAGTTGCAGCGGAACGAGCAATCCATTAGAAGAGTTAAATAGACTATAAAGTCTATTATCTTCTCCATGTTAAAAATCCATCAACAATGTTTTATCCCTGTAACATCAATCAACAATTCTGGTCCACAATCATATGAATAACTCATAATCATAACTGTAGTTCTAAATTCCTCTTCTCATCCAGGACGAAGATAATTTTCATCATCTATCTTTACCTGAAATATCAAAGATCATGGTTACACCAAATCACATTTCCTGTTCATAATCATACTAATAACTTCATCTTTGCACTACGGGCCAATGATATTCATCAACAAGTCATCTTTGCACTACAGGCCAAAGATATTCGTCAACAGTTCATCTTTGCATTACTGACCAAAGATATTCAACAACAGGTCATCTTTGCACTACGGCCAAAGATATTCATCAACAGACCATCTTTGCACTACATGCCAAATACATTAATACCTCAAAGAATACATAATCATTTAAGAATTTATATAAACAATAATTATAACCATGTTGATCATTTCACCTTTGCACTTAAGCTAAATATATTCAATTATAAATTCAATGGTCATGATCATACCAGTCAACAATTTAACTTTGCACTACTGGCCAAAGAGAACCCATAGTCATGATCATACCAAAAATCTACCCATCTTTACACTCAAGTCAAAGAGAAATATCATCATTAGGGTTATAAAAATGTTATATATGATAATAAAATCAATATAATCAACACATAGATTTAATCTCAAGAGTAATATTCATAAATCAACTATAATTTGGTTAGAAAAAGAAACCAATTTTGTCGTGAATAGTAACTCGTGAATAGTAACTCATGAATAGTAACTCGTGAATAGTAACTCGTGAATAGTAACCCCGACTCAAAAAGGTAGAAATTCCACAATAAAATTCATACCAATACTTCGGTATAATGACATTGAAAAAATAACATTTCTTAAGCTTATAAACAATTTATTTTAATTGTTTACACTTTACTAATTAATGCATTTAATCATCATAAAATGTCAACTCTTAAGATTTCATCATCAATAGCCAAAACCCTCATCAAAAATCTGCATATACCTCATATAGGATTCTCAAGCCATAAAATCCTATTTTCCAATTTTCTTACTTCACATAACATATTTAATTTATTTTCTCATAACTTGTCCATTTTCATAAAAAATACCAAATCAGTTCCAAAAATATTTCTTTTCTGGGATTTATCAGAATATAGTTCCATATTGAACATATATTTATCTCAGAATTTTTAAAAGTCATTTACTATTTTTCATATGGTCAAAACAGCCGAATATGTAGACATTTATCAAAAATTGTACTTTTGTCCAAAAATTCTGAAATTAACAGAGTATACTTCCATCATATACATGTACTCCCAATAAAAATTTCATCAATTTTGGAGTTAACCACAAGAAATTATAAGCAGTTACTTTTAAAATAGTCTTTTCTCATAAAATTCATAACTCTAAATCTATACATCCAAAAATCACCATTTTTGGACACAATCAATAAAACTCATCAAAATATCATTTTAAATTTTTCCAGAATTTTTGAAGTTCAGAAAAATTACGAAACTGAAAAACATAACAACCCTTAAAATCCCTTACTATCCCTTACTATCCCTTACCTCAAAGAGCAGCACTTCAGATTGGATATCGGATATGACGCTGAAGGAAACTCGCACTGATGAATAGCAACTCACCAAGTATCTAAATACTCACAAAATACACTCAATAATCTAGAGAGAGAAAGAGAGAAAGCTTATGTTTCTGGTGTGATTTTCAATTCTAACTTAGCCCTCTATTTATAGGAAAATTTTAGTAGGTTTGACCTGCAACCTGATGGCTTTACCTGCTACTATTCCCACCCACCACATTTGAAATATAATTCAGCACATTTCTTCACCAACCACAAGTGGGGCCCACCAATTCTAGAATTTTCCACCAAAAATGATTTATAACCTAATTTCCGAATCAGCCACCTCTTAAAATTCATAACAAATCATACGTTCATTTTTAACGGTTCAAAATTTATGGACATATACTCAACTTATATATGTATAACATATCCAAAAATTACCACGATCCAACGGTCGGATTAAAAATTATAACCCCCGCAAAATATCTCAAAAACCCTGATTTTTAATACCTCCATTCCGACAAAAATACGGATAAAAACCTCAACATTATCTCCTTCATTTTTAACCACAAAAATATATCCCTCGTTTATATCCACATAAAAATAAATATTTCCTTATCATATGAATCAATAATTAATTATTCACAAATAATATTACAGAATCACATTTATGACAACCAGGCCGTTTCCAGGAAAGAGGGGGCTTTCCAATAAGAATTTCTCCTTACTGGCGCGCAATTAGATGACCAAACCTCTCCTTAGACAGAACTTTCTAGACATTGACAATAATGTTATCTAATAATATTATTCAAATAATATGAATTATTGATCTGATAAAGGAAAATACTGTGCAGCAACAATTATTGAAACAACAATAATATAAAATATCAACGCAACAATTATTGAATCAATAAAATAAAATATTGAACAGTAACTACTGTAACAATTATTGAGTAGTGCCTTCTTACGTAAGAATCAATAATTTCAAAAATACTATGCAATACCGTGTGCTACTGTGCAATAACGCGTATTACTGTATTTTAATCACCGGGTATTCCAACAGTGTTAACGGTAACAACTACGACGTTATTTGTAAAAACTCAAATTTGTCGTTTTCCTTCACCCGACAGTTATTCGTTATGGGGCCCACAAATAGCTGCGCCGTCGTACGAATATTCTCCGACAGAAAGAATATTCCACGACCAAACGAATATTCCCCGACAACAATGATTATTTTATAACCACTTGCTTATTTTGAAAAAAAAAATCATATTTCACCCATAACTTTAAACTTTTATCAATTTAACCATTTACTGAATAGTAATTATAAGAAAAATTGAATACTTTTATTTCATAAAATTCGGGGTCTTACAGAATAATTGAAGAATGTCACCAAGTATAGGGTAAACCGCGTATACAGGTTATTCTAACAGAATAATAAGAAATGGAATGACAATAGTTCTCTTCATGAATAAGAAAGAATAACACCCCTTACCATTTTAAAGAAGAACTGAAATAAGGAAGTAGTTAAGTAGTAGAATATTTTTCTTCTCTCTCTCTATAGTTTCTCTCTATAGTTTCTCTCTCTATAGTTTCTCTCTCTATAGTTTCTCTCTCTCGAGTTCAGTGAATTCGTAAGAAATAATGAAGGAATGAGCTGCTATTTATAGAAAAATAGAATGTATAGTAACTAATCCATGAACGGTCCAGATTGATTACTTTAATCTGACGGTCCATATTTAAAGAAAAATCTTTTAAATAAAATATAATATATTCTATTTATAGAATAACTTTAATAAAGTATTATGTTTTATATAAAAAGATGTTTCTGTTTTATTACGTTAATAATACGAATAAAACAAAACTTCATTATCGCTAAATAATTCATATTATTAACTGACAATAATTGAATCAAACTGAGTGACTTCTCACATAAGCATTAATAATCAATACCGTGTGCTACTATACAACCACACGTATTACTGTACTTTTACTATCGAGTAGTTCAACAGTATCAATGGTAAAACTTCCGCCGTTATTTTTAATAAAATATTTTTGTCGTTTTCTCAATCCGACAATAATTCCGTTATGGGTTCCACCAATGATTGTGCCGTTGTACGAATATTCCCTGTTAAAACGAATATTCTTCGACCAATCGAATATTATATAACAACTTGCGTACTTTGCAAAATTTATAAATATTAGCCACAACTATAACATTATATCAAATTAACTCCATAATATTCAAAAATGATAATTATAGAAAATTCATCTTTATTTATAAAAGTTGGGGTCTTACAGTATAAACTTCGCAATAATTCAAGATTAGCTTACCCGTGATCACCTCGTTCGGGTTTCTCGTGTTTTGGCCAGTCACGACAAACGCTCTTCCAGGAACCGTTGATTTCGACTTATCCGGGACAGCTTTTGGAGTCACCATCCCCGCTGAACTTGGTTTTGCTATAGAACACTCTCGAGCTATATGACCCTCCTTTCCACAGTTATAATATACCTTGGATTGTTGTGGGCAGTTTGGGCTGATATGTCCCTCTTTCCCGCATTTGTAACAAACGACCGATGCTCGTTCTCCTCCCCTAGAAATAGTTGATGTTTGTGCTGACGTTTTCATGTTATCCTTGTTGTACCTTCTCTTCTTGAAATCTACTCCCGACTCGCTCCTTCTATTATCACGGCCACGATTTTCACCAGAGTGGTTATCTCTTTTGTCCGAATATTTTCCTCCCTGTTGGTTTTCATTGGTCCGATGACCGCTGCCACCGGTATTACCTTGGTTGTGTTCCCTCGGTTGAATATACTCATTATCTCGCTCTAATAATTGAGTCCTGTTTACAACATCTAAATATAAAGAAAATTTATGAGAGATAAGATATTGTCGAATCTCGAGTTTTAAACCTCTTAGAAATATCATTGTCATTCGTTCCTCATTCTCGACCACATGAGGTGTAAACTTGGATAACTCTGCAAACTTCGCCTCGTACTGGGACACCATCATGTTATTTTGTTCCAGTCTAATAAACTCTACCTCCTTCATATGACGAACACTTTCAGGAAAGTACTTGTCATTAAACAGTTTCTGAAATGTTTCCCAAGACATGTTGAGTGCGTCAGGCTGGGTACGCTTCACAGACTCCCACCAGTAGTCTGCCTCACCGCGGAACATAAAGTGACGAATAGAACCTTCTGTTCCTCCATGCATCCCAAGACATCGAATATCTTGGTAATTTGCTTGACCCACGTTTCCGCCTTTATCGAATCCGGCTTTCCCTAAAAGTCTGGTGGTCCCAACTCTTTGAACTGCTTGGCCGTGACAAACCGCGCGTTGTTATCATTTCCACCCGTATTCTGTACACGAGTCTCGCTCGTCTGATTTTGCATGAACTGCAAAAAGCTCCTAAACATTCCATCATTCATCGTTTGCTCGGTAACGTTGTTTACAGGAGGAATATTGCCTTCATGTTGCACGTTCTCCTGGTTTGAGACTAAAGGTTGTTCCACAGTCTCATATACTCCATTGTTAACGTTCTCGGCTGCCATTCTTAAATACTGCCATAAAACAAGGGTTAATTAAACAAATTAACATATCACATAATATCCCTATATTATGACCAACCAACAAATAAGCTTAGGTAGGACACACTAGCGAAGGATTTACTCGTCTCTCCCCTCCTAGTTCTATTCTCCGATCTCCGCCAGAGACCATATCCCTAAGCTCTGATACCAACTGTGACGCCCCCAAAATAGGTATCCATCACCCATTCTGAGTCGCCAAATACATGGTACAAAAATAAATACAACTTTATTAAAACACTTGTTGCGCAAAATACGACAACAAAATACTGTGAGTTTAAATACAAATATTATCTTCTAGACAATATCCACACTCAAATAAGTCCTCATTATAATTATTGAAACACTATTAAATAAAATAGTGAGGACTGCTAACACTACTGACTAGAAATATCACTCCACACCCCGACTAGTTCCCGCCATATTTTTGCCTCCTGAGAAAAATGGAACAAAAAGGAAAAGGGTGAGCTCAACTAGCCTAGTAAAGAATATTATGACTAAGATAATATACAACAACTTATCACTAGTCTTCAACAGGAAAAAACCTGATAAAATATAATAGACAACAAGTTTTAGATCAACAACTGCAGCGAAAACAGCAAACCATTAGAAGAGTCAAGTAGAAAATGAGTTCTACTCTCTTCTAAGATTTAAAAGTCCATCATCAATATTTTATCCATGTAACAACAATCAATAACCATCTTTAATCAAATATTTATCTTTGCACTACAGGCCATCGATATTCATTTGTATCACCAGTCGGTCATGTTCATCTCATCACCTGTTCATCTTTGCACTACGGGCCAAATATATTCATCAGTTAATCATTCATCTTTACACTACAGGCCAAAGATATTCAGTAATATCATTATTTAGGACTGAGGACGATGAAAAATATTTTAAAGAAAACGAACCCAATGAGATAAAAGGACAAATATTAGGGATTCGTATTATAGTTTATCTGTAAGACCCCAACTTTTATAAATAAAGATGAATTTTCTATAAATATCATTTTTGAATATTATGGAGTTAATTTGATATAATGTTATAGTTGTGGGTAATATTTATAAATTTTTCAAAGTACGCAAGTTGTTATATAACATTCGATTGGTCGGGGAATATTCGTTTTAACAGGGAATATTCGTACAATGACACAATCATTGGTGGACCCCACAACGAAATTATTGTCGGATTGAGAAAACGACAAAAATATTTTATATAGTAACACACGGTATTAATTATTAATGCTTATATGAGAAGTCACTCAGTTTGATTCCATTATTGTCAGTTAATAATATGAATTATTTAGCGATAATGACGTTTTGTTTTATTCGTATTATTAACGTAATAAAACAGAAACATCTTTTTATATAAAACAAAATACTTTATTAAAGTTATTCTATAAATAGAATATATTATATTTTATTTAAAAGATTTTTCTTTAAATATGGACCGTCAGATTAAAGTAATCAATCTGGACCGTTCATGGATTAGTTACTATGCATTCTATTTTTCTATAAATAGCAGCTCATTCCTTCATTATTTCTTACGAATTCACTGAACTCTAGAGAGAGAAACTATAGAGAGAAACTATAGAGAGAGAGAAGAAGAGTATTCTGCTACTTAACTACTTCCTTACTTCAGCTCTTCTTTAAAACGGTAAGGGGTGTTATTCTTTCTTATTCATGAAGAGAACTGTTGTTATTCCATTTCTTATTATTCTGTTGGAATAACCTGTATACGCGGTCTACCCTATACTTGGTGACATTCTTCTATTATTCTGTTGGAAATCATGTCTGTGTGTTTTACACCGGACCTGGTTCCGTTTTTATTATTATTCTGTTGGAACATCCTGTCTGTGTGTTTTACACCGGACCTGGTTCCGTTTTTATTATTATTCTGTTGGAACATCCTGTCTGTGTGTTTTACACCGGACCTGGTTCCGTCTTTATTATTATTCTGTCGGAATATCCTGTCTGTGTGTTTTACACCGGACCTGGTTCCATTATTATTATTCTGTCGGAATATCCTGTCTGTGCGTTTACGCCGGACCTGGTTCCATTATTATTATTCTGTTAAGAATAACCTGTCTGTGCGGTCTATCGCATGCATGGTGATTTCTTTTGTTATTCCATTCTTTATTATACTCAGTTGGTTAAGTTTTGACTTCTATACTCCATGAAATTTGTGAAATATCCTTGATATTTGCGCTTCATCCAGTATCTTTTCATGAAAATATTCTCCTAATCATTCTTGAATTTTACTCCACAAAGCAGTATCATGTTGACAATTTGGACGTTGTTAATTCTTGGATAAATTAATTCTTGAACTTGTTTTATTGAATTCTTATATCATTGTCATCATCCTCATGTTTATAAAATGTTGAAAGTCATCTGTGGCCTGTAGTGCATAGATGGACTTGGTATGATTATGACCAGGGATTATTCGGTGTAATCATGACCGTAATGTTACAAATGATGTGGTAAAAGTCCTCATTGGCCCGTAGTGCATTGATGGACAGTTGTTGGCATGATCATGACCATTAATGAATATACGAATATCCTTGGCCGTAGTGCAGGGGTGATTCGATGATGTGAATTATTTTATTAAGCTGAGTCTCAGCGATCACAGTGTTAGAAAATCTTTTAAATCATAAAAGATAGTAGAGTTTATTTTCTACTTGACTCTTTTAATGGATTACTTGTTCTGCTACAGTTAAACTTGATGTCTATTATATTTTATCAGTTTAACATTGTTGAAGGCTAATGATAATTTATTCTGCATTATCTTAGTCATAATATTTCTTACTGGGCTAGTTGAGCTCACCCTTTCTTTCACTGTTCTCTTCAGGAAATGAGAACGTAGCTGGGGCAAGTCGGGGAACGGAGTGATGGTCCGAATGATAGTATTAGTTAGTAGTCCTCACTATTCTATGTAATGGTGTGTTAATAAATGTAATGAGGACTCCTTTTGAGTATGAATACTCTCTAGAAGATAATATTTGTATTCAAACTCACAGTTTATGTTTTGTCGTATTGTACACGACAGTTGTATTAGTAAGTTGTATTTGTATTCTGTACTATGTATCTGACGACCCAAGATGGGTGATGTATACCTAATTTTGGGGGGCGTCACAGTTGGTATCAGAGCTTAGGGATATGATCCCTGGCTAAGATGTGAGAATAGAACTAGGAGGGGAGAGACGGGGAATTCCTTCGCTAGTATGACCTACCTAAGTTTATTTGCATGGTATTTAATTGGTCGGTCATAATATAAGGATAATATATGACATATCAATTAACTTTTATTTTGTGGCAGTATCTGAAAATGGCATCTGAGAATGTTGAGAATAGCAATGGAGCACAGGCGATTATTGATTCACCACATATCAATAATCAGGATAATGTGCATCAGGAAGGTGACAATCCTCATGCAAACAACAACACTGACCAGATGATGAATGATGGAATGTTCAGAGATTTTATGCAATTCATGCAACAACAGGTGAAAGCGGCTCCTGTCCACAACGTAGGTGGAAATACTGGAAACTCTCAGGCGGTCACCGCTAAACAGTTTAAGGAGCTGGGACCACCGGAGTTTAAGGGAGAACCCAAACCACTTGTAGCTGAAACATGGATAAAGCAGATCACCAAGATATTTGATGTCTTGGGTTGCTCCGAGGAGCAAAAGGTTCCCTTTGCCGCCTTTATGTTGCGAGGAGAGGCAGATTACTGGTGGGAATCGATAAAGCGTACTCAACCTGCCGCACTGAAGATGTCTTGGGAGAAGTTCCAAGAGCTGTTTAACGACAAATACTTTCCCGAGAGTATTCGTCACATGAAGGAGGTGGAGTTCATCAAATTGGAGCAGAATAATATGACCGTGTCGCAGTACGAGGCAAAATTTGCGGAGTTATCCCGGTTTGCGTCCCACCTGGTGGATAATGAAGAAAGAATGACGCGGATGTTTTTAAGAGGTTTGAAGCCGGAGATACGTCAACATCTTGTTTCTCATAAACTGTGTTTGTATTCAGATGTTGTAAATAGGGCTCAGTTGGTGGAGCGCGATAACGAGACAACGCAACCAAAAGAGAGCAGCCGACAAAATGATAATACCAGTGAGAGCAGTCATCGAAGCGGTGACAACAAGCGTGGAGGGAATCAACAGGCCAGAAATGGTAACCACTTCGGTGGTAATCAGGGCCAAAACAATAAGAATGGCATTTCAAGAAGAGGAGATTCAACAATGATGGAAAGACGTCAGCACCAGCACCTGTCGTTAAGGAAGGAGAACGACCACCTATCATATGTTTCAAATGCGGAGGGGAGGGGCACATCAGTCCAAACTGCGCGATGCCGTCCAAAGCATGTTATAATTGTGGAAGAGAAGGTCATTTAGCCCGATTTTGTCGTTTACCGAAGACAAATTCAGCTAGGATGGAGGCACCAAAGGCCGTCCCAGAAAAGTCAAAACCGGTTGTGCAAAGGAGAGCGTTTGTTGTGACCTCCCAGAACGCAAGGAACCCGAATGAGGTCATCACGGGTAAGCTTATCATAAACTCTAACGAAGTCTATACTTTATTTGATACCGGTTCTACCCATTCTTTTATTTCTCCTACTTGCGCTCATCGATTAAATTTGATTCCGGAGAAATTAGACTTTGACTTAGCAGTTGAAACTCCATTGGGAGAAACCTTCATTACATCCACGGTTTATAAGTCTTGTTTGGTTCAAGTTGGTACCCACACATTACCTGTCGATCTTATTTCATTAAAAATACTTGCATTTGACGTGATTCTAGGGATTGATTGGTTAACTACTCATCATGCAAAAATTGATTGTTTTCGTAAGGTTGTTAGCTTTCATATTCCTAATCGACCTATTATGCGAATTCAAGCAACCAAACCATTAAAATCAATCGCTGTCATCTCAAGCCATAAAGCTATTCGTTTATTGAAAAACGGATGTCAAGCTTTCTTAGCTCATGTCACAGATCTAAACAAAAATACGTCAGCTTTGAATGATATTTCTGTTGTTAATAAATTTCCTGACGTATTTCCCGAAGAACTTCCTGGCCTACCCCCAGAGCGTGAAATTGAATTTTGTATCGACCTTGAACCCGGTACAAAACCCATTTCCAAAGCCCCATATCGAATGGCTCCTATTGAACTTCAGGAGTTAAAGACTCAACTGCAGGAATTGTTAGACATTGGTTTTATTCGTCCTAGTACTTCTCCTTGGGGTGCTCCTGTTCTGTTCGTGAAGAAGAAAGATGGGAGTATGCGACTTTGTATTGATTATCGGGAGTTGAATCATGTCACCATCAAAAATAGGTACCCATTGCCACGTATTGATGACCTGTTTGACCAGTTGCAAGGAGCACAATTCTTTTCAAAGATCGATCTTCGTTCTGGATATCATCAGCTGAAGGTTAGAACTGAGGATATTCCAAAGACTGCCTTCAGAACTCGGTATGGGCATTATGAATTCTTAGTTATGTCTTTTGGATTGACTAATGCTCCTGCTGCCTTCATGGATATGATGAACAGGGTATTCAAGGAATATTTGGATCACTTTGTGGTCGTCTTTATCGATGACATCCTTGTTTATTCCAAAAGCCGTGAAGATCATGAGCAACACTTGAGGCTGGTACTCCAAAAGCTTCGTGAATACAAACTTTATGCCAAGTTGAAGAAATGCGAGTTCTGGCTGGAAGAGGTAGCATTCCTTGGGCACGTAGTATCAAGTCGTGGAATATCTGTTGACCCGGCAAAGATTGAAGCTATTCAAAGCTGGGAGCAACCTAAATCAGTAACCGAAGTACGTAGCTTTCTCGGTTTAGCTGGTTATTATCGGAGATTCGTGGAAGGATTTTCTCGAATCGCTACTCCATTAACTCAGCTGACTCGGAAAGATACAAAGTTCGGTTGGAGCGAAGAATGTGAGCAGAGTTTTCAAGAACTCAAGAGGAGACTCATTTCAGCACCTGTTCTAACAATACCATCTGGCTCGGAGGGATTTGTCATCTACAGTGATGCTTCGAGCAAAGGGTTGGGATGCGTTCTCATGCAACATGGAAAAGTCATAGCCTATGCATCAAGACAACTCAAGGAATATGAGAGGAATTATCCTACTCATGATCTAGAGTTGGCAGCTGTTGTCTTTGCACTTAAAATTTGGAGGCATTACTTGTATGGGGAGAAGGTGGAGATCTTTACGGATCATAAAAGCCTCAAATATTTCTTCACTCAAAAGGAACTCAACATGCGACAACGACGTTGGCTTGAACTGTTGAAAGATTATGATCATACCATTCAATACCATCCTGGAAAAGCGAACGTGGTAGCTGACGCATTGAGTAGAAGATCATATGCAAGTACGAGTGCGATATTGTCAACACAAAGGCCCATTTTGTGTGATTTGCAAAGGATGGAGATAGAGTTAAAGACTCCAGGGACCCATGTGATGATGGCGAATATACGAGTAGAACCGACTTTAATCGATAAAGTTAAAGCTGCTCAAGCTACAGACCTGGAGCTGATGCGTATGAGGAAGAAAGTGCAAGAAGGTGCTATGCCGGAAGCAAGAATCGATGAAGAAGGAATACTTCGAGTCAACTCCAGACTTTGTGTTCCTAACAACCCTGATTTAAAGTATGAAATCATGATGGAGGCGCACAACACACCGTTTGCAATCCATCCTGGAAGTACCAAAATGTATCATGATCTTCGTCATACATTTTGGTGGAGCAATATGAAGAGAGAGATAGCGTTGTTTATCTCAAGGTGTCTAACTTGTCAACGAGTCAAAGCGGAGCATCAAGTACCAAAAGGTCCATTGCAACCACTTGAAATTCCAGAATGGAAGTGGGAGCACATTACCATGGATTTCGTTACCGGTCTTCCTAGGGTTTCTCAAGGTATTGATGCGATTTGGGTCATTGTTGATAGATTGACCAAGTCTGCTCATTTCTTACCGATACGAGAAACTTATACACTTGAACGTCTTGCTCGTATGTACATAAACGAGATTGTAAGACTGCATGGTATGCCAGTATCCATAGTTTCTGATCGAGACCCAAGATTCACTTCACGATTTTGGGTTAGTTTACAAAAAGCTATGGGCACAGATTTACGATTTAGTTCGGCATATCATCCTCAGACGGACGGACAATCAGAGAGGACTATTCAAACTCTAGAAGATTTATTAAGACTCTGTGTCTTTGACTTCAAGGAAGTTGGGACAAGTTCTTACCATTGGTGGAGTTTTCCTACAACAACAGTTATCAAGCAAGTATTGGCATGGCTCCATTCGAAGCATTGTATGGAAGAAAATGTCGTTCTCCAGTATGCTGGGATGAGGTGGGTGAAGCAACGTTGTTGGGACCGGAGTTGGTACGTATGACTACAGAAAAGATTCAAACGATCCGACAACGTATAAAAACCTCACAAGATCGACAAAAGAGTTATGCTGATCTTCATCGAAAGGACGTGGAATTTGATGTAGGAGATCATGTGTTCTTACGTGTTGCTCCATGGAAAGGAGTTACGAGATTTGGAAAGAGAGGAAAGCTCAATCCTCGATTCATCGGTCCATTTTTAATCCTCGATCGAGTAGGAACTGTGGCTTATAGACTCGCTTTACCGCCAAGTATGTCTCGTGTTCATAACGTTTTTCACATATCCATGTTACGCAAATATGTGGAAGACCCGAACCACATTATTGAGTTAGAACCGGACGAAATAGCGGAGGATTTGACGTATGAAGAAGTTCCTGTTCAAATCTTGGATAAGAAGGAACATATTCTACGCTCCAAGGTTATACCTCAAGTCAAAGTTTTGTGGAGAAACCACGATGTTGAGGAAATGACTTGGGAGTTAGAATCTGAAATGAAATCAAGGTATCCTTACCTCTTCGACATACCAGGTACGTACCCTAATTTCGAGGGCGAAATTTCATAAGAAGGGGAGGTTGTAAGACCCCAACTTTTATAAATAAAGATGAATTTTCTATAAATATCATTTTTGAATATTATGGAGTTAATTTGATATAATGTTATAGTTGTGGGTAATATTTATAAATTTTGCAAAGTACGCAAGTTGTTATATAATATTCGATTGGTCGGGGAATATTCGTTTTAACAGGGAATATTCGTACAACGACACAATCATTGGTGGACCCCACAACGGAATTATTGTCGGATTGAGAAAACGACAAAAATATTTTATTAAAAATAACGGCGGAAGTTTTACCATTGTTACTGTTGAACTACTCGGTAGTAAAAGTACAGTAATACGTGTGGTTGCATAGTAGCACACGGTATTGATTATTAATGCTTATGTGAGAAGTCACTCAGTTTGATTCAATTATTGTCAGTTAATAATATGAATTATTTAGCGATAATGACGTTTTGTTTTATTCGTATTATTAACGTAATAAAACAGAAACATCTTTTTATATAAAACAAAATACTTTATTAAAGTTATTCTATAAATAGAATATATTATATTTTATTTAAAAGATTTTTTTTTAAATATGGACCGTCAGATTAAAGTAATCAATCTGGACCGTTCATGGATTAGTTACTATGCATTCTATTTTTCTATAAATAGCAGCTCATTCCTTCATTATTTCTTACGAATTCACTGAACTCTAGAGAGAGAAACTATAGAGAGAGAGAAGAAGAGTATTCTGCTACTTAACTACTTCCTTACTTCAGCTCTTCTTTAAAACGGTAAGGGGTGTTATTCTTTCTTATTCATGAAGAGAACTGTTGTTATTCCATTTCTTATTATTCTGTTGGAATAACCTGTATACGCGGTCTACCCTATACTTGGTGACATTCTTCTATTATTCTGTTGGAACATCCTGTCTGTGTGTTTTACACCGGACCTGGTTCCGTTTTTATTATTATTCTGTTGGAACATCCTGTCTGTGTGTTTTACACCGGACCTGGTTCCGTCTTTATTATTATTCTGTCGGAATATCCTGTCTGTGTGTTTTACACCGGACCTGGTTCCATTATTATTATTCTGTCGGAATATCCTGTCTGTGCGTTTACGCCGGACCTGGTTCCATTATTATTATTCTGTTGGAATAACCTGTCTGTGCGGTCTATCGCATGCATGGTGATTTCTTTTGTTATTCCATTCTTTATTATACTCAGTTGGTTAAGTTTTGACTTCTATACTCCATGAAATTTGTGGAATATCCTTGATATTTGCGCTTCATCTAGTATCTTTTCATGAAAATATTCTCCTGATCATTCTTGAATTTTACTCCACAAAGCAGTATCATGTTGACAATTTGGACGTTGTTAATTCTTGGATAAATTAATTCTTGAACTTGTTTTATTGAATTCTTATATCATTGTCATCATCCTCATGTTTATAAAATGTTGAAAGTCATCTGTGGCCTGTAGTGCATAGATGGACTTGGTATGATTATGACCAGGGATTATTCGGTGTAATCATGACCGTAATGTTACAAATGATGTGGTAAAAGTCCTCATTGGCCCGTAGTGCATTGATGGACAGTTGTTGGCATGATCATGACCATTAATGAATATACGAATATCCTTGGCCGTAGTGCAGGGGTGATTCGATGATGTGGATTATTTTATTAAGCTGAGTCTCAGCGATCACAGTGTTGGAAAATCTTTTAAATCATAAAAGATAGTAGAGTTTATTTTCTACTTGACTCTTTTAATGGATTGCTTGTTCCGCTACAGTTAAACTTGATGTCTATTATATTTTATCAGTTTAACATTGTTGAAGGCTAATGATAATTTATTCTGCATTATCTTAGTCATAATATTTCTTACTGGGCTAGTTGAGCTCACCCTTTCTTTCACTGTTCTCTTCAGGAAATGAGAACGTAGCTGGGGCAAGTCGGGGAACGGAGTGATGGTCCGAATGATAGTATTAGTTAGTAGTCCTCACTATTCTATGTAATGGTGAGTTAATAAATGTAATGAGGACTCCTTTTGAGTATGAATACTCTCTAGAAGATAATATTTGTATTCAAACTCACAGTTTATGTTTTGTCGTATTGTACACGACAGTTGTATTAGTAAGTTGTATTTGTATTCTGTACTATGTATCTGACGACCCAAGATGGGTGATGTATACCTAATTTTGGGGGGCGTCACATTATCCAAGTGCAATAATACTCCATAACAACCAATTGTGAAGTAGAATTTAAAAATAAAGATCAAAACATGGATACAATCAAAGATAGTAACCAAAATAGACATCTTGGACAAAAAGAAAAAAAAATTATTTTTCCGGTGAATAGTGTCGTATTCGTGAATAGTGCTGTATACGTGAATAGTAATCCCAATACAAAAAGTTTCAAATTTAATAAAAAGTTCAAACCAATATTTTGGCATAATGATATTGAAGAAAATAATATCATTTAAGAAGAAAATAACATCCCTTACCTCAAGATAACAGTACTTCTATTCGGAATATCAGTATAAGGCTGAAGGAAACTTGCACTGATAAATAAAAACTCACAAAGTATCTAAATACTCACAAAATACGCTCGATAATATAGAGAGAGAAAGAGAGAAAACTTATGAATTTTGGTGTGATTTTCAATTTTAACTTAGCCCTCCATTTATAGAAAAATGTTAGCACGCCGAAGCAGACTTGACCTGCAACCTGATGGCTTTACCTGTTACTATTCTCACCCACCACATTTAAATAAAAATTCCAGCACATTTATTAGCAACCAAAAGTGGGGCCCACTCAATTCTAGAATTTTCCACCAAAATCATTTATAAACCTAATTTTCGAATCATTCACCTCTTAAAATTCATAACAAATTATACATTCATTTTTAACGGTTCAAAATTTGTGGACATATACTCAACTTATATATGTATAACATATCCAAAAATCACAACGATCCAACGGTTAGATTAAAAATTATAACTCACGCAATATATCTCAAGAACAGTGATTTAATTTTTAATACCTCCATTCCGACAAAAATACCTCAACATTAATTCCTTCACATAAAATAAATATATACATCAATTATATCCACATAAAATAAATAATTTCTTATCATATAAATCAATAATTAATTATTCACAAATAATATTACAGAATCACAATTATGACAACCAGGCCGTTCCTAGGAAAGAGAGGGCTTTCCAATAAGGATTTCTCCTTACTGGCGCACAATTAGATGACCAAACCTCTCCTTAGATAAAACTTTCTAGACATTACCAATAATGTTATCTAATAATATTATTCAAATAATATGAATTATTGATCTGATAATAGAAAATACTGTACAGCAACAATGTGACAACCCCAAAATAGGTATACATCACCCATTCTGAGTTGCCAAATATATGGTACAGAAATAAATACAACTTCAGTAATATAATTATTGTGCAGAATACGACAACACATATATTGTGTGTTTGAATACAAATATTGGCTACTAGAGAGTATACAAACTCAAAAGGAGTCCTCATTACAATTATCAAACTATTTCACAGAATAATAAGGACTACTAATGCAACCATCTGGACCTTGAATCCATTCCCCGACTATTTTCAGCTATATTCTCATTTCCTGAAGAGAACAGTGAAAGAAAAGGTGAGTTCAACTAGCCCAGTAAGAAATATTATGACTAAGATAATGTACAACAAATTATCATTAGTCTTCAATAGGGAAAAATTTGATAAAATATAATAGACAACAAGTTTTAAATCAACAACTGTAGCGAAAAAAAGCAATCCATTAGAAGAGTCAAGTAGAGCATAAAATCTACTATCTTCTATGATTTAAAATATTTATCATCAATTTTATTACTGAGATTCAGCTTAATAAATAATCCACATCATCGAATCATCCCTGCACTACGGGCCAAAGATAATCGTGTTTTCATCAACTGTCATGATCATGCAATAAAACAATTTATCTTTGCACCCTTGGCCGAAGAGAATCCATGGTCATAATCATACCAAAAATTGTCCATCAATGCACTACGGGCCAATGATGATTTTTACCACATCATTTGTACCATTACGGTCATGATTATACCGAATAATCCCTAGTCATAATCATACCAAGTCCATCTATGCACTACAGGCCACAAATGACTTTCAACAGAATATAAACATGAGGATGATGACAATGATATAATAATTCAATTAAACAAGTTCAAGGATAAATTTTAAAGATTTATAATTTAATTTATCTAGAAATCAATAACGTCCAAATTGTCAACATGATACTACTTTGTGGAGTAAAATTCAAGAATAATACTCAGTTGGTCATGTTCATCTCAACACCTGTTCATCTTTGCACTACGGGCCAAAGATATTCATCAGGTAATAATTCATTTTTGCACTACAGGCCAAAGATATTTAGTAATATCATCATTTAGGACTGAGGATGATGAAAAATATCTTAAAGAAAATAAATCCAGTGAGATAAAAGAACAAATATTAGGGATTCGTAATACAGTTTATCCAAGTTCAATATTACTCCGAAATAACTAATTTCGAAACAGAATTCAAAAATAATGATCAAAACATGGATACAATCAAAGATAGTAACCATAATATCCATCTTGGACAAAAAGAAGAAAATTTTATTTTTCGGTGAATAGTACCGTATTCGTGAATAGTGTCGTATACGTGAATAGTGCCATATACGTGAATAGTAACCCCGACACAAAAAGTTTAAAATTTGATAAAAAGTTCAAACCAATATTTCGGCATGATATTGAAAAAAATAATATCATTTACAAAAAAATTAACATCCCTTACCTCAGAATAACCGTACTTCTGACTGAATTTCGGATATAGTGCTGACAGAAACTTGTACTGAATAGCAACTCTCAAAGTATCAAAATACTCACAAAATACGCTCGAGAATATAGAGAGAGAAAGAGAAAACTTATGAATTATGGTGTGATTTTCAATTCTAACTTAGCCCTCTATTTATAAGAAAATGTTAGCACGCCGAAGCAGACTTGACCTGCAACCTGATGGCTTTACCTGCTACTATTGCCACCCACCACATTTGAAATAAAATTCAGCACATTTCTTCACCAACCACAAGTGAGGCCCACTCAATTCTAGAATTTTCCACCAAAATTATTTATAAACCTAATTTCCGAATCAGTCACCTCTTAAAATTCATAACAAATCATACGTTCATTTTTAACGGTTCAAAATTTGTGGACATATATTCAACTTATATATGTATAACATATCCAAAAATCACAATGATCCAACGGTCGGATTAAAACTTATAACCCACACAATATATCTGAAAAATACTGATTTAATTTTTTAATACCTCCATTCCGACAGAAATACTGATAAAACACCTCAACATTAATTCCTTCAATAATAACCACATAAATAAATCCATCATTTATATCCATATCAAATAAATATTTTCTTATCATATAAATTAATAATGAATTATTCATAAATAATATTACAGAATCACAATTATGACAACCAGGCCGTTCCCAGGAAAGAGGGGGCTTTTCAATAAGGATTTCTCCTTACTGGCGCGCAATTAGGTGACCAAACCTCTCCTTAGACAGAACTTTCTAGACATTGCCAATAATGCTATCTAATAATATTATTCAAATAATATGAATTATTGATCTGATAATGAAAAATACTGTGCAGTAACAATTATTGAAACAACAATAATATAAAATATCAACGCAGCAATTATTGAATCAATAAAATAAAATATTGAACAGTAACTACTATAACAATTATTGAGTAGTGCCTTCTTACGTAAGGATCAATAATTCAAAAATATTGTGCAAAATCGTGTGCTACTGTGCAACCACGCGTATTACTGTATTTTAACCACCAGGTATTCCAACAGTGTTAACGGTAACAACTACGCCGTTATTTATAAAAACTCAATTTTATCATTTTCTTCATCCGACAGTTATTCTGTTATGGGGCCCACAAATGGCTGCGCCGTCGTACGAATATTTTTCGACAGAAAGAATATTCCACGACCAAACGAATATTCCCCGACAACAATAAGTATTTTATAACCACTTGTTTATTTTGCAAAATTTACACATTTTACCCATAACCAAAATATTATATCAAATTAACACCTTATTATTCACAATAATAATTAGAGGAAATTTAATTTTATTCATTAATAAGTTGGGGTCTTACAGCCTCCCCTCCTTATAAAATTTCGTCTCCGAAATTTACGTACGTACCTGATATGTCGAACAGATGGGGATACCTTGACTTCATTTCAGATTCTCTAACTCTTGAGGTATCTCCTTATACGTTAAATCTTCCGCTATCTCGTCCGGTTTTTAATCAATAATGTGGTTCGGATCATCGTAACATCGATACAAAATAAACGTTATGAACACGCGACATACTTGGCGTTTAAAACGAGTCTATAGGTCGCAGTTCCTACTCGATTGAGGATTTCAAATAGACCAATAAAATTGAGGGTTGAGATTTCCTCTCTTCATCGACTCTTGCTCCTAGAATAACGCCCTCTTGAACCTTCTTCTTTACATTCATCAGCTTTGAGTATGTAGCTTGAACGACCTTAACTTTATCGATTTAAAGTCGGCTCTAATCGTATATTTGCTATCTTCACGTAGGTTCGTATATTTGCACTCGTAAATGCATACTATCTTCTGCTCAACGCGTCAGCTACCACGTTCGCTTTTCCTACGATGATATTAAATGGTATAATCGTAATCTTCAACAGCTCGAGCCAACGTCTTCAGCGCATAATATGTTCGTTTTAGGTGAAGAAATATTTTAAGGGTTTTAGAAATGAGTTTTATACTGGGGTCAAATTTAAACGTTGAGCGCAAGTAGGAGAAATAAAAGAATATGTAAAACCGGTATTGAATAAGGTATGAACTTCGCAAGAGTTTATGATTAACTTACCCGTGATAACTTCGTTCGGGTTCCTTGACAAACGCTCTTACTTAAACTACCGACTTTGACTTGTCTGGGACATCCTTTGGCATCACTATCCCCGCTGGACTTGACTTCACTACATGACAAAATTGAGCTAGGTGACCTTCTCTTCCGTAATTGCAACACACTTTGGGTTGCTGCGTACAGTTTGGATGGATGTGTCCCTCTTGTCCGCATTTGAAACATACGACCGGTGGTCGTTCTTCTTCTTTTGAAACGGGTGCTGGTGCTGCTATCATTCCATCATTATTGAACCTCCTCTTCTTGAAATTTCCACTTCTATTATCTTGGCCATGATTACCACCGAAGTGGTTAACATTCTTGGTATGATAATTTCCTCCACGATTGTTGTCACCGCTTCGATGACTGCTACCATTGGTATTATCATTTTGTCGGCTGCTTTCTCTTGGTTGGGTTGACTCGTTATCGCGCTCCAATAACTGAGCCCTATTTACAACATCTGAATACAAACACAGTTTGTGAGAAATTAGGTATTGACGTATCTCGAGTTTCAAACCTCTTAGAAACATCCGCGTCATTCTCTCCTCGTTATCAACTAAGTGGGACGCAAACCGGGACAACTCGGCAAACTTAGCTTCGTACTGCGACACGGTCATATTGTTTTGCTCTAGCTTGATGAATTCCACTTCCTTCATGTGACGAATACTTTCGAGAAAGTACTTGTCGTTGAACAATTCTTGGAACTTCTCCCAAGACATCTTGAGTGCGTCAGGCTAGGTACGTTTTACATATTCCCACCAATGATCTGCTTCTTTACGCATCATAAAGGTGGCGAATGGAACCTTATGCTCCTCTGAGCATTCCAAGATATCAAATATCTTGGTGATCTGCTTTATCCATGTCTCTGCCTTAAGTGGTTCTGGATTTCCCAAAAACCCCGGTGGTCCTAGCTCCTTGAACTGCTTAGCGGTAACCAACCGTGGATTGCCAGTGTTTCCACCTGCATTGTGAACAGGAGTCTTTCTCATTTGGTGTTGCATGAATTCTAAAAAGCTCCTAAACGTACCGTCGTTCGTCATTTGGTCGGTGCCGTTGTTCAGCTGAGGATTGTTGCCTTCCTGATGCACATTATCTTGAGTATTAATCTGTGGTGACTCAACGGTCTCCTGTGCTCCATTGCTATTCTCAACATTCTCGGATGTCATTTTCAAATACTGTCACAAAACAGGGGTTAATTGACATGCAACATATTATCCCTATATTCTGACCGACCAAACAAATACCAAATAAACTTAGTCAGGTCATACTAGCGAAGAAATTTCCTGTCTCTCCCCTCCTAGTTCTTGTGTCACATCTCAGCTAGGGATCATATCCCTAAGCTTTGATACCAACTGTGACGCCCCAAAATAGGTATACATCACCCATTCTGAGTCGCCAAATACATGGTACAGAAACAAATATAACTTCAGTAATACAATTGTCGTGCAGAATACGACAACACATATACTGTGAGTTTGAATACAAATATTGGCTACTAGAAAGTATACAAACTCAAAAGGAGTCCTCATTACAATTATCACACTATTTCACAGAATAATGAGGACTACTAATGCAACCATCTGGACCGTCAATCCATTCTCCGACTAGTCCCAGCTATATTCTCATTTCCTGAAGAGAACGGTGAAAGAAAGGGTGAGCTCAAATAACCCAGTAAGAAATATTATGACTAAGATAATGTACAACAAATTATCATTAGTCTTCAATAGGGAAAAATCTGATAAAATATAATAGACAACAAGTTTTAGATCAACAACTATAGCGGAAAAAAGCAATCCATTAGAAGAGTCAAGTAGAGCATAAAATCTACTATCTTCTATAATTTAAAAGATTTATCATCAATTTTATTGCTGAGATTCAGCTTAATAAATAATCCACATCATCGAATCATCCCTACACTACGGGCCAAAGATAATCGTGTTTTCATTAACGGTCATGATCATGCCATAAAATAATTCATCTTTGCACCCTTGGCCGAAGAGAATCCATGGTCATAATCATACCAAAAATTGTCCATCAATGCACTACGGGCCAATGAAGACTTTTACCACATCATTTATAACATTACGGTCATGATTATACTGAATAATCCCTGGTCATAATCATACCAAGTCCATCTATGCACTACAGGCCACAGATGACTTTCAACAGAATATAAACATGAGGGTGATGACAATGATATAATAATTTAATTAAACAAGTTCAAGGATAAATTTTAAAGATTTATAATTTAATTTATCCAGAAATCAATAACGTCCAAATTGTCAACATGATACTACTTTGTGGAGTAAAATTCAAGAATAATACTAAGTTAGTCATATTCATCTAAACACATGTTCATCTTTGCATTACGGGCCAAAGATATTCATCTTTGCACTACAGGCCAAAGATATTCAGTAATATCATCATTTAGGACTGAGGATGATGAAAAATATCTTAAAGAAAACGAATCCAGTGAGATAAAAGAACAAATTTTAGGGATTCATATTACAGTTTATCCAAGTTCAATAATACTCCGAAATAACTAATTTCAAAGCAGAATTCAAAAATAATGATCAAAATATAGATACAATCAAAGATAGTAACCATAATAGCCATCTTGGATTAAAAGAAGAAAATTTCATTTTTTGGTGAATAGTACCGTATTCGTGAATAGTGTCGTATACGTGAATAGTGCCGTATACGTGAATAGTAACCCCGACACAAAAAATTCTAAATTTGATAAAAAGTTCAAACCAATATTTCGACATGATATTGAAAGAAATAATATCATTTACGAAGAAAATAGCATCCCTTACCTCAAAATAACCGTACTTCTGACTGAATTTCGGATATAGTGCTGACAGAAACTTGCACTGAATAGCAACTCTCAAAGTATCAAAATACTCATAAAATACGCTTGAGAATATAGAGAGAGAAAGAGAGAAAACTTATGAATTCTGGTGTGATTTTTAATTCTAACTTAGCCCTCTATTTATAGGAAAATGTTAGCACGCCGAAGCAGACTTGACCTGCAACCTGATTGCTTTACCTTCTACTATTGCCATCCACCACATTTGAAATAAAATTCAGTACATTTCTTCACCAACCACAAGTGGGGCCCACTCAATTCTAAAATTTTCTACCAAAATTATTTATAAACCTAATTTCCGAATCAGTTACATCTTAAAATTCATAACAAATCATATGTTCATTTTTAACGGTTCAAAATTTGTGGACATATATTCAACTTATATATGTATAACATATCCAAAAATCACAACGATATAACGGTCGGATTAAAAATTATAACCCACGCAATATATCTGAAAAATACTTATTTGATTTTTTAATATCTTCATTCTGACAGAAATACTGATAAAACACCTCAACATTAATTCCTTCAATAATAACCACATAAATAAATCCATCATTTATATCTACATCAAATAAATATTTTTTTATCATATAAATCAATAATTAATTATTCACAAATAATATTACAGAATCACAATTATGACAACTGTAAGACCCCGAATTTTATGAAATAAAAGTATTCAATTTTTCTTATAATTACTATTTAGTAAATGGTTAAATTGATAACTGTTAAAGTAAAGGGTGATATATTAATTTTTTTTCGAAATACACAAGTGGTTATAAAATATTCATTGTTGTCGGGGAATATTCGTTTGATCGTGGAATATTCTTACTGTCGGGGAATATTCATACGACGGCGCAGCCTTTTGTGGGCCCCATAACGGAAAGCGATTGGATGAAAAAAAATGATAAGAGTAAGTTGTTTATAAATAACGGCGTAGTTATTATCGTTAACACTGTTGGAATACCCAGTGGTTAAACACAGTAATACGTGTTGTTGCACAGTAGCACACTGTATTGCACCAATTATTGATTCTTACGTAAGAAGGCACTACTCAATAATTGTTACAGTAATTACTGTTCAGTATTTTATTTTATTGATAATTGCTGCGTTGATATTTTATATTACTATTGTTTTAATAATTGTTACTATACAGTATTTTCTATTATCGGAGCAATAATTCATATTATCTGAATAATATTATTAGATAACATTATTGACAATATCTAGAAAGTTCTGTCTAATGAGAGGTTTGGTCATCTAATTGTGCGCCAGTAAGGAGAGATCCTTATTGGAAAGCCCCCTCTTTCCTGGGAACGGCCTGGTTGCCAGTACTGTGATTCTGTAATATTATTTGTGTATAATTAATTATTGATTTATATGATGAGAAAAATATTGATTTTATGTGGATATAGATGGAGAAAATTTTTAATGTGACAATTGTTGAAAATTAATATTTTATCTTTTTCTGATAAAATAATTCATTTAAATATATTATTTTAATAATATATTGATGGTGATATTTTACAATGAATGTGGGATATATGAGTATATGAGGAGGAAGAGTATTTTTGTGGCATTAAATGATTAACACATGTTTTGTGTGTTGGTGGACACAATTCTTGACCGAAAATTTATTATTAACTGTAAAATCGCCCGTTTGTGGATTTCGGTCAAGTTCTGTTTAGAATTTAGAAAAACTTTCTTCTGCAAAGTTGTAGAGAATTGAATTTTCTATAACAACTCGCAAGATTCGAATTTTTTGATCAATGGACTATTTATTATGAATTATTGAAGTTCTGAAGTTCCGAAATGATTAATTTTTGGGAGTTTAAGTTAATTATTTTGAGAAAAACGTTTTTTTGTGAGATGGTGGGGCCCACTGGTTGTTAAAATGTGCTGAATTCAGATCTTCAAAGGTGGGCTTGAAAATTTATATATATATATATATATATATATATATATATATATATATATATATATATATATATATATATATTAATATTATATTAAATTTTCTGCTTTGGTGTTCTAAGCAATTTCCTATAAATAGGGTGCTTAGGTTAGAATTGAAAATCACACCAGAAACTGAAGTTTTCTCTCTATTTCTCTCTCTATATTATCAAGTGTATTCTTGTGAGTATTTTGATATCTTGAGTGTTGCTATACGGTGCAAGTTCGTTCAGCGTTATTCCAGTTAGGAGTACTGCTCTTTTGAGGTAAGGGATAGTAAGGGATGTTATTTTTTTTTATCAATGATATTATTTCTTTCAATATCATTATACCGGAATATTGGTAAGATTTTTCTTGTAAAATTCTTATTTTTTTCATGTCGGGGTTACTATTCACGAGTTACTATTCACGAGTTACTATTCACGAGTTACTATTCATGAGTTAGTATTCACTAGTTACTATTCACGAGTTACTATTCACGAGTTACTATTCACGAGTTACTATTCATGACAAAATTGGTTTCTTTTTCTAACCAAATTATCGTTGATTTATGAATATTGCTCTTGAGATTAAAACTATATGTTGATATATTATTTTTTTTATTATCATATATAACATTTTTATAACCCTAATGATGATATTTCTCTTTGACTTGAGTGTAAAGATGGGTAGATTTTTGGTACGATCATGACTATGGGTTCTCTTTGGCTAGTAGTGCAAAGTTGAATTGTTGATTGGTATGATCATGACCATTGAATTTATAATTGAATATCTATAGCTTAAGTGCAAAGGTGAAATGATCAACGTGGTTATAATTATTGGTTATATAAATTCTGAAATGATTATATATTTCTTTGAGATAATAATATATTTGGTCTGTAGTGCAAATATGAACTGTTGAACAATATCTTTGGCCTGTAGTGCAAAGATAAGTTGTTGATGAATATCTTTGGCCCGTAGTGCAAAGATGAAATTATTAGTATGATTATGAACAGGAACTGTGATTTGGTATAACCATGATCTTTGATGTTTCAGGTAAAGACCAGTGATGAAAATTATCTTCGTTCTGGATGAGAAGAGGAATTTAGAACTACAATTATAATTATGAGATATTCATATGATTGTGGAAAGGAATTGTTGATTGATGTTACAGGGATAAAACATTGTTGGTGGATTTTTAACATGGAGAAGATAATAGACTTTATAGTCTATTTGACTCTTCTAATGAATTGCTCGTTCCGCTGTAACTATGGTTGAAAAGTTTTATCATCTACCATATGTTCTAAATCTCTGATTTATTTCTGATGAAGGCTATTAATAATTTAATTATCTTTAGTCATGATATTCTTTACTGGGCTAGTTGTGCTCACCCTTCTGTTTCACAATTCCTTTCAGGTAATAAGAGTGTAGCTGGGTCGAGCGGGGGTAACAGGAGAATAGAACGGTGGTCATCATTTAGTAGTTATATTTGGTGAATCATCTAGGGTGAAGCGAACCCAACGTTGGAAGGGTGTTTTGCCACTATCATACAAGATGTCTAATGATATACAATCTCGTGTCATCATAAGACAGGGATGTGCTCATCCACTTGCTGAGTATATTTACGAGCACTACCTATATAATCTTGGTGTTTGTTTGAAGTATAATTCTTAGTTAGAGACAGTGGAGATAATGATATGTCAAGAGAAGACTCACCATTCGGAAGAATATGATAGTAATCTTCTCACTTTTCTTTGGGGTCTATTGGGTCAACCAAGGATAATTCTGTGGCCATATGATATCTATTATAACTTAGAAGCATGGTCTCCCCCGTACGAGGGTTTCCTTGAGCACTTCCCAAAGATTTTAATTTCTAAAACAGTTTTTGACTGTACCTTTATGTAAGGTTTCATAGTGACGTGCTACACAAGTTGGTGTCCAGAGTCACAGTTGGTATATTTTAGTATCAAAACTCACAACATATGTGTTGTTGTATTTTGCACGACAATTGTTGTAATAAAGTTGTAGTTGTTTTCTGTACCATGTATTTGGCGACTCAGAATGAGTTGGATGGATTGGACCTATTTTGGGGGCGTCACAGTTGGTATCAGAGCTATAAGTAAAGAGCCCCGAGCCTCTCGCTGGTGACTTCCTGTTGATTGGGGATGCACCGAAGCCAGACTCTCCGTAGGGGACGCCGTTCTGCGGTGGCAAACTGATAGGTACCTTTGTGAGGTGCTGACACATGATGGTGTCCAATGTCACAGTTGGTATCAGAGCTTAGGGATATGATCTCTGGTGGAGATCGGGGAATAGGATTAGGAGGGGAGAGACGAGTAAATCCTTCGCTAGTGTGTCCTACCTAAGCTTATTTGTTGGTCAGTCATAATATCGGGATATTATGTGATATGTTAATTTGTTCAATTAACCCTTGTTTTGAAGCTGTATTCTAGAATGATATCTGAAATACAGGAGATGAGCAATGGAAAAATCATGATGACGGGGTGATAGAATCTTAAATTAAAGCAAGGTATTCTCAACTCTTTGAAATACCAGGTACGTAAATTTCGAGGACGAAATTTCATAAGGAGAGGAGATTGTAAGACCCCGAATTTTATGAAATAAAAGTATTCAATTTTTCTTATAATTACTATTTAGTAAATGGTTAAATTGATAAATGTTAAAGTAAAGGGTGATATATGAAATTTTTTTTTCGAAATACACAAGTGGTTATAAAATATTCATTGTTGTCGGGGAATATTCGTTTGATCGTGGAATATTCTTACTGTCGGGGAATATTCATACGACGGCGCAGCCTTTTGTGGGCCCCATAACGGAAAGCGATTGGATGAAAACAAAAATGATAAGAGTAAGTTGTTTATAAATAACGGCGTAGTTGTTACCGTTAACACTGTTGGAATACCCGGTGGTTAAACACAGTAATACGTGTTGTTGCACAGTAGCACACTGTATTGCACCAATTATTGATTCTTACGTAAGAAGGCACTACTCAATAATGGTTACAGTAAATACTGTTCAGTATTTTATTTTATTGATAATTGCTGCGTTGATATTTTATATTACTATTGTTTTAATAATTGTCACTATACAGTATTTTCTATTATCGGAGCAATAATTCATATTATCTGAATAATATTATTAGATAACATTATTGGCAATATCTAGAAAGTTCTGTCTAATGAGAGGTTTGGTCATCTAATTGCGCGCCAGTAAGGAGAGATCCTTATTGGAAAGCCCCCTCTTTCCTGGGAACGGCCTGGTTGCCAGTACTGTGATTCTGTAATATTATTTGTGTATAATTAATTATTGATTTATATGATGAGAAAAATATTGATTTTATGTGGATATAGATGGAGAAAATTTTTAATGTGACAATTGTTAAAAATTAATATTTTATCTTTTTCTGATAAAATAATTCATTTAAATATATTATTTTAATAATATATTGATGGTGATATTTTACAATGAATGTGGGATATATGAGTATATGAGGAGGAAGAGTATTTTTGTGGCATTAAATGATTAACACATGTTTTGTGTGTTGGTGGACACAATTCTTGACCGAAAATTTATTATTGACTGTAAAATCGTCCGTTTGTGGATTTCGGTCAATTTCTGTTTAGAATTTGGAAAAATTTTCTTCTGCAAAGTTGTAGAGAATTGAATTTCCTATAACAACTCGCGAGATTCGAATTTTTTGATCAATGGGATATTTATTATGAATTATTGAAGTTCTGAATTTCCGAAATGATTAATTTTTGGGAGTTTAAGTTAATTATTTTGAGAAAAACGTTTTTTTGTGAGATGGTGGGGCCCACTTGTAACAACCCCAAAATAGGTTCATTCCACCCAACCCATTCTGAGTCGTCAAATACATGGTACAGAAAACAACTACAACTTTATTACAACAATTATCGTGCAAAATACAACAACACATATGCTGTGAGTTTGGATACAAATATATACCAAATGTGACTCATGTTCCAACCGTGGACATCACCTCACAATAACACCTTACATAAAGGTATAGTCAAAAACTGTTTTAGAAATTAGAATCTTTGGGAAGTGCTCAAGGAAACCTTCGTACATGGGAGGCCACGCGTCTAGGTTATGATAGATATCATATGGCCACAGAATTATCCTTGGTTGACCCAATAGACCCCAAAGAAAAACGAGAAGATTACTATCATATTCTTCCCAATGGTGAGTCTTCTCTTGACATATCATTATCTCTACTGTCTCTAATTGAGAATTATACTTTAAACAAACACCAAGATTATATAGGTAGTGCTCGTATATATACTCAGCAAGTGGATGAGCACATCCCTGTCTTATGATGACACGAGGTTGTATATCGTTAGACATCTTGTATGATAGTGGCAAACCACCCTTCCAACGTTGGGTTCGCCTCACCCTACTTTCTTCACCAAATATAACTACTAAATGATGACCACCGTTCTATTCCCTTGTTACCCTCGCTCGACCCAGCTACACTCTTATTACCTGAAAGGAATTGTGAAGCAAAAGGGTGAGCACAACTAGCCCAGTAAAGAATATCATGACTAAAGATAAATAAATTATCAATAGTCTTCATCAATAATAAATCAGAGATTTAGAACATATGGTAGATGATAAAAAATTTCAACCATAGTTGCAGCGGAACATGCAATCCATTAGAAGAGTCAAATAGACTATAAAGTCTATTATCTTCTCCATGTTAAAAATCCACCAACAATGTTTTATCCCTGTAACATCAATCAACAGTTCTGGTCCACAATCATATAAATAACTCATAATCATAATTATGATTCTAAATTCCTCTTCTCATCCAGGACAAAGATAATTTTCATCACTTGTCTTTACCTGAAACATCAAAGATCATGGTTATACCAAATCACAATTCTTGTTCATAATCATACTAATAATTTCATCTTTGTACTACGGGCCAAAGATATTCGTCAACAGTTTATCTTTGCACTACTGGCCAAAGATATTCAACAACAGTTCATCTTTGCACTACAGGCCAAAGATATTCAACAACATATCATCTTTGCACTACAGGCCAAAGATATTCATCAACAGTTCATATTTGCACTACAGGCCAAATATATTAATATCTCAAAGAATTATAATCATTTTAGAATTTATATAAACAATAATTATAACCATGTTGATCAATTCACCTTTGCACTTAAGCTTAAGATATTCAATTATAAATTCAATGGTCATGATCATACCAGTCACAATTCAACTTTGCACTACAGGCCAAAGAGAACCCTAGTCATGATCATACCAATAATCTACCCATCTTTACACTCCAGTGAAAGAGAATTTCAACATCAAGGTTATAAAAATGTTATATATAATAGTAAAATCAATATAATCAAAACATCTAGATTTAATCTCAAGAGTAATATTCATAAATCAACTATAATTTAGTTAGAAAAAGAAACCAATTTTGTCTTGAATAGTACCCGTGAATAGTAACTCGTGAATAGTAACTCATGAATAGTAATCCCGACACAAAAAGGTAGAAATTCCACAATAAAATCCATACCAATATTTCGGTATAATGATATTGAAAGAATAACATTTCTTAAGCTTATAAACAATTTATTTAAATCGTTTACACTTACTAAATAATGCATTTAATCATTCAAAAATACCAAACTCATAAGATTTCATACTAATAACCAAAACCTTCATCAAAAATCTGCATATACCTCATATAGGATTCTCAAGCTATAAAATCCTATTTTCCAATTTTCTTACTTCACATAACATATTTAATTCATTTACTCATAACTAGTACATTTTCATGAAAAATACCAAATCAGTTCCAAAAATATTTCTTTTCTGGAATTTAGCATAATATAGTCCCATAGTGAACATATATTTTTCTCAGAATTTTTAAAAGTCATTTACTATTTTTCATATGGCCAAAATAGCCGAATATTTAGACATTTATCAAAATTTGTACTTTTGTCTAAAAATTCTGAAATTTACAGAGTATACTTCTATCATATACATGTACTCCCAATAAAAATTTCATCAATTTTGGAGTTAACCACAAGGAATTATAAGCTGTTACTTTTAAAATAGTCTTTTCTCATAAAATTCATAACTCTCAATCTATACATCCAAAAATCACCATTTTTGGACACAATCAAGAAAACTCATCAAAATATCATTTCAAATTTTTCCAGAATTTTTGAAGATCAGAAAAATTACGAAACTGAAAATCATAACAACCCTTAAAATCCCTTACTATCCCTTACTATCCCTTACTATCCCTTACCTCAAAAGAGCAGTACTTCTGATCGGTATAAGGCTGAAGGAAACTTGCACTGATGAATAGCAACTCACCAAGTATCTAAATACTCACAAAATACACTCAATAATCTAGAGAGAGAAAGAGAGAAAGCTTATGTTTCTGGTGTGATTTTCAATTCTAACTTAGCCCTCTATTTATAGGAAAATTTTGGTAGGTTTGACCTGCAACCTGATGGCTTTACCTGCTACTATTCCCACCCACCACATTTGAAATATAATTCAGCACATTTCTTCACCAACCACAAGTGGGGCCCACCAATTCTAGAATCTTCCACCAAAAATGATTTATAACCTGATTTCCGAATCAGCCACCTCTTAAAATTCATAACAAATCATACGTTCATTTTTAACGGTTCAAAATTTATGGACATATACTCAACTTATATATGTATAACATATCCAAAAATTACCACGATCCAACGGTCGGATTAAAAATTATAACCCCCGCAAAATATCTCAAAAACCCTGATTTTTAATACCTCCATTCCGACAAAAATACTGATAAAAACCTCAACATTAACTCCTTCATTTTAACCACAAAAATATATCCCTCATTTATATCCACATAAAATAAATATTTTCTTATCATATAAATCAATAATTAATTATTCACAAATAATATTACAGAATCACATTTATGACAACCAGGCCGTTCCCAGGAAAGAGGGGGCTTTCCAATAAGGATTTCTCCTTACTAGCGCGCAATTAGATGACCAAACCTCTCCTTAGACAGAACTTTCTAGACATTGCCAATAATGCTATCTAATAATACTATTCAAATAATATGAATTATTGATCTGATAATGGAAAATACTGTGCAGCAACAATTATTGAACAACAATAATATAAAATTTCAACGTAGCAATTATTGAATCAATAAAATAAAATATTGAACAGTAATTACTGTAACAATTATTGAGTAGTGCCTTCTTACGTAAGAATCAATAATTTCAAAAATACTGTGCAATACCGTGTGCTACTGTGCAATAACGCGTATTACTGTATTTTAACCACCGGGTATTTCAACAGTATTAACGATAACAACTACGCCGTTATTTGTAAAAACTCAAATTTGTCGTTTTTCTTCACCCGACAGTTATTCGTTATGGGGCCCACAAATAGCTGCGCCGTCGTACGAATATTCTCCGACAGAAAGAATATTCCACGACCAAACGAATATTCCCCGACAACAATGATTATTTTATAACCACTTGCTTATTTTGAAAAAAAATTTCATATTTCACCCATAACTTTAAACTTTTATCAATTTAACCATTTACTGAATAGTAATTATAAGAAAAATTGAATACTTTTATTTCATAAAATTCGGGGTCTTACAATCTCCCCTCCTTATGAAATTTCGTCCCCGAAATTTACGTACCTGGTATTTCGAAGAGTTGAGAATACCTTGCTTCCATTTCAGATTCTATCTCTCAGATCATCATGATTTCTCCATTGCTCATCTCCCATGATAACTTCATTTGGGTTCCTCATTTGTTGGGAAGTCATGACAACCGCCATCCCTCGAACTACTCGGCTTTGACTTGTCTGGAGCAGCATTTGGCGTCATCATTACCGTTGGAATATACCTTTCTATAGGACATATTCCTCCCTCAACTGCCTCTTCGTACTCCTCATTCATGATCTGAATCATCAATCTTCGATCCATATCGGATTCAGGTTGACCGCTATGTACAGGGTAATTCAAAACTCGATGTTGGGTTCTCCCAATTGCTTTCCAAAAAGAGAAATTCATATCATCTATTTTAGCCTTCTTAGATCGAACATCTCTTTCCACAATATCCACGTGTCGTGCGGCTTTTGCCCATGCATCACTTATTCTCACTCGTTCAATTTTTTCTTCTTTCAGCTCAGATTCCATTTTTATCATCTTATACTCTGCCAAAGAATGCTTCTGTTCAAGCATCACATATCGGGTAACACAAGCTTGAATTGTTGCATCCTTTTGTTCCACGACCGCCTGTCGTTCTTCTGCCTGCTCTTCTAACTCATGAATACGATTTTGAAATTCTACATTTTGATCATATAATACCTCTAATAAACTCTCCTCTGGTACTTCTTCTTCCTCTTCTTCCTCAGTCTCAGCTGTTACCTCTGCGACTATCTCAGGTGCAACTATCAATTCTTCACTCACCACATAGATATCTCTAATTCCTTCTTCGTCTGACATCACATTATCATGGTTAGTGATTAGAGGTATCCCCACAGTCTCATTCACTCCATTGTTAGCATTCTCAGCTGCCATTCTCAAATACTGCCATAAAATAAGGGTTAATTAAACAAATTAACATATCACATAATATCCCAATATTATGACTAACCAACAAATAAGCTTAGGTAGGACACACTAGCGAAGGATTTACGCATCTCTCCCCTCCTAGTTATATTCCCCGATCTCCACCAGAGATCATATCCCTAAGCTCTGATACCAACTGTAACAACCCCAAAATAGGTTCATTCCACCCAACCCATTCTGAGTCGTCAAATACATGGTACAGAAAACAACTACAACTTTATTACAACAATTGTCGTGCAAAATACAACAACACATATGCTGTGAGTTTGGATACAAATATATACCAAATGTGACTCATGTTCCAACCGTGGACATCACCTCACAATAACACCTTACATAAAGGTATAGTCAAAAACTGTTTTAGAAATTAGAATCTTTGGGAAGTGCTCAAGGAAACCTTCGTACATGGGAGGCCACGCGTCTAGGTTATGATAGATATCATATGGCCACAGAATTATCCTTGGTTGACCCAATAGACCCCAAAGAAAAACGAGAAGATTACTATCATATTCTTCCCAATGGTGAGTCTTCTCTTGACATATCATTATCTCTACTGTCTCTAATTGAGAATTATACTTTAAACAAACACCAAGATTATATAGGTAGTGCTCGTATATATACTCAGCAAGTGGATGAGCACATCCCTGTCTTATGATGACACGAGGTTGTATGTCGTTAGACATCTTGTATGATAGTGGCAAACCACCCTTCCAACGTTGGGTTCGCCTCACCCTACTTTCTTCACCAAATATAACTACTAAATGATGACCACCGTTCTATTCCCTTGTTACCCTCGCTCGACCCAGCTACACTCTTATTACCTGAAAGGAATTGTGAAGCAAAAGGGTGAGCACAACTAGCCCAGTAAAGAATATCATGACTAAAGATAAATAAATTATCAATAGCCTTCATCAATAATAAATCAGAGATTTAGAACATATGGTAAATGATAAAAAATTTCAACCATAGTTGCAGCGGAACGAGCAATCCATTAGAAGAGTCAAATAGACTATAAAGTCTATTATCTTCTCCATGTTAAAAATCCACCAACAATGTTTTATCCCTGTAACATCAATCAACAGTTCTGGTCCACAATCATATGAATAACTCATAATCATAATTGTGATTCTAAATTCCTCTTCTCATCCAGGACAAAGATAATTTTCATCACCTGTCTTTACCTGAAACATCAAAGATCATGGTTATACCAAATCACAATTCTTGTTCATAATCATACTAATAATTTCATCTTTGCACTACGGGCCAAAGATATTCGTCAACAGTTTATCTTTGCACTACTGGCCAAAGATATTCAACAACAGTTCATCTTTGCACTACAGGCCAAAGATATTCAACAACATATCATCTTTGCACTACAGGCCAAAGATATTCATCAACAGTTCATATTTGCACTACAGGCCAAATATATTAATATCTCAAAGAATTATAATCATTTTAGAATTTATATAAACAATAATTATAACCATGTTGATCAATTCACCTTTGCACTTAAGCTTAAGATATTCAATTATAAATTCAATGGTCATGATCATACCAGTCACAATTCAACTTTGCACTACAGGCCAAAGAGAACCCTAGTCATGATCATACCAATAATCTACCCATCTTTACACTCCAGTGAAAGAGAATTTCAACATCAAGGTTATAAAAATGTTATATATAATAGTAAAATCAATATAATCAAAACATCTAGATTTAATCTCAAGAGTAATATTCATAAATCAACTATAATTTAGTTAGAAAAAGAAACCAATTTTGTCTTGAATAGTACCCGTGAATAGTAACTCGTGAATAGTAATTCGTGAATAGTAACTCATGAATAGTAATCCCGACACAAAAAGGTAGAAATTCCACAATAAAATCCATACCAATATTTCGGTATAATGATATTGAAAGAATAACATTTCTTAAGCTTATAAACAATTTATTTAAATTGTTTACACTTTACTAATTAATGCATTTAATCATTCAAAAATACCAAACTCATAAGATTTCATCACCAATAATCAAAACCCTCATCAAAAATCTGCATATACCTCATATAGGATTCTCAAGCTATAAAATCCTATTTTCCAATTTTCTTACTTCACATAACATATTTAATTCATTTACTCATAACTAGTACATTTTCATGAAAAATACCAAATCAGTTCCAAAAATATTTCTTTTCTGGAATTTAGCATAATATAGTCCCATAGTGAACATATATTTTTCTCAGAATTTTTAAAAGTCATTTACTATTTTTCATATGGCCAAAATAGCCGAATATTTAGACATTTATCAAAAATTGTACTTTTGTCTAAAAATTCTGAAATTTACAGAGTATACTTCTATCATATACATGTACTCCCAATAAAAATTTCATCAATTTTGGAGTTAACCACAAGGAATTATAAGCTGTTACTTTTAAAATAGTCTTTTCTCATAAAATTCATAACTCTCAATCTATACATCCAAAAATCACCATTTTTGGACACAATCAAGAAAACTCATCAAAATATCATTTCAAATTTTTCCAGAATTTTTGAAGATCAGAAAAATTACGAAACTGAAAATCATAACAACCCTTAAAATCCCTTACTATCCCTTACTATCCCTTACTATCCCTTACCTCAAAAGAGCAGTACTTCTGATCGGTATAAGGCTGAAGGAAACTTGCACTGATGAATAGCAACTCACCAAGTATCTAAATACTCACAAAATACACTCAATAATCTAGAGAGAGAAAGAGAGAAAGCTTATGTTTCTGGTGTGATTTTCAATTCTAACTTAGCCCTCTATTTATAGGAAAATTTTGGTAGGTTTGACCTGCAACCTGATGGCTTTACCTGCTACTATTCCCACCCACCACATTTGAAATATAATTCAGCACATTTCTTCACCAACCACAAGTGGGGCCCACCAATTCTAGAATTTTCCACCAAAAATGATTTATAACCTGATTTCTGAATCAGTCACCTCTTAAAATTCATAACAAATCATACGTTCATTTTTAACGGTTCAAAATTTGTGGACATATACTCAACTTATATATGTATAACATATCCAAAAATTACCACGATCCAACGGTCGGATTAAAAATTATAACCCCCGCAAAATATCTCAAAAACCCTGATTTTTAATACCTCCATTCCGACAAAAATACTGATAAAAACCTCAACATTAACTCCTTCATTTTTAACCACAAAAATATATCCCTCATTTATATCCACATAAAATAAATATTTTCTTATCATATGAATCAATAATTAATTATTCACAAATAATATTACAGAATCACATTTATGACAACCAGGCCGTTCCCAGGAAAGAGGGGGCTTTCCAATAAGGATTTCTCCTTACTGGCGCGCAATTAGATGACCAAACCTCTCCTTAGACAGAACTTTCTAGACATTGCCAATAATGCTATCTAATAATACTATTCAAATAATATGAATTATTGATCTGATAATGGAAAATACTGTGCAGCAACAATTATTGAACAACAATAATATAAAATTTCAACGTAGCAATTATTGAATCAATAAAATAAAATATTGAACAGTAATTACTGTAACAATTATTGAGTAGTGCCTTCTTACGTAAGAATCAATAATTTCAAAAATACTGTGCAATACCGTGTGCTACTGTGCAATAACGCGTATTACTGTATTTTAACCACCGGGTATTTCAACAGTATTAACGATAACAACTACGCCGTTATTTGTAAAAACTCAAATTTGTCGTTTTCTTCACCCGACAGTTATTCGTTATGGGGCCCACAAATAGCTGCGCCGTCGTACGAATATTCTCCGACAGAAAGAATATTCCACGACCAAACGAATATTCCCGACAACAATGATTATTTTATAACCACTTGCTTATTTTGAAAAAAAAATTCATATTTCACCCATAACTTTAAACTTTTATCAATTTAACCATTTACTGAATAGTAATTATAAGAAAAATTGAAAAATTGAATACTTTTATTTCATAAAATTCGGGGTCTTACAATCTCCCCTCCTTATGAAATTTCGTCCCCGAAATTTACGTACCTGGTATTTCGAAGAGTTGAGAATACCTTGCTTCCATTTCAGATTCTATCTCTCAGATCATCATGATTTCTCCATTGCTCATCTCCCATGATAACTTCATTTGGGTTCCTCATTTGTTGGGAAGTCATGACAACCGCCATCCCTCGAACTACTCGGCTTTGACTTGTCTGGAGCAGCATTTGGCGTCATCATTACCGTTGGAATATACCTTTCTATAGGACATATTCCTCCCTCAACTGCCTCTTCGTACTCCTCATTCATGATCTGAATCATCAATCTTCGATCCATATCGGATTCAGGTTGACCGCTATGTACAGGGTAATTCAAAACTCGATGTTGGGTTCTCCCAATTGCTTTCCAAAAAGAGAAATTCATATCATCTATTTTAGCCTTCTTAGATCGAACATCTCTTTCCACAATATCCACGTGTCGTGCGGCTTTTGCCCATGCATCACTTATTCTCACTCGTTCAATTTTTTCTTCTTTCAGCTCAGATTCCATTTTTATCATCTTATACTCTGCCAAAGAATGCTTCTGTTCAAGCATCACATATCGGGTAACACAAGCTTGAATTGTTGCATCCTTTTGTTCCACGACCGCCTGTCGTTCTTCTGCCTGCTCTTCTAACTCATGAATACGATTTTGAAATTCTACATTTTGATCATATAATACCTCTAATAAACTCTCCTCTGGTACTTCTTCTTCCTCTTCTTCCTCAGTCTCAGCTGTTACCTCTGCGACTATCTCAGGTGCAACTATCAATTCTTCACTCACCACATAGATATCTCTAATTCCTTCTTCGTCTGACATCACATTATCATGGTTAGTGATTAGAGGTATCCCCACAGTCTCATTCACTCCATTGTTAGCATTCTCAGCTGCCATTCTCAAATACTGCCATAAAATAAGGGTTAATTAAACAAATTAACATATCACATAATATCCCAATATTATGACTAACCAACAAATAAGCTTAGGTAGGACACACTAGCGAAGGATTTACGCATCTCTCCCCTCCTAGTTATATTCCCCGATCTCCACCAGAGATCATATCCCTAAGCTCTGATACCAACTGTAACAACCCCAAAATAGGTTCATTCCACCCAACCCATTCTGAGTCGTCAAATACATGGTACAGAAAACAACTACAACTTTATTACAACAATTGTCGTGCAAAATACAACAACACATATGCTGTGAGTTTGGATACAAATATATACCAAATGTGACTCATGTTCCAACCGTGGACATCACCTCACAATAACACCTTACATAAAGGTATAGTCAAAAACTGTTTTAGAAATTAGAATCTTTGGGAAGTGCTCAAGGAAACCTTCGTACATGGGAGGCCACGCGTCTAGGTTATGATAGATATCATATGGCCACAGAATTATCCTTGGTTGACCCAATAGACCCCAAAGAAAAACGAGAAGATTACTATCATATTCTTCCCAATGGTGAGTCTTCTCTTGACATATCATTATCTCTACTGTCTCTAATTGAGAATTATACTTTAAACAAACACCAAGATTATATAGGTAGTGCTCGTATATATACTCAGCAAGTGGATGAGCACATCCCTGTCTTATGATGACACGAGGTTGTATGTCGTTAGACATCTTGTATGATAGTGGCAAACCACCCTTCCAACGTTGGGTTCGCCTCACCCTACTTTCTTCACCAAATATAACTACTAAATGATGACCACCGTTCTATTCCCTTGTTACCCTCGCTCGACCCAGCTACACTCTTATTACCTGAAAGGAATTGTGAAGCAAAAGGGTGAGCACAACTAGCCCAGTAAAGAATATCATGACTAAAGATAAATAAATTATCAATAGTCTTCATCAATAATAAATCAGAGATTTAGAACATATGGTAGATGATAAAAAATTTCAACCATAGTTGCAGCGGAACATGCAATCCATTAGAAGAGTCAAATAGACTATAAAGTCTATTATCTTCTCCATGTTAAAAATCCACCAACAATGTTTTATCCCTGTAACATCAATCAACAGTTCTGGTCCACAATCATATAAATAACTCATAATCATAATTATGATTCTAAATTCCTCTTCTCATCCAGGACAAAGATAATTTTCATCACTTGTCTTTACCTGAAACATCAAAGATCATGGTTATACCAAATCACAATTCTTGTTCATAATCATACTAATAATTTCATCTTTGTACTACGGGCCAAAGATATTCGTCAACAGTTTATCTTTGCACTACTGGCCAAAGATATTCAACAACAGTTCATCTTTGCACTACAGGCCAAAGATATTCAACAACATATCATCTTTGCACTACAGGCCAAAGATATTCATCAACAGTTCATATTTGCACTACAGGCCAAATATATTAATATCTCAAAGAATTATAATCATTTTAGAATTTATATAAACAATAATTATAACCATGTTGATCAATTCACCTTTGCACTTAAGCTTAAGATATTCAATTATAAATTCAATGGTCATGATCATACCAGTCACAATTCAACTTTGCACTACAGGCCAAAGAGAACCCTAGTCATGATCATACCAATAATCTACCCATCTTTACACTCCAGTGAAAGAGAATTTCAACATCAAGGTTATAAAAATGTTATATATAATAGTAAAATCAATATAATCAAAACATCTAGATTTAATCTCAAGAGTAATATTCATAAATCAACTATAATTTAGTTAGAAAAAGAAACCAATTTTGTCTTGAATAGTACCCGTGAATAGTAACTCGTGAATAGTAATTCGTGAATAGTAACTCATGAATAGTAATCCCGACACAAAAAGGTAGAAATTCCACAATAAAATCCATACCAATATTTCGGTATAATGATATTGAAAGAATAACATTTCTTAAGCTTATAAACAATTTATTTAAATCGTTTACACTTACTAAATAATGCATTTAATCATTCAAAAATACCAAACTCATAAGATTTCATTACCAATAATCAAAACCTTCATCAAAAATCTGCATATACCTCATATAGGATTCTCAAGCTATAAAATCCTATTTTCCAATTTTCTTACTTCACATAACATATTTAATTCATTTACTCATAACTAGTACATTTTCATGAAAAATACCAAATCAGTTCCAAAAATATTTCTTTTCTGGAATTTAGCATAATATAGTCCCATAGTGAACATATATTTTTCTCAGAATTTTTAAAAGTCATTTACTATTTTTCATATGGCCAAAATAGCCGAATATTTAGACATTTATCAAAATTTGTACTTTTGTCTAAAAATTCTGAAATTTACAGAGTATACTTCTATCATATACATGTACTCCCAATAAAAATTTCATCAATTTTGGAGTTAACCACAAGGAATTATAAGCTGTTACTTTTAAAATAGTCTTTTCTCATAAAATTCATAACTCTCAATCTATACATCCAAAAATCACCATTTTTGGACACAATCAAGAAAACTCATCAAAATATCATTTCAAATTTTTCCAGAATTTTTGAAGATCAGAAAAATTACGAAACTGAAAATCATAACAACCCTTAAAATCCCTTACTATCCCTTACTATCCCTTACTATCCCTTACCTCAAAAGAGCAGTACTTCTGATCAGTATAAGGCTGAAGGAAACTTGCACTGATGAATAGCAACTCACCAAGTATCTAAATACTCACAAAATACACTCAATAATCTAGAGAGAGAAAGAGAGAAAGCTTATGTTTCTGGTGTGATTTTCAATTCTAACTTAGCCCTCTATTTATAGGAAAATTTTGGTAGGTTTGACCTGCAACCTGATGGCTTTACCTGCTACTATTCCCACCCACCACATTTGAAATATAATTCAGCACATTTCTTCACCAACCACAAGTGGGGCCCACCAATTCTAGAATCTTCCACCAAAAATGATTTATAACCTGATTTCCGAATCAGCCACCTCTTAAAATTCATAACAAATCATACGTTCATTTTTAACGGTTCAAAATTTATGGACATATACTCAACTTATATATGTATAACATATCCAAAAATTACCACGATCCAACGGTCGGATTAAAAATTATAACCCCCGCAAAATATCTCAAAAACCCTGATTTTTAATACCTCCATTCCGACAAAAATACTGATAAAAACCTCAACATTAACTCCTTCATTTTAACCACAAAAATATATCCCTCATTTATATCCACATAAAATAAATATTTTCTTATCATATAAATCAATAATTAATTATTCACAAATAATATTACAGAATCACATTTATGACAACCAGGCCGTTCCCAGGAAAGAGGGGGCTTTCCAATAAGGATTTCTCCTTACTAGCGCGCAATTAGATGACCAAACCTCTCCTTAGACAGAACTTTCTAGACATTGCCAATAATGCTATCTAATAATACTATTCAAATAATATGAATTATTGATCTGATAATGGAAAATACTGTGCAGCAACAATTATTGAACAACAATAATATAAAATTTCAACGTAGCAATTATTGAATCAATAAAATAAAATATTGAACAGTAATTACTGTAACAATTATTGAGTAGTGCCTTCTTACGTAAGAATCAATAATTTCAAAAATACTGTGCAATACCGTGTGCTACTGTGCAATAACGCGTATTACTGTATTTTAACCACCGGGTATTTCAACAGTATTAACGATAACAACTACGCCGTTATTTGTAAAAACTCAAATTTGTCGTTTTTCTTCACCCAACAGTTATTCGTTATGGGGCCCACAAATAGCTGCGCCGTCGTACGAATATTCTCCGACAGAAAGAATATTCCACGACCAAACGAATATTCCCCGACAACAATGATTATTTTATAACCACTTGCTTATTTTGAAAAAAAAATTTCATATTTCACCCATAACTTTAAACTTTTATCAATTTAACCATTTACTGAATAGTAATTATAAGAAAAACTGAATACTTTTATTTCATAAAATTCGGGGTCTTACACCACTGGTTGTTAAAATGTGCTGAATTCAGATCTTCAAAGGTGGGCTTAAAAATTTATATATATATATATTAATATTATATTAAATTTTCTGCTTTAGTGTTCTAAGCAATTTCTTATAAATAGGGTGCTTAGGTTAGAATTGAAAATCACACCAGAAACTGAAGTTTTCTCTCTATTTCTCTCTCTATATTATCAAGTGTATTCCTGTGAGTATTTTAATATCTTGAGTGTTGCTATACGGTGCAAGTTCGTTCAGCGTTATTCCAGTCAAGAGTACTGCTCTTTTGAAGTAAGGGATAGTAAGGGATGTTATTTTTTTTTATCAATGATATTATTTCTTTCAATATCATTATACCGGAATATTGGTAAGATTTTTCTTGTAAAATTCTTATTTTTTTCATGTCGGGGTTACTATTCACGAGTTACTATTCACGAGTTACTATTCACGAGTTACTATTCATGAGTTAGTATTCACTAGTTACTATTCACGAGTTACTATTCACGAGTTACTATTCACGAGTTACTATTCACGAGTTACTATTCATGAGTTACTATTCACGAGTTACTATTCATGACGAAATTGGTTTCTTTTTCTAACCAAATTATCGTTGATTTATGAATATTGCTCTTGAGATTAAAACTATATGTTGATCATATTATTTTTTTTATTATCATATATAACATTTTTATAACCCTAATGATGATATTTCTCTTTGACTTGAGTGTAAAGATGGGTAGATTTTTGGTACGATCATGACTATGGGTTCTCTTTGACCAGTAGTGCAAAGTTAAATTGTTGACTGGTATGATCATGACCATTGAATTTATAATTGAATATCTTTAGCTTAAGTGCAAAGGTGAAATGATCAACGTGGTTATAATTATTGGTTATATAAATTCTGAAATGATTATATATTTCTTTGAGATAATAATATATTTGGCCTGTAGTGCAAATATGAACTGTTGAACAATATCTTTGGCCTGTAGTGCAAAGATAAGTTGTTGATGAATATCTTTGGCCCGTAGTGCAAAGATGAAATTATTAGTATGATTATGAACAGGAACTGTGATTTGGTATAACCATGATCTTTGATGTTTCAGGTAAAGACCAGTGATGAAAATTATCTTCGTTCTGGATGAGAAGAGGAATTTAGAACTACAATTATAATTATGAGATATTCATATGATTGTGGAAAGGAATTGTTGATTGATGTTACAGGGATAAAACATTGTTGGTGGATTTTTAACATGGAGAAGATAATAGACTTTATAGTCTATTTGACTCTTCTAATGGATTGCTCGTTCCGCTGTAACTATGGTTGAAAAGTTTTATCATCTACCATATGTTCTAAATCTCTGGTTTATTTCTAATGAAGGCTATTGATAATTTAATTATCTTTAGTCATGATATTCTTTACTGGGCTAGTTGTGCTCACCCTTCTGTTTCACAATTCCATTCAGGTAATAAGAGTGTAGCTGGGTCGAGCGGGGGTAACAGGAGAATAGAACGGTGGTCATCATTTAGTAGTTATATTTGGTGAATCATCTAGGGTGAGGCGAACCCAACGTTGGAAGGGTGTTTTACCACTATTATACAAGATGTCTAATGATATACAATCTCGTGTAATCATAAGACAGGGATGTGCTCATCCACTTGCTGAGTATATTTACGAGCACTACCTATATAATCTTGGTGTTTGTTTGAAGTATAATTCTTAGTTAGAGATAGTGGAGATAATGATATGTCAAGAGAAGACTCACCATTGGGAAGAATATGATAGTAATCTTCTCACTTTTCTTTAGGGTCTATTGGGTCAACCAAGGATAATTTTGTGGCCATATGATATCTATCATAACTTAGAAGCATGGTCTCCCCCGTACGAGGGTTTCCTTGAGCACTTCCTAAAGATTTTAATTTCTAAAACAGTTTTTGACTGTACCTTTATGTAAGGTGTCATAGTGACGTGCTACACAAGTTGGTGTCCAGAGTCACAATTGGTATATTTTAGTATCAAAACTCACAACATATGTGTTGTTGTATTTTGCACGACAATTGTTGTAATAAAGTTGTAGTTATTTTCTGTACCATGTATTTGGCGACTCAGAATGAGTTGGATGGATTGAACCTATTTTGGGGGCGTCACAACAAACAGGCCGTTCTCAGGAAAGAGAGGGCTTTCCAATAAGGATTTCTCCTTACTGGCGCGCAATTAGGTGACCAAACCTCTCCTTAGACAGAACTTTCTAGACATTACCAATAATACTATCTAATAATATTATTCAAATAATATGAATTATTGATCTGATAATGGAAAATACTGTGCAATAACAATTATTAAAACAACAATAATATAAAATATCAACGCAACAATTATTGAATCAATAAAATAAAATATTGAACAGTAACTACTATAACAATTATTGAGTAGTGTTTTCTTACGTAAGGATGAATAATTCAAAAATACTGTGCAAAACCGTGTGCTACTGTGCAACCACGCGTATTACTGTATTTTAACCACCAGGTATTCCAACAGTGTTAACAGTAACAGCTATGGCGTTATTTATAAAAACTCAATTTTATCGTTTTCTTCATTCGACAGTTATTCTGTTATGGGGTCCACAAATGGCTACGCCGTCTTACGAATATTTCCCGACAGAAAGAATATTTCACGACCAAACGAATATTCCCCGACAACAATGAGTATTTTATAACCACTTGTTTATTTTGCAAAATTTGTACATTTTACCCATAACCAAAATATTATATCAAATTAACACCTTATTATTCACAACAATAATTAGAGAAAATTTGATTTTATTCATTAATAAGTTGGGGTCTTACAAATAATTATTGAAACAATAATAATATAAAATATCAACGCATCAATTATTGAATTAATAAAATAAAATATTGAATAGTAACTACTGTAACAATTATTGAGTAGTGCCTTCTTACGTAAGAATTAATAATTGGTGCAATACCGTGTGCTACTGTATTTTAACCACCGAGTATTCCAACAGTATTAACAGTAACAACTATGCCGTTATTTATAAACAACTTATACTTGTCATTTTCTTCATCCAATTATTTTTCATTATGGGGCCCACACAAGGCTGCGCCGTCGTACGAATATTCCCCGATAGAAAGAATATTCCACGACCAAACGAATATTCCCCGACAACAAATGAATATTTTATAACCACTTGCTTATTTTGTAAAATTTACACATTTCACCCATAACCAAAAGCATTATATCAAATTAACACCTTATTATTCACAATAATATTTAGAGAAAATTTGATTTTATTCATTAATAAGTTGGGGTCTTACAGCTAATATTTGACGTGGACTTAACAAATAAAAGGGAAAAAAAGAAAAGAAAATGACATGTCTTTGAGACGTGGCTTTCGCGCTAAATAGATATATCTCTGTTAAACATGTGTACACCAAGACATATCACAGAAGTTGAAGTTCAGAGAAAGAGAAAGAGAAAGCGACAAAGGATAATCGATCTCCTTCTTCAAATCTCTTCAAATAGCAACGAAACCATGATTTTGTGTTGAAGATTCTTCCCAATCTCGTTCACGACTCACTGATTTGTTGATCTACAAACTTGGGTTCCAGCGAATCTAGGGTTTTTCCTGCAAAATCGATCTAGGGTTTTTTCTTGCAAATCTCTAGCTTAGATCTTCGTTGGTACTAAGGTATGTACGATTTTGCTTTTAAAAACTCTTCCCTCTTCATTTTAGCAAGATTGGGACTAAAATCTAGGGTTTTTTTTAGACTGATTGTTCTTTGTGTAGATTTTTAAAAAGACGATTTGGGGAGTTTTCAAAAACAGGGATGGGAACCTTTGTTTATTTCAATACTTTGATATAATGGTTACCTTGTACTGTATTTGTCCATGAGTTTTGTAAGAAGAATAAAAACACTTGGATATAATTCTTTCGGATTATCTTTTTCAGTATTAAACTTTAGAGACAAATTGTTATTGGAAGAAAAATTATGTCAAAAGTATGTTTAGCAAACCTGTATTTGTTTATTTCAATACATTTATGTAATGGTTACCTGTATGTTGTGTATTGTACCTGTTGCAGGATAGTTCTATTTTCTGTGGAGTTAAATCATGGTGGTAGGTTTATTGAAGAACCAATATACCACTATGGAGGAGGTGTTACAAAACGGTATCATGATGTTGATGGTGACTGGCTTAATGTTGACAAAATAAATAACTTACCTAAGACAATGGGATACAAAAAGGATGTTACAGTGTATTTCAAAAAGAGTGGTTGGGATATTCGTACTGGTTTAGAGTTAATATGTGATGACCATAGTATTAGGTTACTAGTTGAGGAGGGTGAGAAATATGGCATAGTTGATCTATATTGTGACCACTCCATTGATGAAGTCTTACCACTTGAGAGGGATTTTGAGCAGGTAGTTGAGGTGGAAGTTGATGTTGTTGATGTGCAACTTGATGCGCCAATGGAAGATTCAACTGATGATGATTCTTCCCATGAAGAAACAGATTTTTAGTGTACTGATGTTAGTGATGATGATGGGAATGAAGAGTTGATCAATGCTAGGATACATAAGGAAGAGATTAAGAAAACACAGACTAATGAGTTTGAAGTTGTTTGTGAAGTTCAATTGGATGATGAAGATGAAGTGCATGTTGAACATATGGGGACTCAAGCTTCTACCTCAGTACATGCTGAAAAGGCCAAAGAGATTGATGAGATAACTAAGAGGTAGGGCAGGAAGAAGACAAGGGCATGCCTGAACAAGGAAAGTAAGAAACAGAAAAAGACTAGTGAAGAGATTGAACCTACCTTTTCATCTGATGATGATGGTGTGACTAAATTTGGTACAAAGGGCATGAAGCTATGGGATGAAATGTATGAAGATTCTGATATTGAAGTTCCTGCAAGTCCTATCTTAACTAGTGGTAGTGAGTGGGAAGGTGAAGAGGTAAGGGTCAAAGTGAAGAGAGTTATTCCTATGTACAATCCAAATACTGCAATTAAGGACATTGAGTTTGAGCTATACATGACTTTCACCGGGGTTGACCAACTACGAGAAGTAATACAAAATTATGCAGTTGGGAAAGGGAAAGTAATTTGGTTCGCAGTTAATAAAACTACAAGGGTTCAAGCTAAGTGTGCATCAGGATGTCTATGGCAACTTTGGGCAAGTTATGTTCCTAGAGAGAATCAGATTCAGATCAAGGCTTACCCAAATAAGATCCACAGTTGTATTAGGGCCACAAAGATAAAGATTATTAGATGTAAGTGGTTGGTAGATAAGCTTGGAGGGACAATTAGATCAAGGCCAAGGATGAAATTGAGGGAATTACAAGCAGCAATAAAGTAAAGGTTTGGATTACAGAGCTCTCTTGGAAAGTGTTTGCAAGTTAAAAAAATGGCATTATCTGAGATAGAAAAGACTCTAGCAAAACATTATGAAGGGGTTTGGGACTATGGACAAAAGATATTTAATACAAATCCAGGGAGCACTATACAAATTAGGACTGATCAGGGCACTCCAAAAAGGTTTCAGAGGATGTATATTTGTTTTGATGCTTTGAAGAGGAACTGGTTAGAAGGATGCAGACCTATTATTGGACTTGATGGTTGTTTTCTGAAGACATATTGTAGAGAGGAGCTGTTAACTGCAATAGGAATTGATGGTAACAATCAGATGTTTTCAATAGCTTGGGCTTTGGTGGAAAGTGAAAATAAAGACAGTTGGAGCTGGTTTTTAAGTTTGTTAGTGGAAGATGTTGGATTAGAACAAGGTAAAGGATGGATATTAATTACTGATCAACAAAAGGTGCAGTTTTATTTTTATTACATCTTAAGTTTTATTTGTATTAAACATTTATCTCTTTATACTAACATAAATTTATTGCATATTTATATAGGGTTTGGTGCCTGCTATTCAGGAATTACTACCCCTAGCAGAGCATAGATGTTGTGCAAGACACATCTATGCTAATTGGAGAAAAAAGTTCCCTGGGGCAGCTTTAAAGATGATGTTCTGGAAGGCGGCTAAGGCCAACAATCCTACTAATTTTCGACTAGCAATGAAGGACATCAGGAAGGAGTCAATGGATGCTCACACTGCCTTGATAGGTATACCTCCTAAACTTTGGAGTAAGGCTTAATTTGATACCACCACCAAATATGATGTAGTGACAAACAATATGTCATAGTATTTTAATAGTTGGATCCTAGAGGCTAGGTATAAACCCCTCTTAACAATGTTTGAAGACATAAAGACTCAAGTTATGGAGAGAATCCATACTAAGAGAGATCAAATGCTAAAAATAGATGGTAAATTATGCCCTAGGATTCTAACTAAAGTGAATAGGTCTATTGAATTGACCAAGTACTGTGATCACACATGGGATGGGGGTCATATGTATGAGGTGAGTGACAAGTATGGTAAATACGTGGTAGACCTAGAGAAGCATACTTGTTCTTGTGGGGTGTGGCAATTATCTGGAATACCTTGCAATCATGCTGCAACTGGGATACTTCATCAAGAGAGACCTGTTGAGGATTTTGTGGACCCTTGTTACTACATTGAAACCTATCTCAAGTCATATAACCACCTGTTAAAGCCAATGAGTGGCAGCAATGGTTGGCCTACTACTGACTTGCCAATCTTGTTGCCTCCATTGACTAAGAGATTGGCTGGAAGGCCAAAGAGATGTAGAAGGAAAGATCCAAACGAAGAACGAAAGAGCACGAGTAAAGTTTCAAAGAAAGGGACTCCAATGATGTGTTCCACATGCAAGCAATACAGGCATAATAAAGCTGGTTGTAGGAACACACCTGCCCGAGAATAACCTACTGTCAAAAGGCCAAAGCTCAATGTGAGTGTTATAAAATTATATCATTTGTATGTTTCTTTCAATTTGTGTGAGTGCATACTGACATTTGGGACATAACAGGCAAAAAGGAAGCAAGGCAGTGTAGCTGGAAATGGGACTGCAACTAGGGAAAGGAGTGCAACTGCTAGTCAGAGATCAAGAGATGGTGGAGTCACACAAGGTGCAAATGGGGGACAGTGAAGTAAGACAATCTGCAAGTAGATTTTTGGGCAGCTTTAGTGTAAGACCCCAGCTTATTAATGAATAAAATTAAATTTTCTCTAAATATTATTGTGAATAATAAGGGGTTAATTTGATATAATACTTTAGTTATGGGTGAAATGTGCAAATTTTACAAAATAAGCAAGTGGTTATAAAATATTCATTTTGTCGGGAAAATATTCGTTTGGTCGTGGAATATTCTTGCTGTCGGGGAATATTCGTACGACGGCGCAGCCTTGTGTGGGCCCCATAACGGAAAGCGATTGGATGAAGAAAACGACAAGTATAAGTTATATATAAATAACGGCGTAGTTGTTACCGTTAATACTGTTCGAATACCCGATGGTTAAAATACAGTAGCACACGGTATTGCACCAATTATTTGTGGTTAAAAATGAAGGAGTTAATGTTGAGGTTTTTATCAGTATTTTTGTCGGAATGGAGGTATTAAAAATCAGTGTTTTTGAGATATTTTGCGGGGGTTATAATTTTTAATCCGACCGTTGGATCGTGGTAATTTTTGGATATGTTATACATATATAAGTTGAGTATATGTCCACAAATTTTGAACCGTTAAAAATGAGCGTATGATTTATTATGAATTTTACGAGATGACTGGTTCAGAAATTGTTGAATTTTCAGAGTTAATCATTTTGGTGAAAAATTCTAGAATTTGTGGGCCCCACTCTTGGTTGGTGAAGAAATGTGCTGAGATTTTTATTCAAATGTGGTGGGTGGGAATAGTAACAGGTAAAGCCATCAGGTTCCAGGTTAAGTCTGCTTCGGCGTGCTAACATTTTCCTATAAATAGAGGGCTAAGTTAGAATTGAAAATCACACCAGAAACAAGTTTTCTCTCTTTCTCTCTCTAGATTATTGAGTGTATTTTGTGAGTATTTAGATACATTGAGAGTTTCTATTCATCAGAGCAAGTTTCTTTCAGCCTTATACCGGTATTCCGACCAGAAGTACTGATATTTTGAGGTAAGGGATATTATTTTCTTCTTAAATGATATTATTTTCTTCAATATCATTATGCTGAAATATCAACATGAGTTTTTATCAAATTTAGAACTTTTTGTGTCGGGGTTACTATTCACGTATACGTTACTATTCACGTATACGACACTATTCACGAATACGACACTATTCACCGAAAAATAAAATTTTCCCTTTTTGTCCAAGATGTCTATTATGGTTACTATCTTTGATTGTATCCATGTTTTGATCTTTATTTTTAAATTCTGCTTCACAATTGATTATTATGAAGTATTATTGATCTTGGATAAACTGTTATACGAATCCCTACTATTTGTCCTTCTGTCTCACTGGATTCGTTCTTTTTAAGATATTTTTCATCATCCTCAGTCCTAAATGATGATATTACTGAATATCTTTGGCCTGTAGTGCAAAGATGTATAATTACTTGATGAATATCTTTGGCCTGTAGTGCAAAGATGTATGATTACTTGATGAATATCTTTGGCCTGTAGTGCAAAGATGTATGATTTCTTGATAAATATCTTTGGCCTGTAGTGCAAAGATGAATAGGTGTTGAGATGAACATGACTGACAGGTGATACAAATGAATATCTTTGGCCTATAGTGCAAAGATGAATATTTGGATAAAGATGATTATTAATTGATGTTACAGGGATAAAATATTGATGATGGACTTTTAAATCTTAGAAGGTAGTAGAATTCATTCTCTACTTGACTCTTCTAATGGTTTGCTATTTCCGCTGCAGTTGTTGATCTAAAACTTGTTGTCGATTATATTCTATCAGATTTTTTCCTGTTGAATACTAATGATAATTTGTTGTATATTATCTTAGTCATAATATTCTTTACTGGGCTAGTTGAGCTCACCCTTTTCCTTTTTGTTCCATTTTTCTTCTCAGGAGGTGAGAACATAGCAGGATCTAGTCAGGGTATGGAGTGATGGTTCTAGAAAGATGTTTTAGCAGTCATCACTATTTCTGTAAAATAGTGTTTGAATAATTATATTGAGGACTTATTTGAGTGTGGATATTGTCTAGAAGACAATATTTGTATTTAAACTCACAGTATGTGTTGTCGTATTTTGCACGACAATTGTATTATTGAAGTTGTAATTTGCTTTCTGTACCATGTATTTGGTGACTCAGAATGGGTGTTGTATACCTATTTTGGGGGCGTCACAGTTGCTATCAGAGCTTAGGGATATGATCCCTGGCTGAGATGTGAGACAAGAACTAGGAGGGGGGAGACGGAAAATTCCTTCGCTAGTATGACCTGACTAAGTTTATTTTGTGTTTATTTGGTCAGTCAGAATATAGGGATAATATATGACATGACTATTAACCCTTATTTTATGGCAGTATTTAAGAATGGCAGCTGAGAACGTTAATAATGGAGTAAATCAGACCGTGGAGACACCTTTGATCACCACCCAGGGGAACGTGCAACAGGAAGGCAATATTCCTCCTATAAACAACATTACCGAGCAAACGATGAATGATGAAATGTTTAGGAGCTTTTTACAGTTCGTGCAAAATCAGACGAGGGAGACTCGTGTACAGAATACAGGTGGAAATGATAACAACGCGCGATTTTTCACAGCCAAGAAGTTCAAAGAATTGGGACCACCAGAATTTAAGGGAAAGCCGGATCCGATCATGGCGAAAATGTGGGTCAAGCAAACTACCAAGATATTCGATGTCTTGGAATGCACGGAGGAACAGAAGGTTCCATTCGCCACCTTTATGTTCCGCGGTGAGGCAGACTACTGGTGGGAGTCTGTGAAGCGTACCCAGCCTGACGCACTCAACATGTCCTGGGAAACATTTTAAAAACTGTTCAATGACAAGTACTTTTCTGAAAGTATTCGTCATATGAAGGAGGTGGAGTTTATCAGACTGGAACAAAACAACATGACGGTGTCCCAGTACGAGGTGAAGTTTACAGAGTTATCCAGGTTTGCACCTCATTTGGTCGAAAATGAGGAACGAATGACAAGGATGTTTTTGAGAGGTCTAAAACCTGAGATTCGACAATATCTTATCTCTCATAAATTTTCTTTATATTCAGATGTTGTAAACAGGGCTCAATTATTAGAGCGAGATAATGAGTATGTGCAACCGAGGGACCACAACCAGGGTCATACCGGTGACTGCAGTCATCGAAGCAATGAAAACCAGCAGGGAGGAAAATATTCGGACAAAAGCGGTAACCACTCTGGTGGTAATCATGGTCGTGATAATAAAAGGAGCGAGTCGAGAAGAGATTTCAAGAAGAGAAGGTACAACAATGATAACATGAAGACGTCAGCATAAACATCAATTGTTTCTAGGGGAGGAGAACGACCACCGGTCGTATGTTACAAATATAGGAAAGAGGGACATATCAGCCCAAACTGCCCACAACAATCCAAGGTATGTTATAACTGTGGAAAGGAGGGTCATATAGCTCGAGAGTATTCTGTATCAAAACCAAGTTAAGCGGAGATGGTGACTCCAAAAGCTGTCCCGGATAAGTCAAAATCAGAGGTTCCTAGAAGACCGTTTGTCGTGACTGGCCAAAACGCGAGAAACCCGAACTAGGTGATCACGGGTAAGCTAATCATAAACTCTTACGAAGTTTATACCTTATTAGATACCGGTTCTACCCATTCTTTTATCTCTCCTGCTTGTGCTCAACGTTTAAACTTGACTCCGGAGAAATTGGACTTTGATTTATCTGTTGAAACTTCGTTGGGTGAAACCTTCGTTATATCTACAGTTTATAAATCTTTCATGATCCAAGTTGGCACTATCACATTACCTGTTGATCTTATCTCTTTAAAGATACTTGCTTTTGATGTGATTTTAGGAATTGACTGGTTAACCACTCATCATGCTAAAATTGATTGTTTTCGTAAGGTTGTTAGTTTTCATATTCCTAACCAACCTGTCATACGAATTCAAACTACTAAACCACTAAAATCAGTCACTGTCATATCAAGCCACAAAGCTATTCGTTTATTAAAAAACGGATGTCAAGCTTTCTTAGCCCATGTTATGAATTTGAATAAAGACAAGTCAGATTTGAATAATATTTCTATTGTTAGAGAATTTCTCGATGTATTTCCTGAAGAACTTCCTGGTCTACCCCCAGAACGTGAAGTTGAATTCTTTATTGACCTTGAACCCGGTACAAAGCCCATTTCTAAAACCCCATATCGAATGGCTCCTATTGAACTTCAGGAGTTAAAAGTCCAACTACAGGAGTTGTTGGACATCGGTTTTATTCGTCCTAGTACATCTCCTTGGGGTGCTCCTGTGTTATTCGTAAAGAAGAAAGACGGGAGTATGCGACTTTGTATCGACTATCGAGAATTGAATCATGTCACTATCAAGAATAGGTATCCGCTACCTCGCATTGATGACCTGTTTGACCAGTTACAAGGAGCACAATTCTTTTCAAAGATCGATCTTCGTTCTGGATATCATCAGCTGAAGATTAAAACTGAGGATATTCCAAAGACTGCCTTCAGAACTCGGTACGGGCATTATGAATTCTTAGTCATGTCTTTTGGATTGACTAATGCTCCTGCTGCCTTCATGGATATGATGAACCGTGTATTCAAAGAATATTTGGATCAGTTCGTTGTTGTCTTTATTGATGACATCCTCATCTATTCCAAAAGCCGTGAAGATCATGAGCGCCATTTGAAGCTGATATTGCAAAGGCTTCGTGAAAATAAGCTATATGCCAAACTGAAGAAATGCGAGTTCTGGCTTGAGAAAGTAGCATTCCTTGGGCACGTGGTGTCAAAACATGGAGTATCTGTCGACCCGACGAAGATTGAAGCCATACAAAGTTGGGAGCAACCGAAGTCGGTAACCAAAGTACGTAGCTTTCTGGGCTTAGCTGGTTATTATCGGAGATTTGTGGAAGGATTTTCTCGAATCGCTACTCCGTTAACTCAGCTGACTCGGAAAGATACAAAATTCGTATGGAGTGAGGAATGCGAGAAGAGTTTTCAAGAACTCAAGAGGAGACTCATTTCGGCACCTGTTCTGACAATACCATCTGGTTCGGATGGATTTGTTATCTACAGCGATGCTTCAGGCAAAGGGTTAGGATGTGTTCTCATGCAACATGGGAAAGTCATAGCCTATGCCTCGCGACAACTCAAAGAATATGAGAGGAATTATCCTACTCATGATTTGGAGTTGGCAGCAGTCGTTTTCGCGTTGAAGATCTGGAGACACTACCTGTATGGGGAGAAAGTGGAGATCTATACAGATCATAAAAGCCTCAAATATTTCTTCACCCAAAAGGAACTCAACATGCGGCAGCGACGTTGGCTCGAGCTGTTGAAAGATTACGATCATACCATCCAATATCATCCTGTAAAAGCGAACGTAGTAGCTGACGCATTGAGTAGAAGATCATACGCGGGTACGAGTGCAATGGTGTTAACACAAAGGCCCATTTTGTATGATTTGCAAAGGATGGAGATAGAGATGAAGGCTCCAAGAACCCACATGATGATATCAAATATACGAGTAGAACCGACTTTAATCGATAAAGTTAAAGCTGCTCAAGCTACGGACATAGATCTGATGCGTATGAAGAAGAAAGTGCAAGAAGGTGTTATTTCAGAAGCAAGAATCGATGAAGAAGGAATACTTCGAGTCAACTCCAGACTTTGTGTTCCTAACGATTTTGACTTGAAGCATAGAATAATGATGGAGGCACACAACACACCGTTTGCAATCCATCCTGGGAGTACCAAAATGTATCACGATCTTCGACATATATTTTGGTGGAGCAATATGAAAAGAGAGATCGCGAAATTTATCTCGAGGTGTTTAACTTGTCAACGTGTAAAAGCGGTGCATCAAGTACCAAAGGGTCCATTGCAACCACTTGAGATTCCGAAATGAAAGTGGGAACACATTACCATGGATTTCGTTACAGGTCTTCCCAAGGTTTCTCAAGGCATAGATGCGATTTAGGTTATTGTTGATAGATTAACCAAGTCTGCTCATTTCTTACCGATACGTGAGACTTATTTCCTTGAACGTCTTGCTAGTATGTATGTGAACGAGATTGTGAGATTGCATGGCATGCCAGTATCCATAGTTTCGGATCATGACCCAAGATTCACTTCACGATTTTGGGTTAGCTTGCAGAAAGCTATGGGCACGGATTTATGATTCAGTTCGGCATACCATCCTCAAACGAACGGACAATAAGAGAGGACTATTCAAACTCTTGAAGATCTATTAAGACTCTGTGTCCTAGATCTCAAAGGGAGTTGGGATAAGTACCTACCATTGGTGGAATTCTCCTACAACAACAGTTATCAGGTGAGCATAGGTGTGGCTCCATTCGAGGCGTTGTATGGAAGAAAATGTCGTTCTCCAGTATATTGGGACGAGGTGGGTGAAGCAACATTGTTGGGACCAGAGTTGGTACGCATGACTACAGAGAAGATCCAAACGATTCGACAACGTATACAAACGGCACAGGATCGACAAAAGAGTTATGCGGATCTGCATCGGAAGGACGTAGAATTTAATATTGGGGATCATGTATTGTTACGTGTTGCACCATGGAAAGGAGTTACAAGATTTAGAAAGAGAGGAAAGCTCAATCCAAGATTTGTTGGTCCATTTGAGATTCTTGAGCGAATAAGAAATGTGGCATATAGACTCGCATTACCTCCAAGCATGTCTCGTGTTCATAATATTTTTCACATATCTATGCTTCGTAAATATGTTAAAGACCCGAACCACATTATTAAGTTAGAACCAGACGAGATAGCTGAAGATTTAACGTACGAGGAGGTACCTGTTAAGATCTTGGATAGGAAAGAGCATGTCTTACGCACAAAGGTTATACCACAAGTTAAGGTTTTGTGGAGAAACCATGCTATTGAAGAAATGACCTGGGAGTTGGAATCAGAAATGAAAGCGAGGTATCCTCACCTTTTCGAAATATCAGGTACGTACGTCATTTCGAGGACGAAATTTCATAAGGAGGGGAGGTTGTAAGACCCCAGCTTATTAATGAATAAAATCAAATTTTCTCTAAATATTATTGTGAATAATAAGGGGTTAATTTGATATAACACTTTGGTTATGGGTGAAATGTGCAAATTTTGTAAAATAAGCAAGTGGTTATAAAATATTCATTTTGTCGGGAAATATTCGTTTGGTCGTGGAATATTCTTGCTGTCGGGGAATATTCGTACGACGGTGCAGCCTTGTGTGGGCCCCATAACGAAAAGCGATTGGATGAAGAAAACGACAAGTATAAGTTGTTTATAAATAACGGCGTAGTAGTTACCGTTAATACTGTTGGAATACCCGGTGGTTAAAATACAGTAGCACACAGTATTGCACCAATTATTGATTCTTACGTAAGAAGGCACTACTCAATAATTGTTACAATAGTTATTGTTCAATATTTTATTTTATTGATTCAATAATTTCTGCGTTGATATTTTATATTATTGTTGTTTCAATAATTGTTGTTGCACAGTATTTTTCTTTATCAGATCAATAATTCATATTATTTGAATAATATTATTAGATAACATTATTGGCAATGTCTAGAAATTTCTGTCTAAGGAGAGGTTTGGTCATCTAATTACGCGCCAGTAAGGAGAAATCCTTATTGGAAAGCCCCCTCTTTCCTGGGAACGCCCTGGTTATCATAAATGTGATTCTGTAATATTATTTGTGAATAATTAATTATTGATTCATATGATAAGAAAATATTTATTTTATGTGGATATAAATGAGGGAAATATTTTTGTGGTTAAAAATGAAGGAGTTAATGTTGAGGTTTTTATCAGTATTTTTGTCGGAATGGAGGTATTAAAAATCAGTATTTTTGAGATATTTTGCGGAGGTTATAATTTTTAATCCGACCGTTGGATCGTGGTAATTTTTGGATATGTTATACATATATAAGTTGAGTATATGTCCACAAATTTTGAACCGTTAAAAATGAACGTATGATTTATTATGAATTTTACGAGATAACTGGTTCAGAAATTGTTGAATTTTCGGAGTTAATCATTTTGGTGAAAAATTCTAAAATTGGTGGGCCCCACTCTTGGTTGATGAATAAATGTGCTGAGATTTTTATTCAAATGTGGTGGGTGGAAATAGTAGCAGGTAAAGCCATCAGGTTGCAGGTTAAGTCTGCTTTGGCGTGCTAACATTTTCCTATAAATAGAGGGCTAAGTTAGAATTGAAAATCACACCAGAAACAAGTTTTCTCTCTTTTTCTCTCTAGATTATTGAGTATATTTTGTGAGTATTTAGATACTTTGAGAGTTTCTATTCATCAGAGCAAGTTTTTTTCAGCCTTATACCGGTATTCCGACCAGAAGTACTGATATTTTGAGGTAAGGGATATTATTTTCTTTTTAAATGATATTATTTTCTTCAATATCATTATGCTGAAATATCAACATGAGTTTTTATTAAATTTAGAACTTTTTGTGTCGGGGTTACTATTCACGTATACGTTACTATTCACGTATACGGTACTATTCACGAATACAACACTATTCACCGAAAAATAAAATTTTTTCTTTTTGTCCAAGATGTCTATTATGGTTACTATCTTTGATTGTATCCATATTTTGATCTTTATTTTTGAATTATGTTTCACAATTGATTATTATGAAGTATTATTGATCTTGGATAAACTGTTATACGAATCCCTACTATTTGTCCTTCTGTCTCACTGGATTCGTTCTCTTTAAGATATTTTTCATCATCCTCAGTCCTAAATGATAATATTACTGAATATCTTTGGCCTGTAGTGCAAAGATGTATGATTACTTGATGAATATCTTTGGCCTGTAGTGCAAAGATGTATGATTACTTGATGAATATCTTTGGCCTGTAGTGGAAAGATGAATATTTGGATAAAGATGATTATTAATTGATGTTATAGGGATAAAATATTGATGATGGACTTTTAAATCTTAGAAGATAGTAGAATTCATTCTCTACTTGACTCTTCTAATGGTTTGCTGTTTCCGCTGCAGTTGTTGATCTAAAACTTGTTGTCGATTATATTCTATCAGATTTTTTTCTGTTGAATACTAATGATAATTTGTTGTATATTATCTTAGTCATAATATTCTTTACTGGGCTAGTTGAGCTCGCCCTTTTCCTTTTTGTTCCATTTTTCTTCTCAGGAGGTGAGAACATAGCAGGATCTAATCGGGGTATGGAGTGATAGTTCTAGAAAGATGTTTTAGCAGTCCTCACTATTTCTGTAAAATAGTGTTTGAATAATTGTATTAAGGACTTATTTGAGTGTGGATATTGTCTAGAAGACAATATTTGTATTTAAACTCACAGTATGTGTTGTCGTATTTTGCACGACAATTGTATTATTGAAGTTGTAGTTTGCTTTCTGTACCATGTATTTGGCGACTCAGAATGGGTGTTGTGTACCTATTTTGGGGGCGTCACATTTAGTGTATTTTTGGGCAGCTGCTTTATAAACTTTTGGTTGTGAAGACAATCTGTTTTAGAAACTTATGACTTATGATGTTGATCTGTTTTTGATCTGGTTGTAACAACTTAAGACTGTACAAATTAAGACTTATAACTACAATGATAGTATGTGTATGGTTGGAACAGGTTTTAATGACAAAGCTTTTGGTTGGCAGTTTCAACCACTGTTACTTTTGTGTGTGCAGTTGTATTGGGTTATTAAATTTTTCATTTCTGTGTATTGAGTATATCTGTATTGTTGCAGTTTTGTGTGTGTACAGGGAACTGAAAACTGCAGTTTGTGTGGGTGTGCACGGTACTGAAAACTGTATTTTTGTGTGTGTGCAGGGAACTGAAAACTGTAGTTTTTGTGTGTGTGCAGGGAACTAAAAACTGCAGTTTTGCAGTTTTGTAGGGAACTGAAATGATGTATGTGTGTGCAGTTTTGTGTATTGTTGCAATCAAGTATTGGCATTATATAGTGCAACATAATGCCCATACAACAATTCCATATAGTGTTGGGATTATCACATACATATATACCTATGCCAATACAAAAATTCCATTTCACATTCAATAAAAACAAGTGGTTCATTACATATCTTTGAATGTCATTACATAGCTTTGAATGCTTAAAAATTCATAAAAACATAACTTAATACAACACACGTCATCATCCATGACAATATCACATACAATTAAAATTTCTTATTTGCCTCTCTTAGTCTAATAGATTCCAACTCCAAGATTAAGGCATCCCTTTTCAAATTCTTTAATTTCTCTTTCAACTTTCTTGTTTTATTTCTCAACAAATTGACTTCATCTTCATTCTTTGAAACATAACACATATCACTGCAACCATGAACTTCATTTTGAGTACTTATGTCCAACCATTGAAAAAATCCACAATATTTATTAACGTCCTGTAAAAGAAACCAACACCCAAACCAAATTCAATCCAAAATATATTATAATAACATACAAATTTATACAAAAAATTTACTCACTGGGTAAAAACGACATCCATAGAACCTTCTTCCCTTTGATTTGTTCTTTGTGGAGACACAAATGGATGCCGATAGACCGCAGAAACAATCTACCCTCTTTCTAGCAACAGACGAGGATATGCTATTTGAAAAAGCCATTAAGAACCTTTTACAAGTTCAATTGGTCAAACATTATTGTTAAAATAGCTATGTAATATGATACAAACAGGATTTTGTAGTGTGTTGTGTCAAACATTATTGTGGAACATAGCAGTTAATATGATAGAAAATTTCCTACTCAAAAGATAACAGATAATACAGAATCAGAGAATAAATTCAAATAAACAAAGGCATATATTCCATTAAAGCATGGTACCCATTATAGGTTTTTGAAATTCAGAAGCTGTTCGGGGGACTTTAAATAGGAAGAAGTTCCAAACATGGTTGACTATGGTACCCTATTTAGTACCAAAGGTAACAAAACCCTAGGTTCCCATCCTTGATGTTGAGTAGATTCTCCAAATCGAATTTATAGAAATCAGCAACAAAACCCTAGACTTTAGACCCAAACTTGCTAAATTGAAAAGGGAAGAGTTTTTAGACACAAAATCGTACATACCTTGTACCCACAAAAGATTTAAGCTAAAAACCCAGTTAGCCGTGAACCCTAGATCGACTTCTTCGTCGCTGGATAGATCGATTTCTTCGTTGCTGGAACCCTAGTGCGCCGTGAACGAGGTTGGAAAGAGATTTGCAGAAGAAATCATGGCTTCTAAGTCACAAAAGGTAAGCTTCCCAGTTATTTGAGCAGATTTAATGAAGAACCGTCTCCTTTGTCTCTCTCTGTTTCTCACTGTGAAGTTCGACTTCGATTTGGCTAGTAACGACCCTTCTATTTAGCGCGAAAGCCACGTCTCAAAGACATGTCATTTTCTTTTTTTATTCCTTTTATTTGTTAAGTCTACATCAGATATTAGCCGAAAAAATGTAACGTCCGTGAGCCATATTTGACAGAATGACCCAATTTAACAATTTTAATTAGTTCAGTTATTTAATTTGAAAAATTAAAAGTTTAATCGTGAAATCGATAAAACGTGCCAACTTTGGTGGCCAAATCCTTAGTTTTTCCATATGAGATATTATGCAGCAATTACTGTAGCAATAATTGAGTATAACTGAGTGACTTCTCACATAAGCATCAATAATCAAAGATACTGTACAATACCGTGTGCTACTATGCAACCACGTGTATTACTGTACTTTTACCATCGGGTATTTCAACAGTTTAACTGTAACACTTTCGCCGTTATTTTTATAAAAAGATATTTCTGTCGTTTTCTAACTACGACAATACTTTCGTTGTGGGGTCCATCAATGATTGTGTCGTCGTACGGATATTCCCCGACAAAAAGAATATTCTCTGACCAAACGAATATTTCACCCTAAACTTTAACCTTTTGTCAATTTAACTATTTACTAAATTATAAGAAAATTGAATACTTTCATTTCATAAAATTCGGGATCTTACATTTAGTCTGTTCAATGAAGGTATCAAGGTCTCAGAGGTGAGATGTGTTGTAGAAGTGCAAAGGGGGGCAGAGGTATCCAAGTGATTGTCGTTATAACATGATGTTTTATTTTCTGTGTAATTACTGAATATTATTTTAATAAAGTGAATCTCCAATACCGTTTGGTATTGGACGTGAATTAGGTCACTAGAGTAGAGGATATGGGATGAACTACATAAAAATCTTGGCATGATTTACTGTTCTTTTCTTTTCTGTTATATGCTTTAGTATTGCAGATTCTGGTTTAGTTCGTACTCAAAATTATACTAAAACTGGCAGGTATTAACTATCCGATTATAACATACGAAGAACATATACTAATACATACATGTATTAGCCTGTCCGATTATAGTCTGCATTAGTAAACTTTAAAAATTGACCACTGTAGATCACTTTTGGATATTTACACCTATTCACCCCCCTCTAGATGTGCTTAATTACAGAATTACACATATGAATAGTGAGTGAGTCTCACATTCATGTGAGTGAAATTTTAGAAAGTTTCAATTTGGATGATATTGGCGACTTTATGTCAACTCCCTTTTCAAATACTGATCAAAAGTATAAGTACTTCAAAAGAAAAAAAGAAAAAAGTAAAATATTCTGATGATGAAGGTAAATTAACTAAAGTGATGGATAAATTAGCTACCATATTGGAAAAGCAAGGGGGAGACATTAGAAAAACAGGGAGAAACATTTATCAATTCACATGTGCGAGTCTATTCTGCAAATGATATTTTTAAAGGATTAACTGAAATGAATTTCGATGAGAAAAAAATCGATGAGGTCTATTTATGATTACTAGAAAATCAAGGTAAGACACGAGTAGTGTTTGCCTAATAGAAAAGAACTGTCTTTTCTGTATACTTTTCTGGCTTTCCTTTAGTTCCTTTATGACTAAACTAATCTAATAGGGGTAGGGGTACCAAACCTCTAGTTAGCAATCTCCTCTTCTCCTCGCTCTACTAGTTTTTATTATGAAGGCTTAGAGTCCTTTTCGCTAGGTCCAAAAGCTTCCGTCAAAACAAAATATCTGATCCAATAGAAATCCTGGAAAACTCTTTATTGATATTGTTTGAGCATCAAACAAGGTCAACGATGACGTGAATTTCCAATGGATTTCGTATTCCACTTTTCATAAGCGCGCTCGGGCTTTTTCCAGCTGTTCAATGGCCCCTTCACGGAGTTCTTCAGAATTTCGAATAGTATTCAAAATCCTCTGTTTTCGATTATCTAATAAATCACTTGATGAAAGTCCATTAAAGAGGAAATTGAATTTCTTGAAGAATTTGATGAATAATCTCCGTTAGTATTAATAATGCAGATTATGTTTGATGACTTTTGGGTATGATATGACAATGACTTTATAGAAGTAGTTTTTGTATAATATTTATTTGGATATTTGTATTTGATTATAGATTTTTTTTTATTAAATTTATCTTACATATTTTTATTCTTCAATGATTATAATTAATAGAAAGATAAATTTATAAAAATGATATTTTTTATTTATTTATTAAAACTCAAAAACGTAAAAAAAAAATTTAATTTTCTATTCTTTTATATTAAAAACTCGTAAACAACACGAAAGATTCTATTGTTTTGTTCACTGTTCGAATTTAAATTTTCTATTCATTTATTTTCCGTTCAAAAGAGTGTAAAGGCTAGAGGTGGCAAACGGACGGGCGGGCACCGGCCGGGCCGGGCTAAAACGGGCCGGGCCAAAAAGGCCCGGATTTTCACGGGCCAAAAAAAGTAAGCCCATAGCCCGCGGGCCAAAGGTGGTTTATGCCTATTTTTTGCACTTTTTTGAGCCCGCGAAGCTCACGGGCGGGCCGAGCCGGGCCGGGCTAAAAAGGCCCAAATTTTTATGGGCCAAAAAAATACAGCCCAAAACCCGCTTTTTGACGGGCAGACGGGCCGGCCCGGCTCGCGGACTTTGGCCCGTTTGCCGGGTCCAGTAAAGGCCAAGAGAAAAGAATAGGTCAGCCGGAAGCAACTCCATTGACTTCCTCAATTGTCAATTCTCAAGTCAAGTCTTTCATTTAAAAGTTTCTCACCTCCCAAGTCCCAAATGCATATACTTCTCATACAATCTTTCTGTAACGCGGATAAATTTTGACCTCCTAATCCCAAAATTCATTATTCCGTACAATTCAATTGAATAAATAAATCTCTGGTTCAAAATACTAAGAATTTTGAACAAAAATGGTTAGGTGTGCGATAACAAATGCCTGAATGAGGCTTTTCTCCGATTTCTGCAGCTGCTTGAAGAAGCGACTGAGACGCGGCGGAGCCACCGCCGCCGGAGATGATGCCGACGACGGCGAGGAGTCGTGGAACTTGTTTTTTGAGCTCCGAACTCTGCAAATTGCGACGAATTTCTTCTCGGAAATGAACCAGCTCGGGCACGGAGGGTTTGGCCCTGTTTACAAGGTACGGTTCTTAAATTTTATTACCGTTTGGTTTGTTAATAAGTTTTTCTTGATAAGAAAAATATATTAATCCAATCTCGAGAAGGGGGAGAATTCATATACACGGAATATAAATTTCTATTCCTAAACATAGCTCAAGGTAAAAGTATAAAATAATAAGAATAATAAAATTGGCTCATAAGTTGAGCATCCTGATTTTGACCAGAATCCAAACTACTTAAAATTCGGCGTTGTTCAATTTGGTTAGATCGCCGATTGTGTTTTTGGTTATATAAACACGATAAGCTCAATCGTTATTATAAAACTTGACGAAACTTCATGCTAAGCTTAATGACTGTATACTCCGTCCATCTCGGTTTGTTTGCATCCCTAACATAGTTAAGTACTGCATTGTCCATTCTGTATAGACATCTGCAAAACAAAAAGATACTTATTCAAAGCCAAGTCATAAACTTTTTTCTCTAAGTTGACTAAATACACCAATTCAAGCAAAAAGGTTCTGTTTTTTCTAAGTGCAAATTTTCCAATGAACCTGAAATACAATTAACACCTTGCTTTTAAAGATGGTTTTATTTAAGATGCCATAATTCTGAAATTTATGGTATTCATCAGGCGTATGTGTTTTTTACTTGACGTTGTATACATATTACTCCCTCCGTCCCAAATTATCTATTGTTCTAGAGTTCCACACAGATACCAATATGTGTGATAAAAATACTAAAATACCCTTATTAGTGGAATTATGAAAAAGGTGTTTAAAAAAGAGTGCATGAAATAGTATGTAGAAAGAGGAAGAGAGAGAAAGTATGAGTGTATTAAATAGACAAATAGTCTAAAGAAAGAGAATGTATGAGTGTATATATATGTGAAGAGAGGAAGAGAGAGAAAGTATGAGTGTATTAAATAGACAAATAGTATGTAGAGAGAGAAAGTATGAGTGCATATATATGTGTGGAGAGAGGATGAGAGTAATGACTATCAATAATTAGGTAAAGGGGCAAACTTGGAAAATAAAGGAAAAAAATGCATTGAAATCTTGAAAAAGCAGATATTGTGGGACAAATTTTTTTTGTTAATACAGCAGATAATTTGGGACAGAGGGAGTATTGTTTTGGGGAAAAACCTTGTCTACTAGGGATTAACAATGTTAGATTTTACACATTTAGCACCATCACACGTACTACTGCATGCTTTATATTGCAGGGGTTTCCATGCTTTTGAGTTAACAATCAAAGGGATTTTAAGCATTACGTACCCTTTTATAATCTATTTTATTGAAGGGACTAATGCCAAATGGTCAAGAAGTAGCTGTGAAGAAGCTGTCCATGAATTCAAGGCAGGGACTAAGAGAATTCACCAACGAGGTGAAATTATTATTGAAAGTTCAGCACAAGAACCTGGTCATGTTGCTGGGATGCTGTGTTGAAGGACCTGAGAAGATGCTCGTGTATGAGTATCTAACGAACAAGAGCCTTGACTACTTCCTGTTTGGTAAAATAATACTTTCCAAGTGCTGAACTTCGTTACTTGTCTAAAGTCTTTTTTAAGCATTAGTCAACTTGGCAATGTAGCTGTCAAATTTGACGAGGATCAGTGTTTTCAGATAAAAGGAAGTCTGCATCCTTGGATTGGACCAAACGATTCCAAATAGTTACAGGCGTTGTTAGAGGTCTTCTCTACCTCCATGAAGAAGCCCCTGAAAGGATTATTCATCGAGATATTAAAGCCAGTAATATATTGCTAGACGAGCAATTAAATCCTAAGATCTCCGATTTTGGTTTGGCAAGGCTTTTTCCAGGGGAAGACACACATTTAAATACATTTAGGATTTCTGGTACTCAGTGAGTGGTTTATTTGCCTCCCCTGTTTGTATAACTATCGTCTAGTAATTTGTCCTAGCATTCTCTATTCTTTCTTAAAATCTCCTTTTAGATAATTCTAAAATAAGATTATTCTTTCGTTGATGTAGTGGGTATATGGCGCCCGAGTATGCAATGCGTGGATATTTGTCTGTGAAGACAGATGTATTCAGCTTTGGAGTTTTGGTGCTCGAGATTCTCAGCGGCAGAAAAAATTACGATCAGCTGCGTGGTTATGAAAAAGCAGACCTCTTGAGCTATGTAAGTCATGTAATACCTGATGTAGTTCTTGGCATCTGATCATATGATGAATATCAATCAAGTGCTTCCTAGGCTTTCCAATTGTTTTAGAAAGTGGAACTTTATCTGCATATGTTTTAAAGATTTCCATTTAAATGAATATGAACTTTCCCGTTGATATGCTTACTCATTATATTACTACTTGATTTATTCTCCTGAAATCCTGACTGAATTTCAGTATCTAAATCTTGAATTTGCCATGATGCTATGCATTTAATAATGATTGAAAGGGAATGTTCAATAATAAGAGGATATAAGGTCTTTAAGAGAAAAAATATTTTTTATAATACTCAACCTTGCAGTCCCTTCTGATCGAGATATCTATATAATCTTATGGTAAAAAAATTACCTAAACCAATATTAGTTATTTTGAATTTCTTATAATATGTTTTTCCTCCTTTTTTCAGGCGTGGGCGCTCTTTCAAGCAGGTAAGTCATTGGAATTAGTTGATGAAAGCCTTGTTGGGTGCAATCCTGATGAAGCAGCAATGTGCATACAACTCGGATTGTTATGCTGTCAAGCTAGTGTTCCAGAGAGGCCTGATATGAATTCTATTCATCTCATGCTATCAAGCGACTCGTTTACTTTACCGAGACCTGGAAAACCCGGAAATCATGGCCGCGGAGGACGTTGGACTACCACCACTTCTGCTCTTACTAACACTAATGCTAGTAGTTGTACACACACTGGTGTTTCCAAGGCTTCTGCTGGTAGTAGTTTTGTTGAGGAATATTCTAGAAATTCTATATCCCATTCTTCTATGGATGAAGGTAGATAGATGACTTCCATTTTGCACAAAGCACAGGGTTATGTGCTTGATTAATATTTGATCCTATGTAAATCCTTTCTTAGTCCTTTCCTTTGTTATTTCTTTCATTTTATTAGTTTGTATCTAAAATGAAATTCATTCTTTAGTCTCCAAAGACCTTATGAATTATGACTTTTTTACTATAGTAAATTGGGAACTGTTTGGAATATCTTTTAGGGAATGCATTCTTGGTGAATAATCTCAGCAGCTCTTCATTTTCAACATCTTCTATTAAAGTCTTTTTTTTATTGTTTGGATTTTGATCTTCTTAGGTTAAGTTTGTTTATAAAAATGATGAGTGCAATGTGACTATTTCTACTAATTTATTATAGGGACTATTTTATTATATAATTAATTTGTTATTTAATCTATAAAATATTTGTTATTATTTATAAGATTATTTAATACCTCAAAAAGAGGAATATATAATATTACATTTCTTCCTGAATTATAATTTATCATCAAATGGTCTTAGATATGACAAAGCATACACTATAGCATTAAATAACGGATTAATCATGAGATAAAATAATCTATAAAAATGATTTTTATATAAAGCAGTACAAATAATCCATTTTACCCATTATATTTGTAAACAAAAGTAGCTTAAATGGTTGACCTATTTTAAACATGCAATTTGTTAGCTTCTTTAAGAAAAAGAGACCATACCCATAAAATTGAACTCTTTATATAGCAAAATGATTTCCACATATTGGCTAGTAGTTTTTCTTATTAAAATCATATTGCAATATACTTTTGAGTTGCATATTATAATATTCTCAAGGCCCATACCTCTCATGTGCTAATATTTAAATTAATTGGAATATTACAATTTACACACACACCCACACAAACAACTAGTGTCCTAAATTTTAAACTTCCAAAATCAAGATCCAAGGACAAAGAAAATTAGCAAACTCAAAATGGTGGTGCCAGTGACAGACTCAAAAAGACTTGCCAAGGCAATTTGTCTGCCCCTAACCGACAACTCCGACTAAGAAATAAACAAGTACTCCCCCGACTCATAATATATGTGGTTTTAGATATAATTTTTTAAAATTATTTATAGTTTTATAATTTAGGAGAATTAATTATATTTTTTTTTAAATTACTTCTTAATGGAAAATATTACAGATTAGAGATAGAGAATATGATATAAGTATGGTAATTATGAGAATTTAATGATATTATAGACAATTAATATTATACAATCATTTCTTTATTTTTTGTGCACAATTTTAAAATGACATATATTAAGGGACGGATGGAGTAGTTTTTTTTTCTTATATTTATCGAAAATTCAAATAATACATAAGCATTGATATCATTGATCGGAATGATACCTGATACTACATTTGCAGATGCCACAATATCTTGAACTGTCATGTTGAAGGTTCGGGTTGTTAGTCTATTTGGTAGAGTTGGACCAATTATTGTCAATTTTCTATTGTTATTCCCTTTGTTGCTGCTTCCCCGTCGACTCCCTTTTTCGGACAATTCTTTGTTATATGGTTTACCGATCCACATAGAAAACACCCACTATTTTTTTTCGGGTTGGGACAATTAGGAAAAATGTGTCCCTTCTGCCCACACTTATAGCATACAATCTTTCCCTTTAAACACACTCCAGTGTGATTCTTCCCGCATGTCTTACATGTCTCAAACCTTTTCTTCTGATCTCCCTACTTATTCCCGATATTTTCAAAATTATTTCATTTCCTCTTTTGTTCTCCTCCACTTCCACTACCCACTTCAGTCTTTACTGTGTCCCCTCAGACTTGCCTTTATTCTTCTTCTCCTGATATAGAGGCTTAGTGCCTCACTCTTTTCTTCGCTATAATAGCCTTTTCTAGAATCGTCCCAAACGATCTATCTACAACACCGACAATTTATGGTAGAGTCATAGTTTCAATCCCTGCTCAAACCTCCTCATTTTTCTCTCCTCTGTGTTCACCTGATGTGGAGCAAATCAAGGCGGTTGATTGAACTCAGCTGCATATTGGGACACCGACATATCCCCTTATTTCAAATCTAAAAATTGCATCTCCATATAGCTCTACATACTAAGAAAAATAATTCTCAAATTATATATCCTTAGAATTTTTCCCACGCAATTATTCCCTCTCCAGCCCGACTCTAGTTGGATAATTAAAGAATCCCTATGCTATTTTATACCACATTATTATAATAAATTATTCTTATAGAGTAAATATTTGAAAAAAGGACCTTCCTTATATTTTATGAAAAATAATATATATTATAAATGTTTATATAATTTTTTGATTATCAGATAAATAAGTATTAATGATAATTACTGAAGTCTTTCATATGATAAGTATTAATCATAATTATTGGAATTTTTATATAAATTTTATTAATTTCATATATTAATAAATTTTGTAATTATAATTGGGCTTAAAGTTATAACCATAAGACTCATATTTTATTTTCTAACGAGATTAACCGGTCTTTGAATTACTATTCTTCCGCAAGTCAGCTAATATTCCAATTTCTACAGTCATAAAAAGTCAGTGGACAAAGATTCAGGTCATCTGACATCTCCTTCACTTCAGTCCATTCCACACTCACCAGTCACCACCTCCACACTGATCTTGAGAGAGACTCATCACTTTCTCTCTCTAGATCTCAATTGCCAAAACAGACCTATGTTCAATCCATTTGAAGAACAACTGATCTTCAATTCCATTCGAGCTTCTTTTAATTTATGAACTTAATTTCGAAGAACAACTGATATTAGATCAATTTGGGCTCCTTTTAATCTGTTACCTTTATCTCTCCCAATCATTCAAAACGGTTGAATCAGAAATGCCAAATTGGGAGCTAAAGAAGTGTTGCAATCACGAACAAATAGTCTTCCTTACCACCATCTCTGTTTGCACAGTCGTCATTCTCGCGGTAACTTCTCTCCCTATATATTCCTTTCTCCATTAAGATCATGATTCGTTTTCTTTTTATAATCGTACTAGTTAGTATTTCGAGTATATTGTATTTCAATTTGTGCTCCTTGAAGCAATTGGGATAATCCACATATTGTTTTTGAAGCCAGATTATCAAATCAATGGTTTTTTTTGTTGGGTGTCCATATGTAGGGTTGAAGTGATGATCTGATGAAAATTATTCACGAGTTTTAACTGTTTCTTGTGGTTTTGTTGGAATGGAGGCCATATGAGCTTAACTGTTTCTTGTTCTTTTTGGGGCTTGATGATGTACGAAGCATGTCTCAGTATCAAATAATGTAATTTATTTGGGGATAAAGTCTAAATTAACAAAAAATAAATTAAAATCCATGAATTTATAAGTTTGACACTCATTTTGGGGATGGAGGTGGTATCGTTTGTGGTATATAATTCCCTTTTTTTTACTCCACTTTTTTAAAAGAAAAGTGAGTAATCATGTACAAGCATATTGTATGTGTGTTCTGTTAAAGTTATCAATTTGTTTTCTTCTTGTTTTGTTCTCTCTCTCTAAAAGAACAAGAAATCCTTATAAAGGCACTGTAATATTTTAATAGCTGTACTTTAATTATATATGCTTATTTTTCTTTTGAATGTAGGTACAATTAGAATTACGAAAATGAAAGGCTAAATTTGGCTGCAAAGAAAAAGGATAAGTAACAAAAAAAATAGTAAGCCTAATATACCCTTAATATTTGCTAGAACTTAGTAATGGTGGCGTGATACTAGAAAGATAATAGAAAAGTAATGGCAAAGCACGAATATCATACACTTTACGGTACTAAAATATAAATGAATCTCTCATTTTTTTTTGGAATAGACTAAAAAGAAAAATGTATTTCCAATTTGGAAAGGAGGGAGTATTTATATATACATGATCAATTGATTATACATATGAGATGACTAAACCTCCTCTATGCCTGTGTAAGTCATCATCTTATGGGACTTCATCACCTCTCCTTAATGCTAAATCCTATAAAATATGTATTATATCAATATTTATGAACACAAACAAGATATTTAATTTAATATAATATAATCATTAAGTCAAATATGCGAAAATGAAAATAAAAGAAATAGGTATTCCGTTGAGTGTTTTTTAATATAAAATGTCAAGTATTTCTTTACCCGTTCAGAGTGTGTTAAGAAATGAAGATGATAATCACAATGGTAGATGATGATATTTAGCTTAACAACGGAGCTCAATATTACAAATTATGTGGTATATTTTTTATATTAGCTATATGAGTTGATAAATAACATATTTATAGATGGAAAATGAAAGAAGTGTAATGGAGGAAAGGCCAGTCCATACCAATTCAGTCCTGTCCGCTCCTTTGATAAAACTTTTGTATATCTTATTTTTGTTTGTTACATATTATGAATTTTGGAAGTACATAAGCCTCTGTGGTAGTTATGCTTGCAGGAATCTGTGAACTATTGTCTAAGTAGACCTAATTAATAATTATTTTTCTTAAACTATTGGAGCATAAGGTGCTTAACATGTATTTGCTAGTGAAACAGAGTATAGTACATTGACGTTTGGTATACTATACATGTCTTGCTTCTTAATCAGTCAGTGTGTTGTATTTCTCAAAAGGGTCTACACATTTCAAGTTTAGGAAACCTTGAAATTTGAGACATCATTTTCCTAAAAAGGTTTAAAAACAATGAATTCCTCTATATCGACATATGAGATACCTCTAAGAGGATGATTGTTCACATATAAGTTATAGGTCTCTCAATCAAGTGATATAAGACTCCCCCTTTCATGGGAGTGGTTAGGAGTTTGATCCTCAGCATAGGCAACATTAAATGATCTAGCATCATTAGAGGCATTAGTATACCCGTTATGACCTTATTTCCTTTGTGTCTCCAGGGTACTATCTATGGCCCACTCTACACTGTTAAAAAAGCACAAGTTTCTTGATGATTTGGTTGTTAACATGCTCCCTGATCAGGGGGTCTTGTCTTGAATCACGCAAACACCAGCATGTTGGGCATAAATAATAATTCACTCAAGTTGGAGGTCCATCTGCGATGGGCCACATACTAGTAACAATTGTTGAATGATATCTTACGGAGTGTTACACCCATCATATTGTTCAAGCATTTCTTTCTCAGATCTGGGTTTTTGGTTTCTTGAAAATACCACGTGGATACCTCGTTTGACTAATGTGACAATCTTGTCTCTTTGTGTAGCTATGGAGGACAGTACTTTTGATGCCATTCAAGCTTGTTACAGTATTTATTCATGAAGCAAGTCATGCTATCGCTTGCAAACTTACATGCGGACACGTAAGAAGCTTTGTTCTTTTTTCCAAAGTAAATATTTAGAATGCATAACTCTTGTGAAATAAATCAAACAAACTTTTATTTATTTCCAGCATATATGCTACATTAGTTGGTGTGAATTTTTGGTTTTGATATTATGTTTGAGGTAGAATTCTTTTTTGCCTTACCTAACTTGCTCCATTGTAATCTACACATGCAATGAAATGTAGAACTTTTTCCTAGGTTATAGTTTTAGCAATATGCTCTTATGTCATGCATCTGAAATAAATTCAAGGAACATATATAGCCAAGTTCGAACAAAACTTCTCAATGCTTTAGCTTAGAATTTTGATTATCATAAGAGTTACCACCGTCATTATAATTTTGAGGGTGAAGTTACATAAATAATTTCCATTATGCCTCCGTACAATTCAACAGTAAGGATTAAATTCTTTTTATATGGATTTGATAACATAAAAAAAGGTCACGGTAGATACTTGCATAGATTTCATAGATCATAGATCATAGTCCATAGATCATCTTTTTGGTTCAGATGCAGATACACACACACACACACATTTATCTTTAAGATCTTAGTGCAACAGGTCCGTGTCTGTATGGGCTTCATGATGTAATATTCAGGTTCTAACTCTAAAGAATTTTATGCAAAATTAATTTCTATCTTTTGTGAAGCAATAAGGTGAATAAATATGACAGTTATCTCATAAACCTAGCAGACTTAACAAGTAGCGTTTCAAAAATTCGTATAAGTGCCTACATACCTAGTCAGAATGGGTCCCCTACATTCTCAATTGGCTTGTGCCTAGACTCCACGTAGGCGGAATCAGTCATTTACTGCCTCGATTTAGCCCTAGTTGCTGACCCTGAAATTTTATTATTTTTATTGGGTCATGACATTTAAATTTTAAAGTTTATATTTATCCTGATTTTTCCTTGTAACTTTTAGCATCAAAATTGATCTGAAATCAAAACCAAAAGAATTGTCTAAATGTTATTTCTTTTGCTTATCTTTATGGTCCTACATCAATGACCCCTCTGCAGCCTAGGTTTGCCTGTCGACTTTCAGAACACTATTAATAGATAAGCGACTTTCAATCTTATAATGAATAATATGTCTCATTTAAGTTCTATGTAAAATACGAATCAAATCTCAGTTTTATGTGGAGTATGAGGGCCTAATGCAAGTCAGTCTTTAACTTTTATGGCTAAATGAGAAAGTGGATGATTGAAATAATGTTAATCTTGCTTTTTTACTTTGCATCTCACGTTGGTGGGAAAGAACCATTTATTAGCATGTTCTGCTGTTTTTTGAGAAAATATGTTTAAATTCTGGGTCAATAAAAGAAAAATAATGCCTAGTCATGGATTTTTTTTGCCCATGCTATTATTACATATATTTCATAAATTGATTCCTGTTGTTCTGTTATTTGTTAATATTATTATTACTTTTTTTAAAAAAAAACAAACAAATATGTGATGAATACTTTAGAACAATTATTATCATGTTCTGGTATTTTGTGAGAACTTCTGATGTATAACACAAATGGTCGTTTTAATAATCGTAATATAATGGTCACGGAGAAAAATTTCACACATGATGTTAATGCTATCCATTTTTAAATTATAAATTGTCGCCTGCCCATTCCTTTATTTATTATTTATATATTTTTGAATAATTATAGTATGTTCGTGTACATTTTTATTTCCTTTTTCCCTAATTTGGATAAGTTGTTTCCAGTCTGCTTTATGCAACAACGGACAAGTTACATTTGCATTCGCCTATGGTGGAGATATTTATGTTTCATTGATCTCTCCTGCAAGGGGCTTCATTTTCATGGTGCATAACTTCAACTTCTTAAATTCCTCGGTATGCAGGTGGAGGGAATCCAAGTTCATGCAGATGAAGGTGGAAGTACACAGACACGAGGGGGTGTATATTGGTTCATCTTGCCAGCCGGATGTAGTTTCTTTCTCCTATATGAGACACTCTCTTTCATCGCAACATAACAACAGTCACTTTCCTTTTCACATATCAAGTAAAACTGAATACAAAGCATATATATTTAGTTGTGTTCTATTAATATTTTATTGGATGCATAAGTATTCAATTTTTTCATAACTTCCAGAAAGAAATTTAACTTTGTTTATCTCATATTTTAGAATTCATGGCTGTAAATCTCGTGCCAATATGCCAATATATCCTTGAAAGCAATGTGAGTAATTTTTTTTCATGGCTTTCTAGATCTCGGTTCATCATTTTGGGGGATGGTTTTGATACTTGCATCCACAAATCTTCTTACAGCAAGAATTGCTGCTGGATGTTTGGCTATTGCTCTACTTATTGTACTTTTTGTCGCTAAAAATGTAAGTGGTATTCATCTCCTATACGATTTCTTCTTATATTTTCAACAATTTTTTCGAGTTAAAAGGGACTTGCTGAACCTAATTGGAGTAAGACATTGTATATTTATTGAAATGCTTTCAATGGAACAATTTTGTTGAGTAAGATAGTCTTTTCTAGAATGTGTATAAACTTTAGAAATATCTGCAATCTTAGTCTTAAAACACATACTTTAAAGTTATACTGAAGAAATACGAAACTTGTTAAATTCTATTAAAAACAGCATAGGTGATTTAATTCTATAGATGTTTCGAATAAAGCCATACAAAGAGGTTACATCTGTCTGATTAATTTCTGCTCTTATTTCATTCAAACAGTGGACACTTCGGGGGCTTTGTATAGGTATAATCTTTCAGAATCTAGAATGTCTTCCTTCCTAAAGTAAGTACACGGTATATGATGGATGACATTGGCGTCGTTTTGAACCATCAGGATTTATTGTCTTCCTTGCCATAATTTGGGTTCTGCAAGAAACAACAGAAATCTGTATACTTCGTTACATCATTCTATTTATTGGTAAAGCCTATATGCTTTCTGTTTCTCTTTTACACTAGCAATATGCAATTCTAATTAAATTTTTTCCATTGTTGAAGGATGAAAGAAATGTTTCTTATATATGTTTTGGGATATTGCAGGTGTAATGAACAGCTTATTTTCTGTATATGGTATGATCTTGGAGATAATAAATAGCTGGTAGTGTAAGTCTTTAACTATTAATATAAGGAATTGAATTGATCCTCTAATACGTGTGTTTGTGTAGATATTTATGATGATTTGATATCTCGAAGAGTTCACTCTAGTGATGCAGAGAAATTTGCAGAAGTTTGTCCTTGTCCTTGTAATGGTGTCGGATGGGGTGTCATTTGGTAAGCTAATTTTTCATGGAGAAGGGCCCATGTGACTTGATCCTTACAAATAGAGGATTTTTTCGTTTTTCCCTTTCTTTCATTGAAAAAGCAAGACAGTTTGGAATAGTACTAAATACAAATTTTGTGGTTCCTTATCATGAAAATGACTTCTTGTAGGGGGTTTATATCTTTTCTATTTCTTTGTGGAGCCATGTACCTTGGTTTGGTGATCCTTTCATAAGGTATATTCTGGTCAGGATTTCGTCGTATTTTTAGCATTTACATACGCATCCCACTCATGTTAATCCTTTACTTTCCCTAAACTGTAGTGTAGGATATAATGATGAATGCTTCATTGCGCAAATGTACTCTGAAACCTGTAAGGAGTAGATATAGGATGTGCTTGCTTTCGTCACTGGTAGTGATCTTTATTTGGCATACATATAAAAATTTATGAGTTTTCTGTATTCTAAATTATAATGATTATCATTAAATCTTTATGAGAAGACATTATCAAGTGATAGCAGAAGTGATCTTTTGTAAATTAGTTCCTAATCACTCGGTTCAAATGTGATATGTAACAATGAGACAAATTCAAGTGTTGTAATACCTCATTTGCATAACTTAGCTCTTTTCCGACTTACACATGCCCCCTTTGGCCTTATTATATGAAAGATTTCTAATCAGAATAAATTGGACTTGGTTGCCCACGCTTACACTTTGCCTCCAATTCCCTTGAATACACCAAATATTTATCATATTTTTAAATATGGTCCAAAAATATGAATAGATAGTTTATAAAATTGAGATCATCATTTCAGCAAAAAAATTAGAATTTTTAACCATTAAATAGTGATAAATGTGCACATTCAAATGGCGAAAAAGTGTTGGATTACGTTCAAACGTGGTGTTATGATGCAACACAATAACATAAATCAAGTGATAGGTGTTGATTTCAATTATAATATTAACAAATGCAAGTATTCGGTGTACTGGGGGTAAAATGTATTGGACGGTAGCCAAGTCCGAATAAATTGCATGTAAATATTATCTTATCATTTGCATAGGACTCTCATCATTTTACAATTATTATGTGCTGACCCCATTTAACATAAACTTGTTTATAACAAATGCAGCTTGATGTAAATTTAAATTAGCTCAATAATGTACTTGATTGCTTTGAGCCGGAGAAGAACCTGTGGAAGTTCTTTCAAAATCACTTCGGATCAAAGAGCCTTCAGAAAGCGGAACTGTTATTAACTGACTAAACAAATATGATTCTTCGGGTACATTAATGTCTTGTCTCGACTTCAAAGAAGCACCTCCGCTTGTCTGGTTCTCCGTGCTTTGATTTTTTTGGACCTGTATTGGCATTATTGGACAATGTTAGCTTTGATTTATGAAAAAATAGCTTTTGAAGTTTTTCAGTGGTCATACAGTTGTGAATCAACTGTCTGAATTTTGTTGGAGTTCCATTTTGCACAACTGTCTGAATTTTGTTGAAGTTCCATTTTGTTTTTATCTTTTTCCTTTTATTTTGGGGTGTGGGCTGGGGAGTGGTGTGGCTTGTTTGCTCCTATTAATCTAAAACAATTCCATTTTGGGGTGTGGGCTGGGGAGTGGTGTGGCTTGTTCGGCTAGCTAGTGAGCGGTTCTTTCGGGCGGGAAGCGGGCCCTATGGGAGGTATTGTTTTGGCGCCCATCTTTCTCATAAACCTGTGTGCCAAGTCCCTGTTTCATAGGTTAATTTGGTAGTGAATTTTACAGAGCTAGAATTAGTAGTATGCCCTGAAAGCTAATCTTTCTAAGTAGGTTGTTTTAGATTTAGTAACTATGCAGGTATACACAGTTATCATATTTATCCCCAGTAACCTGTTCATCCACCTTTTTGCATTGGTTAAAGATTCCATTCCTCATTTCCCAGAGTAATGTATGCATTGACAAGGTGATTATATACTCCCTCATTTTCAGTCAGAATGAGAGTCTACTTTCTCTTTTTTAGATTGACTGTAAACGGAAAGTTAATAGTTCATATCAATTTTTTAAAATACATTGTATTTAGAAAATAATTGGTCTTGGTTGATTATGTCAAGATCAAATTATTTTAAAAAAAAACCTTATTTTTACGTAAACACCCCGAAGCTGCAAAATTTAACTACCATTTTAGAAGAGAGATGTTCTTATGGGCTATTTCCTTGAAACCTCGAAGGAACTTCAAGTAGTTCCTTCAGGGAAAGAGTAGGAGAGGTATGAACTTAATCAAAAGAAAAAATAGCTTAAAAATAAATTTCCTCAACAACCTCTTGAGAAGAGTCTGATGTTGTCTAAATAATTAATTACTATTGTGCAAAGAGAAGACTTGAATGACAAAGTCTATTCTCTCTCTCTTGCTATGGAATCTTTTTATTTTTTTAGTTGTAGGGACATTGCTAGTTCAATACCCTCTTTATCCTGGCAAAGAATGTGTTGACTAAAATGGCTGTCTTTAAAATTTAACAGTTGTACGGCAATACTCTAATTCATTTGATTGTACCAATTAATCTACCAATTTCTTGATACTACCTTTCATTTCTTCAGTTATAGAGCTCACATACATCTTCATGTTAAACAACTTCTGAATCTTCTCCATTGTATCTATTCACAAGAATCAAACCCAATATTTTTTGTAGGATATGAAAATATGGCCGAAACATTTCTCTTTCAAATTGCAGGACAACTTTTAGGCAAGTTAACCACTCTGTCTGTGCATGGGATTGGTGTAATATGGAGCATGGAGAAAGAGCTCAACAGGATTGAAATCACTTTATCTGCAATAAAAGCAGTACTTCTTGATGCTGATGAACAACAGGCGAAGAGTCAACAAGTGAAGGACTGGTTGGAAAAGCTTAATGACCTTCTTTATGATGCAGATGACGTACTTGACGATTTTGCAACAGAAGCTTTGCGACAGGAAGTGGAAATTAAAGAAAGCAAGCGTAAAAAAGTGGGTAAGTTCTTTTCAAGCTCGAATCCTCTTTTGTTTCGTGTCACCATGAGTCATAAAATAAAAAAGTTACGAGTGAGAATGGAAAATATTGCTGCAGACAGAAAGAACTTTAAGTTCACAGAGAGACTTGTAGATGCCAAAGTTATGAATAGATTGAGAGAGCAAACTCATTCCTTTGTATGTGCATCAGATGTAATTGGAAGAGACCATGATAAAGAGCATATTATTGCTCTTTTACTAGCCTCCAATCTGCTTAGGAATATTTCTGTGCTTTCTATAGTTGGACTTGGAAAGACCACGCTTGCCAAGTTGGTTTACAATGATGAAAGGATAGTTGAGAATTTTGAAAAAAGGATTTGGGTATATGTACCGGAGGATTTTGATCTTAAGATGCTGACAGAGAGAATCATAAGAGCTGCTACTGGTGCTAATAACGCGCACTTAGATCTGGATCAGTTGCAAATATGTCTTCGAAATGAATTGAGGTCTAAGAGGTTTTTACTTGTCCTAGATGATGTGTGGAATGAAGATTCTAAAAGATGGATAGATTTGCGAGATTTGTTAAGTTGTGGTGCTGAAGGAAGTAGAGTTATTGTAACTACTCGAAATAAAACCGTTGCTTCAATTATGGGCACTGGTGTACCTTACAACTTGGAATGCCTTTCAAGTGATGAATGCTTGTCTATATTTGTGAAATGCGCGTTTAAAGAAGGACAAGAGAATGAGAACCCGAAGCTACTACAAATTGGGAAGGCAATTGTGAATAAGTGTGGTGGAATTCCTCTTGCTGTGAGAACACTGGGGAGCTTATTGTGCACGAAAACTGAAGAACGTGATTGGCTTTACATTAGAGATAATGACATTTGGAATATTGCGCAGAAGGAGAATGATATCTTACCCATATTGAGGTTGAGCTATGATCAAATGAGAACGGACTTGAAACAATGCTTTGCTTATTGCTCGATATTCCCGAAGAATTATCATATCCCGAGGGAGGAGTTGATTAATCTCTGGATTGCACAAGGATTTGTACAATCAGACGAAACCAGACTCCTGGAAGATATTGGAAATGAGTATTTCAATGAGTTGTTATCAAGGTTGTTTTTTCAAGATGTTGAAGAAGCTTTTGACTCTGAAGTACTAACGTGTCGAATGCATGATCTTGTGCATGATCTTGCGCGATCTGTGGCAGGGAAACAGTTTTCAAATGTGAACTTTGATACGAAGGCCATTTCTAGAAGAGTGCGACATCTCTTATTTTGTGAAGAGAACTTGTGGGGAAAAGAATTTCCAGGTTTGCTGCTCAATGTAAAGAACGTACGATCATTTTCTTTCTCATTCAAGGTTGGACCTATTAGCCAGCCATTTCTCGATATGCTAATAAACACTTTTGAATGCTTACGTGTACTGGACTTGAGTGAGTCAGATTTTAAAAGGTTACCCAGCTCAATTGGAATCTTATCGCATCTAAGGTATCTTGCCCTGTATGGGAATCTTACCATCCGAACACTGCCTGATTCCATTTGTAACTTGCTAAATTTGCAGACTCTTTATCTCTTGGGTTGTGAGCAGCTTCCGGACTTGCCAAGAGACTTTGGTAATCTCTGCAGTCTTAGACATTTATATCTGACTTCCACAATGAAATGTTTACCAAAGAATGGTCTAAAAGGCTTGAGGTCACTTCAATCTTTGTCCATCTCAAAATGTCATAATCTGGAATCTTTAACCGAAGGAATGAAATACCTAACTGCCCTTCGAGCACTGTATATCACTTGCTGTCCTGCTCTGACATCCCTCCCCGAAAGTACGAGGTATCTGACTTCCCTGGAGAAACTTTGGATAATGGATTGTGAAAAGATCCTTACATTGGATGGAGAAGGATTGAAAGGCCTAAAATCACTTCAGTCTCTGGTTATTTATGGACTTCCAAAGTTGAAGGAGCTGCCATCTGATCTTCAACAAGGTGATGCAACTTTTAAATACTTGCGTATTCAACAATGTCCTTCTTTGCTAGCCTTACCAGATTGGTTGAAGAACTGTACAACCCTTTTAAAACTCAAAGTAGTAAATTGCTTGAATTTGGAATCTCTACCACTAGGAATTCATCATCTTACTGCACTGCTAGTTTTGTGTATCAAAGGATGCCCTCGTTTGAATCTCGGATTCAGAGAGTCAGCTGAGTATGTGACTTGGGCATGTGATGTCCCTGAGATTCATATCAGTCCAGATACTCATATCAGCTATAATCAAGAGCATTCTCGTGATCTCAAGATTCCTTCGGTTATATTACAGAGGAGAAATCCCCGCTTTAGGGATAATGAGCTTGCACCATGGGCGGCTCCTTGATATGGTTTCAATCAATCATAAAAGTGTGCAATGCAGCCATGGTTGCTTGCATTGTGTCAGCCGTTCTTTTCTTGTTATCTGCAAGAGTTGTGAAGGCTCAGCAGTCCTGTAAAAGGGCTAATCCATAGTCTTGTTTTGCCGGTCATACATTGGCTATACACAATTGCATAGCCGGGCAAATTTTTTCAAGTGTGTCCCTTTATATAAATTAAAAAAAAAACTAAAAAAATAAAAAAATTATTAACTAATTAATTTTATTAAAATTATAAGAATTTACAAAAGATAAAAGAAGAATAATTTAAAATGTCATTGAAGCAGAGAATCATCACATGTACCTACAAAATAAAAATATCAATGAAATCGGTAAAACTAATTAAATACACACTGTAGTTGGCAAGTTTTATTCATTACACAATTGAATTTTTAATTTTTCAAATTATCCCACTAAACTAATTATTATTTTGAAATTGAGTTATTCTGTTAAAAAAAATTAAACGAACGTTAATTTTTTATCTACAAAACTAATGAATTACCTACTGTAGTTGACACGTTTGACTGATTACATCATTAAACTTTTAATTTTTCAGATTACCCCATTAAACTAATTAAAAATGATTGCTTTAAATATTTTTAAAAATAATTATTATTTTTAGTAAAAAATATTAGAAACTTTAATTTTTTTCATAAAATGAGTAAAATTTCATAAAATATAGATTTTAAAAAATTAAAGTTTTATGAAACCTTACTGATTTTTAAAAAAAATATTTTTTTTCTTTTGAAAATAAAGTTTATTTTTTTTGAATCTATATTTTATAAAATTTTACTCATTTTTTTAAAATATGAAGAATTTTCCAAATTTTTTCTTGAAAATAATATTTATTTATAAAAATTATTAATTTCTTTTTTGAAAAAATTGAATCAGTTTTTTTATTTATCTTTTACTATTTTTTAAAATTTTAATTTCTATTTTTAGTTTTTTTTTAAATTTCTAATATTAAGAATGAGTCATTCTGTTAAAAAATTAAGTAGATATTAATTTAATTTAAAATCACTTTAATTTTTTTGAATCTATATTTTATGAAACTCTACTCATTTTATGAAGAAAAAAAAGTTTCTAATATTTTTTACTTAAAATAATAATTATTTTTAAAAATATTTAAAATAATTATTTTTAATTAGTTTGATGGGGTAATTTAAAAAATTAAAAGTTCAATGATGTAATCAGTAAAATGTGCCAACTACAATGAGTAATTCATTAGTTTTGTAGATAAAAAATTAACGTCCGTTTATGTTTTTTTAACGGAATGACCCAATTTCAAAATAATAATTAGTTTAGTGGTGTAATTTAAAAAATTAAAAATTCAATGGTGTAATCAGTAAAACCTATCAGCTACAGTGGGTATTTCTTTAGTTTTGCCCAATGAAATCTACACCACAAAACATCATTTAAAATGTCTTCTTGTTGCACTTTTAGATACAAAATCATCGATTATATTATCATAATTAATGTTTTCTAACATATAATTTTCAATGCATAATATCACTAATCTTTTTATTATTTTATTTTTTTTATACACATAAATACATAAGTTTATAAAAAAAATTTGAGCCCCCTCAATTGTGGGCCCTGGGTGGTAGCCCTGGTAGCCCATGCGCAGGGCCGGCTCTGCACAATTGTACTTGTTACATTTTGTACAACTGTTTTTGCACAAAATACAACTTACCCAAATTCTCTCTAATTTCAGCACCTCTTAAAATTTCTGTAGATCTTTTTGATTTGTAACACGCATTAGCTCTGCGAGACGATGAAAATCATTAGTCTAACAGCTAAATGAGCTGAGAATTTCTTACCAGTGGGTATATGCCTAGAAATGAAGCTTCCAATACTTCAACTATTTAGCATATGGTCCAGCAAAAAAATAAAATAAAAACAAATATGTTTTATTTGTGGTGGTATTATATTACAGATTGCTTAGTAATCTCCTATGTATGTTCTTAAATTTGTTCTCGACCTGTGAAAGTTGTATCTACGTAATATGATCATATCATTTTGATGTAAGAAAATGATATGGGAATACATAGAGATATATTAATGGTTTATGACAGAAATAAAATGTAAAAGCTGATAAAAACAAACTTAATTTTGAGACTTCTTAAGCACAACTTTTATTGATCATCAAAGCACTTATTTATACAACTTGTCAAAATAGAAAAAAGCATAAAGAATGTAGCTAAATCTGTTGCACGTTACATAACAAAAACTTCCAACAAAATAGCATTCTTCTCTATAGCATCTATCAGATCACTCTCTGATAGATGTCAGAGAGTGATCTGGTTCCCCTGCCAGGTTCGTTATCAATATCATCATTCTCCTCTTGGAGCTCCAGCTTCCTATCATTCTCTCAGTTCTAGTTGTCTGACTAAAAAAATTGGACATCCATGCGAAAAATTACTTTGCAGTCTTGGCCTAGAGTTTCTTTGGCAGCCCTTTTGTCATGCAGCAAACACCTTGTCATTTCCATAAGTGTTATGTTTTTTCTCTCAAATATCCCATTCTATTGAGCGGTATAAGGTGTTGTCAGCTAGTGCTCAATGCTCTCATTCTCACAGAACTTGTTAAATTTTTCTAAGGTGTATTCAGTTCCATTATCAGTCCTGGTCACCTGCATTTTGCATCTACTTTGATTTTCCACCCAAGCTTTAAACTTCTTGAAGATATCAACAACCTCATATTTAAGTTTCATGAAATAAATCCAGCACATTCTTGTGTGATCATCAATGAAAACAATGTAAAACTTACCGTCATTCAATGCTGGTGTTTTTTGAGGTCCTTCCACATATGTGTGTACTAATTGTAGTTTTTATGTAGCCCTCCAGGCCTTGTTTTGTGGAAAAGGAATCCTTGTCTACTTTCCGTACTGACAGGTTGCACAAGTAGGAAGCTCCTCTTCTAATTCAGGCAAACCTTCCCCAAGATTGTTCTTCTTCATAAAAAGTAGGGTTGTATGATGAAAGTGCCCCAATCTCCTATGCCAAAACATTGTAATGCTATATTTTTTGTATACTACAGCTTAGTCCTTTTCCATCAAATTCAGGGCAAAGCTTTTACCTTGCATTTGGACTTTAAACACCTTTCTGCCTTGTGCATCAGTAATCAAGCAATGGTTATCCTCAAACAACACCTTATATCCTTTTTTCCAACAACTGACTAACACTCAAAAGGTTTTGATTAATTTCAGGAACATATAAGACCTTAGAAATTAATTTTAAACCCGTGGCCTTCGATTGCCACTGTTCCTTTGCCTTTTACTGCAAGATATGCTCCATTTCTAATTCTAACTTTAGAAATCACAGTTTTGTCAAGCTCTTGATCATAAGTCATATGGTTTGTATAACCACTGTCTATAAGCCAGCATTCTTTGGGGCTACTGGTAGTGAAGCATGATGCCACAAACAGTTGCTCCTCTTGAGGTTGTTTAACAATAGTTTTGGTTTCTCCTTGTTGCCGTTGAGATTTGCATACCCTTTCCATGACCCTTAATTGACCGCACTTGGGACATTTTATACTCGGCATCCACCAACACTTTTTCTGTGGATGATTAGATTTTTTGCAGTAAGGACATCATGGAAATGTAGTGTTGTTGCTGTTATTGCTGTTACTTTGCTTCTCTTTCTTGTACATATTGTTCTGTGATACAGCTTGAAATACACTCTCCACAAATCCTTCTTACCTCATAAGTCTCCTTTGTTGCTGAGCCTGTAGTGCATTCAGCAGCTATGTCAAGGTAATACTTGACACATCTTTTGAGTTTTCTATTAATGATATTGTAGCCTCACATTTTTTAGGATCTGCCACAAGGATTTTTTGGACTATTCTAAAATCAGAAAAATCCGTACTAAGAAGCCTTGCTTTGTTAACAATGTCAAGGAGTTTGTCTGAGTAATACTTGATTGTTTCTGATTCCTTCGTTCTTTGCATCTCAAATTCTCTGATTAGATTCAGAACTTGCATGCCTTTGACTCGTTCATTTCCTTTATACTCCGTCTTCAGGGAGTCCCAAATTTCATTTGTTGCCTTCAATGTCATGATTCTGGTGAAAATTGAAGATGAAATAGTTGCAAATAAGCTAGCTTTTGCCTTTGGCTTCCTTTGCCTCATCTCCTTGTGATTTTTTATTTGAGCCATAGTTGGATTGTCGGGAGAGGGAGGAACTTCGTACGTATATTTTCAACGGCTTCCCAGTGATCATTAGCATCAAGATAGGCTTCCATTTGGACAACCCACACTTGATAATTCGTTCCATCAAACACTGGAGGCGCTAATGCATTCGATGAAGCTCCGGAACTCATCATGCGTTGGTTGTAGGCTTTTGTGTTTTGTATAGGAGAGATGGTGAGTGTTGATGTGACGCCCCCAAAATAGGTCCACACAACCCATTCTGAGTCGCCAAATATATGGTACATAAACTAAATACAAACTTCATTAATACAATTGTCGTGCAAGATACGACAACACATAGGCTGTGAATTTTAATAAAAATATTATCTCGTAGACAATATTCAAACTCAAAATAAGTCATCATTATAATTATTATCACACTATTTTATAGAATAATGAGGACTACTATAACCACCATCTTGGACTATCACTCCATTCCCCGACTAGTCCCAGCTATATTCTCATTTCCTTAAGAGAACAATGAAAATGGTGAGCTCAACTAGCCCAGTAAATAATATTATGACTAAGATAATGTAGAATAAATTATCTTTAGTCCTCAGCAGTGTAAAAAGCTGATAGAATACTAGACAACAAGTGTAGATCAACAACTGTAGCGAAAATAACAATCCATTAGAAGAGTCAAGTAGAGCATGATATCTACTATCTTCTATGATTTTAAAATTTCATCATCAATATTTTATCCCTGTAACACCAATCAATAAATGTTTCAAATTAAATCAACAAATTATCCATGCACTACGGGCCAATGATATTTGTTTGTATCACCAGTGGTCATGATCATGTCAAACAACTGTTCATCTATGCACTACGGGCCAAAGAGGACTTTCACCACATCATTTGTCTATAACATTATAGGTCATGATTATACCAATATAAAATTTTTGGTCATAATCATACCAATCAACAGTCCATCTTCACATTATGGGCCAAAGATGACTTCCAGCACAATATAAGCATGATGATGATGACAATGATATAAAGAATCAATCAAGTGGGATCAAAGATAAATATTAGAGATTTCTAATTCAGTTTATCCAGAGTTCAAAAATATCCAAATTTTTAACATGAAGATCATAACATGGATTCAATTTCAAGAATAAGATTCATAAAAGATAACTTGGACAAAGAAAAGAAAATTCAATTTTGTTGTGAACAATACTCATGAATCGTACCGTATGAATAGTGCCCATGACTAGTACCGTATGAATAATACCCAGACATAAAAAGATTAAAATTTAATAAGACAGTTCAGACCAATATTCCAGTGAAATGATATTAGATGAAGCACAAATCTTAAGGAATTTCTAATCATTTCAGGAATTATAGAAGGAATACTTACTATAGTAAGTTTAAATTTAGGAATATGAAATGAAATAATATCCCTTACATAATATGGAGTATGAAAGAAAATGATATTGTAAGACCCTGAATTTTATGAAATGAAAATATTCAATTTTCTTATAATTATTATTCTATTTAGTAAATGGTTAAATTAATAAAAAGACGTTAAAGTTAATGGTGATATGTGAAAATTTTACAAAAGTAAGCAAGTTGTCATAAGATGTTCGTTTGGTCGAGGAATATTCTTTTTGTCGAAAAATATCCGTATGACGGCACAATCATTGGTGGACCCCACAACAGAATGACTGTCAGATTTAGAAAGAAACAGAAATAACCTTTTTCATAAAAATAACGACAAAAGTTTTACTGTTAAACTGTTGAAATACCCGGAGATAAAAATAAAGTAATACGCGTGGTTGCATAGTAGCACACGGTATTGCACAGTATCTCTAAATTATTGATGCTTACGTGAGAATTCACTCAGTTTTATTCAATTATTGTCACAATAATTGTTACATAGTATCTTATATTATTGATTCAATTATTGTCACAGTATTACCTGCACAATATTTTATATTATTAAATCAATAATTAAAACGACGAAGTTATTCATATTATTATTTGTATTATTGACAATGTCTAGAAAGTTCTGTTGAGAAAAGAGGTTTGGTCACCTAATTGTGCGCCAATTAGGAGAAGTCCTTATCGAAAAGTCTCCTCTTTTTTGGGAATGATCTGGTTGTTAATATTGTGAGTTATAATATTAACGATGAATAAATGTTATTAAAAATGTGTTTAGAAAAGTCAAGTGAATTGAGATAAATAGAGGGATTTTTATGAAGTATTTTTTATAAGTTTGACTTATTACATGGACCCCCACTTACTCATTTTTTGAAATCGTAGGAAGAAAGTTATTTCAATTTTATTTTATTACTTTTTATATATATATATATATATATATATATAAGTTTTGTTTTATTAGATTATAAAATAGAATATATTATATTTTATTTTGTTGCATAGTGTTACATAATACTGCATAGTATTTGCATAGTACTGCATAGTATTTGTATAGTGCAGCATAGTGCTACATAGTAAAAATCATGTGAATAACAAAATTTTCACTGGTGAATTAGACCCGTGATTCCTGTACTGTGCGTTCGTGATTATTTTTTTAAATAGTTCCCTGCCATTCTCCTATAAATAAGATGCTTAGTTTAGAATTGAAAATCACACCAGAATCAGAAAATTCTTCTTCTATAATATTGAGCGTATTTCTTTTGAGTTTAAGGAAGCTTTGAGTGTAGAAAATAGTGCAAGTTTTCTTCAAGAATATCTCCGCTATACCAGCCAGAAGTACTTTTTTTAAGGTAAGAGGTATTATTTATTTCATATTCAGAAGAGATATTATTTTTCGTATTTGTAAGAATATTATTTTCGTTCAATATTCGTAAGGAATATTATTTTCGTTCAATATTCGTAAGGGATATTGTCTTCGTTCAGTATTCGTGAGGAATATTATTTTCGTTTAATATTCGTAAGAGATATTATTTTTGTTCAATATTCGTATGAAATAATATTTTCTTCCATATTCTGTAGTATGTAAGTAATATTATTTCTTTTCGTATTCCTAATTCTACACTCATGTTGATAAGTATTCCTTCTATACTCCTTGAAATTAGTAGAATATCCTTGAAATTTGTGTTTCATCTAGTATCTTTTCACGGAAATATTCTTTTGAACATTCTTGTTAAATTTTTAAGTTTTTCATGCTGGAGTACTATTCATACATACAACACTATTTATATATACTGTACTATTCATACATACGATACTATTCACGAGGTACTATTCACGAAGTACTATTCACGGGGTACTATTTACCCGGGGTACTATTCACGACAAAAATTAATTTATTTTCTGTCTAAATTATTTTTGATACATGAATATTATTCTTGAATTTTACTCCACAAAGCAGTTATCATGTCTACTATTTGGACATTCTTAAACTCTGGATAAATTAAATTATAAATATTTAAAATTTATCATTGATCTCATTTAATTGAATGCTTATATCATTGTCAGCATCCTCATGCTTATATTGTGATGAAAGTCATCTTTGGCCCGTAGTGCATAGATTCACTGTTGATTTGTATGATTATGACCATGAATTATGTATCGGTATAATTATGACCTGTAATGTTGATGTGGTAAAAGTTCTCATTGGCCCGTAATGCATTGATGGATAGTTGTTTGGCATGATCATGACTACTGATGATAATAACGAATATCCTTGGCCCGTAGTGCATGGATAATTCGTGGATGTGATACTAACGAATATCCTTGGCCAGTAGTACATGAATAATTCGGTGATGTGGATTATTTATTGAGATGTGTTACAGAGATAAAATATTGATGATGAACTTTTAAATCATAGAAGATAGTAGATATCATGTTCTACTTGACTCTTCTAATGGATTGTTGATTCCGCTGCAATTGTGGTTGAAAACTTTTATCATTTACCATATGTTCTAAATATCTGATTTATTACTGATGAAGGCTATTCATAAATTAATTATCTAGTCATAATATTCTTTACTAGGCTATTTGTGCTCACTTTTTTGCTTCACAATTCATTAATTACATATATTAAGAGTGTAGCTAGGTCGAGCGAGGATAACAGGGGAATAGTGTGATGGTCCGAGACTGTGGAAGTTTCTCAATACATTATAAAACTGCATAACATGCAATATATAATTGTATTAAGGACCTAAGATGGGTGTGTCATATATTATACGTCACTTAATAATTGATTTTGGTGAACAACAATAGGGTGATGAGAATCCAACTTTGAAAGCGTAAAAAATGCACTCCATTAGAATGAGGAGGTCATAAATCTTCTCGTGTCCCTTTGGAGACTTGAAATATTTACTGCTGTACTTTATACGACATTGTAATAATTTGAGTATGAATATTGTCGTATTATATACGTAACAATATTTGTATTAAAACTCACAGCTTATGTGTTGTTGTATTTTGCACGACAGTTCAACAGTTGTATAAATGAAGTTTGTATTTAAATTCTGTACCGTGTATCTGACGACTCAGAATGGGTTATGTATACCTATTTTGGGGGCATCACAGATATCCCTTACGAGTATGGAAGGAAATAATATCATTTGCGAGTATTGAAAGAAAATAACATTCTTTACGAGAAAAATAATATCCTTTATCTTAATAGGAAAGTAATTCTGACTGGAATAACGTAGATTATGTTGAGAAAATCTTGCACTGCTATCAACACTCAAAATATCCTTATACTCACAAGAAATACGCTCAATATTATAGAGAGAGAGTTTTCTGATTCTGGTGTGAGTTTTATTGTTTAGCTAATTAACCTATTTATAGGAAAGTGATAGCACACCACTTTTGACAAATCTTACATACGGACATTAACTTTGAAAACATGCAGTACACCTCTTTAAAAAGGAGAGTTCAATTTCAAAATGATAACTCCATCATTTATTCACATGTTTAAAATATTTAACAATTATTAAAAAGAAATTCAAATTCAATTTGCTCTTTTCCTCTTTATTTTATTCTTATACCATAAATTTATTATAATAATATTGCTATTTAAATTATAAAAATTATACTATTATATTATCACATTATACTATTATAATGTAATATTATAATAATATATAAATATATTATCGGAAAAGATAATTATGGTTTCATAGAAAAATACAACAAACTTTCGACAAATGTCTCATTCTAAAATTTCTCCATTTATATCAAAATTGAAGAAATATTTACTTACCATATTTATCAATTATTTACAATTCTTCAATAATTATTTTTAATTAATATTATAGATTCACAATACTGACAACCAGATCGTTCCCAAGAAAGAGGGGGCTTTCCGATAAGGATTTGGCGTGTAATTATATAACATAACCCCTTTCCTCGACAGAACTTTCTAGACATTATCAATAATGCTATCTAACAATATCATTTCAATAATATGAGTTACTGTGTCGTGATAATTATTGAATCAATAATGCAAAATACTATTCAATTATCACTATAACAATTATTGAATCAATAATATGAAAGACTGTGCAATTTTACTGTATCAATTATTGAGTGACTTCTTATGTAAGAATCAATAATCAGAGATACTGTGCAATACCGTATGCTACTGTGCAACCCCGCGTATTACCTGTACTTTTATCAGCGGGTATTTCAATAGTTAACGATAAAAGTTTTGCCATTAATTTTATAAAAATGTTATTTTTGTCGCTTTCTATATCCGACAGTTATTCCGTTATGTGGTCCACCAATGATTGCGCCGTCGTACGGATATTCTCCGACAAAAAGAATATTCTCCGACCAAACGAATATTTTATGACCACTTGCTTATTTTATAAAATTTGCACATTTCGCCCATAACTAAAGCATTATAATAAATTAACACCTTATTATTCAAAATAATAATTAGAGAATTAAATCTTTATTCATAAAAAGTTGGGTTCTTACACTTGAAGGTAAGTGGTTAGACTCACTCAACCTTATGGCTCTGATACCAAATTGATGACAGAAATAAAATGTAAAAGCTAACAAAAATAAACTTAATTTTGAGACTTCTTAAGCACAACTTTTATTGTGCATCAAAGCACTTATTTATACAACTTATCAAAACATAAAAAAAAGCATAAAAAATTATGTAGCTAAATCTGCTGCACGTTACATAACTGAAACCAACAAAATAGCAGAAGAGAAGATCAAGCCTAACAGACTTTGACAACTTCAATTCAGCATGTGTTTTATTAAACCTCAACAACTCAAACATCAGCAGCCCCACTTAGCTCCACGTCAACAGCTCCTAGGACATCATTCAACATATATCATATACTCCCTTCTTCCATCTGAAGTGTTGAGCTACATTTTTTATTTTTATTTTTATTTCTTTTATTCCGAGTTCTCCGACCTACTAACATATATACCATCTATATCACAAACTCGACTAACTTTGTCACAAAATATTTAGGTGATTCAGTTAATTAAAAGGCAAGCTAGCGGCTTATATGAACAACCCTAATAAATGTGTTGTGGTCCTGTTGATCTCCTTGGCAAGAAACTGGTCCTAAGATATACTCCTTTAAATCTGGTCAATACCATTTTTGTTAATTTCCCATAAATGTACTTTCATTCTAAATTTTATGATATCTAACTTATAAATATTGAAAGAAGTTTCTTGGTTTCATATGAAAAACTGAATCTTAAAGGAATGCAAAGGGCGCGGTTGATCATTATATGGATCATAACTGTAGATTTTTTTTTTTGTCTTAGCAAAGGGAGGGTATTTTTATTTTTTAATTATTTTTTGTAGTTGTGAATAACTTTATTGAATATTGGGGGAGTGGGTGTGTGGGTAATTGCTGAGGAAGTTTAATCAGTAGCAGATTCCTATTGGGTTAGGTTATAACGAGCTTGGAGCTTCTGATCTTTCTCACCATATGAATATGATCATACCAGAAGCCAAGGGAGTCTAGTCTCAATTTAGCTATGTATTTGTTTTATTGCAAAAATTGAATGGTAGTACCTTTCTGTTAATTGTTAAAGGGAGTTTTAAGCAGATCTTCCATTTGGCTGAAATGGGTGTTTCTCAAAGTTTTCATATATTGTACCAGGAGTGTAAAAAATAAAATAAAATGTTCTTGCAGTTTTTTCAAAACAATAAGGTGACTAAGAAGGAATTTAATGGGAAAGTACTGCTGATCATCAAAGTTTTAAAACCCAGATTTCAAGAATGAATATCATATTCATGAATTAGAAAGCATAAATCTCAACTTTGTTATATCAGATTTCAATGGAATAGCTGCACAACTTTACTGCTGTACAGAAGGAATGGGAGCTATTTTATATGAAGGAACTACAACAGATCTAATCTTTAAGCTATACAGGCTTTTGATAATCCGTGCAAAGTACGGGGTTACATGCATTAATTTGTTGATTAAAAGAATCTAAAAAATTTATGCACTCGATTCACTTGAGGGGATTGATTTGATTTACATTATAAAAAAGAGTGCATATGCATCTTGAATACAACCTTTTTTTGTTGGCGAAAGTAGAATCGGGAGGAACTAAATAGATGCATTGAAATAAGAATTAGAAAAAAAAAAATGATACAATGCACTTAGTTTATGAATTTGAAAAGTAATTGTAAATGAAGTTATAACACTAAAAAACAAAAACAAAAAATAAAAAACTCTTACACTCTGTTTCTGAGTTTTGAACAGAAAAGAAAAGAATAGAAAACTTAAATTAGAACAGAAAAAAAAAGAATAGAAAACTTAAAGTTCTCCTTTGTGTTGTTTCTGAGTTTTTAATAGAAAAAAATAGAAAATTTAAAATTGAGGATATGAGTTGTATTTTAAAATTTATTATATTAAAAGTTGAGGATAATATGAGAATTATAAAAATATTACTTTTTGCAATTTTTTTTCCGTCCAAATCAGGTCAATTTTAGACGAAAAACTTTGGCAGGAAAAGTGGTCAAGTTTTCTATCCATTTCTTTTCCTTTCTGTTTATTAAAAAACTCAGAAACATAAGAATTGGAAAGAAAATTTAAATTTTTCGTCAATTTTTTTTTCTGTCCATTTTAAAACTCAAAAACAGAGCGTTAGAACTGTTGAGTCGCACAAAAAAAAAAATAAAAAAATTATAAACTACCGAGTTGACTCAAAATCAACGAAAACGACTCGATTTTTGTCTTATTATATTTTGGTATTTATTATCAATCAACAGAGTGGAGCTCCGGTTTTAAATTTGAAAACAAGAGAAATTTTAAACAAAACCTTTAGCACATGATGAATAAAAAATTATTATTATTGGACTTTGAATCTCAACACCCCCATAATAGCACTGTAAATTGGGCCAGTTAAGCCCAAAATCTGATAGTTTGGCCCGTTAAAGACTTACTTGAATTTTATTTAAGGAGTAAACTAAGTCAAGTTTAGATAAAAATTCAAACTTGTAAGACCCCAACTTTTATGAATAAAGATGAATTTTTTTCTAAATATCATTTTTAAATATTATGGTGTGGATTTGATATAATATTATAGTTGTGAGTAATATTTATAAGGATCCTTAACATTAATATACAACAATTAGAAAATAATTACAAAAATAAAACCCACACAACATAATTACAAAAATAAAACAACACAATAATAAAGTTACTAACATCACGCACATGTCGATTACCGACTGTCCTATCTAACACTAACCGCTCCTAAATTCAAGCAATCGAACACACCATGCAACTTTGATATCGGAGAAAGCCAAATCTTCTGTCGACGTTTGCATTTGGACTCGCCTTTGAGATCGCGACAAACATCTAAGATCGGAGAAGACGAAATAGCATACAAAATCATCATCAACTTCAAGTTCAGTAACAAAAAACAATCACAACAACTTCGATACAATTCTGAACACTGAGGTATGTGAATTTAAAGTTCGTATGCATTCCTGTAACGATTTGTTCATTCATTGATATGTTTTCTATTATGGTTACTAAATAGATATAAATTGGTTACTGTTTATTCTGTATTTTTTTGCTAAATAATGTTTATTTGATAGCTTTATAATTTTTAAATGAGTTCTACTGATTTTTTTAAAAATTAATGGTTACTCATCAAATAATTTGGTTACCTTCATACAACTGTTGGTTACTCTCTAATGTTATTTTTGGATACTGTCTAATGTTGTATTGGTTACTATCGAATGATGTATTGGATAATGTGTAACAATATATTGGTTACTAAATAATGCTGATTCGGTTACTGTGTAACATTATATGGTTACTGTATATTGCTGAGTTGGTTATGTGTAATATTATAATGATTAGTGAATAATATTACTTAACAATGCTGATTGGTTATTGAAAAATGATGACTTGGTTACTTACTAATTTTTATTTGGTTACTAATTAACATTATATTGGTTACTGTCTAATGCTGTATTGGTTACTGACAATTCTGTTATGATTACTGCGAAACATTAAACTGTCTATTGCTGTCTTAGTTACTGACTAATGTTGCCTTGGTTACTGCATAAAATTACTAATTAATGTTGAATTGGTTACTGACTACTGCTGATTTGGTTACTATGTAACATTGTTTTGATTACTGACTAATGCTGACTTACTTACTGTGTAAAACTATAATGGTTAGTATCTAATGCTGACTTGGTTACTGTGTAAAATTATAGTGTTGATTTGGTTACTGAGTAAATGATGACTTGGTTACTTTGGTTACAATCTAAAATGGATTTGGTTACTAATTATATTGCTGACCTATTTACTTTGGTTATTACACTGGTTACATTGGTTACACTAGTTACTAATTATAGTGCTGACTTGGTTACTTTGATTACAATCTAAAATGGATTTGGTTATTGAATAATGTTGTCATGATTAATGTATAATGTCGTCAAGAGTTTGGTTTGTTTTAATATGTTGGTTACTTATTGACTACATTGGTTACCTGCATACAACTGATATAATTTAATTGGTAACAAAAATAAATATACTGATTATTACTATTGTAAGATGAATTTATAAATGTATTTTATGTTCTGGTTACCAACATCAAGTAGTTTGGTTACTAGCTATCATTGATTTGGTTACTTAAAAATACTTATTCTGTTGACAGACAATGGAGATAATTCCAGTTCTACTTTATTTCAACGGTACATGGACTGAAAGTAACCAATACACCAAATTTGAAGTTACCGACATACTAGTTCCATCAACTTGTTCGTTCACAGATATGCAAAACATGGTATGCAGTGCATTACGGCTAGACACAAACGCAACAACATTGTCAATCAAATTTCAGATTAGAAACGATATGCCACCGATCAGTATATCAGATGAAGCAACCTTAAGATTCTTTATTGAAGTCAGTAGAAAATCTGAAGAGCAAGGTAAATTCCCAATGATTATAGAAACTGAACACAGAAGGGGACGCACAACAATATTACAAAACTTGACAAATCTAGAAGAAACTATAATTCACAATGTAACGCCAATCAGATCAACACAAGGGAATTTATCACTAGTTCCACTACCAACGCACGATTGTCGAATTGGAACGCAATATGCTGATCACATTGCAATGGAAATTATTGAACAACAACATGACAGATAATACATAGAAGAACGATATGATGATGTGATAACAGATCCGAATGAACGTGAAGTACGATTACATCAAACCTACAAAGACAAAAAAATCCTATCACAAGCTATGATGATGTATTCAATCAGGAAAAACAGACAACACAAAGTACAAAGAACAAGTCATAGAGACTTTGTGCTAGTGTGTGTATACGATGAAAATTGCAATTGGAAAATGAGAGCATCAAGTATTCGAAAAACCAGTGCGTTCAAGGTGAGAGAATTCAACGACATCCACACGTGTTCAGCTAACGTAATGCTTGGAGACCACAGACATGCAAATAGTGGGTTGGTCAGTGAATGCATAATGCACAAATTAACAAATTTGAAAAAAATATACACACTAACTGATATTGTGGAGGACATGATGACAAAATACAATGTGTCTATCTCTTACCAAAAAGCATGGAGAACGAAGGAGAAAGCATTGGAAAAGGTTAGAGGAAATCCACACGACTATTCAATGATCCCATCTTGGTTACACATTCTGAAGAAAACAAATCCAGGTAACAATTTTAAACATTTTATTTGTTTATTCATAATTAGTTGGTTACCCAACTAAACTGATTTGGTTACCCAAATTAAGTGATTTGATTACCCTATTCAACAAAATTGGATACCATTAGCCAACTGAGTGGTTACCAACTACTAGTGTTTTGGATACTATATCGTACTTGTAATTCTAATGACATTTTATTGGTTTTTGTATACTTAGATGATTACCCAACTAAACTGATTTGGTTACCCAAATTAAGTGATTTGATTACCCTATTCAACAAATTTGGATACCATTAGCCAACTGAGTGGTTACCAACTACTAGTGTTTTGGATACAGTATACTACTTGTAATTCTAATGACATTTTATTGGTTTTTGTATACTTAGGTGGTTACCCAACTAAACTGATTTAGTTACCCAACTAAATTGATTTGGTTACCCTACTCAAACAATTTGGATACCATTAACCAACTGAATGATTACAAAATAATAGTGATTTGGATACTGTATACTACTTGTAATTCTAATGACATTTTATTGGTTTTTGTATACTTAAGTGGTTACCCAACTAAACTGTTTTGGTTACTCAACTAAACTGATTTGGTTACCCTACTCAAACAATTTGGATACTATTCACCAACAGAATAGTTACAAAATACTAGTGATTTGGATACTGAATACTACTTGAATTCTAATGATAATGCTCATGTTTCATATCAAGTTCTATCACATCCCTTGAGTTGGAAACAAATGGCCGTTTCAAGTTTTTATTCTTTGCCATCGGAGCATCCATTCAAGCATGGAAACATTGCTTTCCAATAATTGTAATCGATGGAACGTTCATACAATCAACTTACAGGGGGACACTACTGATAGCTAGCACACAAGATGCAAACCGAAACATTGTTTCGATTGCTTTTGCAGTGGTTGACAGCAAAAATGAATTATCTTAGAGATGGTTTTTCATTAATTTGAGAATTGCTTGTGGAGTTAGGGAGGGCCAATGCATTGTCTCAGATAGACATGAAGCCATTATACAAGGACTGAATTTTGTGTTTCCGGACGTCATGCATGGTTCCTGCACATACCATGTACTGAAAAATATAAAAAGTAGATTCAAAAAGAGAGGAGAGGAACTTAAACAAGCTTACAATGGGGCTTGTAGAGCTTACACTATTGAACAATTCAACAAACACATGGATGAACTTGATGCCATTGATCCTCGAATAAGGACATATTTGGAGGAAGAGGTCAAGTTGGAGAAGTGCACCAGGCTACATGGGGCTGTAAGCAGATACTCAACAATGACTTCAAACACCGCCGAATCTATTAACAACGCAATCAAGATGATTAGGGATCTTCCAGTTGCATCAATGATTGAATGCCTACATTGTTTGGTTCAAAGATGGTATTTTACAAACAAACAAGCAGCCCTATCAACATTCACAACACTTTCCACAACAGCTGAAGAAATATTACAATCTAATATCATTAAATCAAAGAAACTTAAGGTAACTAATACAAATTATAAATTATTGCATCATATATATTTTAAATTGTATTAGTTAATTACTAATACTTCCTTGATTAATGAATAATATTACTAATTAATATTGAATTGTTTACTGACTAATGTTAACTTGGTTACTATGCAATATTATATTGGTTACTAACTAATACTTAATTATTATTTCATAACATTATAAAGGTTACTGCATACTGCTGAGTTGGATACTATGTAACATTGAACTGGTTACTGACTAATACTGTCTTGGTTACTGCATAATATTACTAATTTATGATGAATTGGTTACTGACTAATGCTTAATTGTTTACTGTGCAAAATTATAATGATTACTGAATAATACTGACTTGTTCACTAATTAATGGTAATTTGGTTAATATGAAATATTATATTGGTTACTAACTAATACTTAATTGCTTACTGCATATAATTATAATGGTTACTGACGACTGCTGAATTTGTTACTATGTATCATTATACTGGTCACTAACTGATGCTTGTTTGGTTACTCTGTATCATTATACTGGTTATAACTGATGCTTGTTTGGTTACTAACGGATGCTTGTTTGGTTACTGACTGCTACTGAGTTGGTTACTGTGAATGATTATACTGATTACTAACAACATTTAATTTATGTTATAGGTTGAGACATCAAACTTAGTGATTTTCACTGTTTACGATGTCACCAAACAATATATTGTGGACATCGAACAAAAGACATGCACATGTCGTAAATTTCAGTACCATGAGATGCCTTGTCCACACGCTGCTGCTGTTATGAACAAACGAAATTTGAGCTGTTATGATTTTTGCTCGAAAAATTACTATAAAACAACTTTGGCTGACACATATTCAGCTTCCATCATGTCGTTAGACGACAAAGAAAACTGGGATATACCAGATGAAGTAAGAAACATATGTGTAAAACCACCGAACACAAGAAGACCAGCGGGAAGACCAAAAATAGGGACGTACAAACACAGATCTGAAATAAAAATTCAAAACAAATACAACACATGCCAAGAAAAATGGCACAACAGGAAAACATGCAATAATCCACCTGTTTTAAGACAAAAAAAGGTCTGATATATTGCAATTACATTAAGAGTGTAAATACAAGAACACATATATATACATTTTTTATTGTGTACAGAGAACTTGATGTTATTGATTAATATTTTGATTTATGATTTCATTATGAGTTTCCAATATAAAGCACACATATATATACATTGTACAATTGTTAAATATTCTAAAACATTTTTATGTAAATTTGTTTACCACAACTTAAATATTATAAGTAACCAACTAGTTATATAGCAGTAAATAAATAGTTATATAACAGTAACAATAATATATTTTAATGGTAACAAAAACATAAAACAACTTGTGAACACAACATCCTATTATTTAATAATATATCTTATTATTATTAAATATATTATTATATTATTATTTAATAAAATATCATATTATTATTTAACAATATATCATATTATTATTTAATATAAAACAACCTGTGAACACAACTTAATGATATATTATTATTTAATAATATATCATATTATTGAAAGTGATATTGTTTGTTTATATTTCACAATTGATATATGTCCTAAAACAAGCTTGTAACTTTGTGGTTACTATCAAAACAATAGTTGGTTACCTTTTAATACATATTTGGTTACCAATTGAACGTCTCAAATAATGCAGCAAACACAACTTACTATCAGCAAACCCTGATATAGTGCATTTACATTAAGAGTACACTGTGCACTTGATAATTGTTCTAAATATAAAAAATATGGTGACCATAACATTAAACTATTTGGTTACTTATTTGTTATAACAGTAAACAAAATATAACAAACAAGTAACCAAATAATTAGATAAAAGTAATCAAAACAAAATTTAATGGTAACCAAAACATAAACAATCTCACATATAATTAAAGTGATATTGTTCCTTTAGACAACCAATGTATACTCTCACATATACACTTAACAATTGTTATATGTCCTGATACAATATTATAAATTTCTGTTTACTATCAAAACATTAGCTGGTTACCCTTTTATACACATTTGGTTACCAAACTTTACATTTCATCAAACTAGTACATAAAACAATTCATAAAGACAAAAAAACAAGTTCCGAACTAATCAAAATCTGGAACAAATCTTCCTGGGAATTCTCTGTCAGTCTCATATCCATCCAACTGTTTGTTCCTCGCATGAATGTATATGTTTGTGCATAACTTCTTCCGATATTTCGCAATAGGGAATGGAATAGGAATTTCATCAAACTTCTAGTGAATGACATGCTCAGCAAAACCAATCGTGAACATCCCGCAATCACTGTACAAATGGACAAAAGATAAGGAAAATCAAAAAATAGAATCAACCTATAAATAATACATATCATTTTATGCAGTAACCAAACAATTATATATAAAATTAACCAAAACATAAATTAAAGACATCCAAAACAAAAAAATAGTAACAAAAATATAACACAATAAGTAACCAAATATTTAGATAACAATTACCAAATCTAATTTTAATGGTAACCAAAGCATAAACAACATGTATATTCAGCATCCTATAATGAAAATGATATTGCAACAAAATTGATGGAACAAGAGTATTTTCCAAATCATAAGCAAACACTAACAAAATACATACAACATTAGTAACCAAACAGTTGCATGATAGTAACCAAAACAGTTATATGATAGTAACCAAAATAGTTATATGTAATAATTCAAAAATTATAAATAGTGTGACCCTTACCCCTCGACTTGTTCAGGCACCGACTCTGCAAATTCCAACTCAATTATGTCATCTTCCTCCTTATTGCGATACGGTTCACTGCTAAAGTCAATGTCACACCTATCCCTCCAAAACCCACACTTGCGCAGTAAAGTGGGAAGAATAAATATATAAGGTTCACAAACATCCATGATTTTTGTTTGCATGAATTTTCTTTTTGGCTGCAGAGAATTGTGAACAGTTAGACGTCTACGATGCACATCAAACGTTAACAAAAACCAATGGTTTGGTGATGACATATGGATGGGGAACAAAATATAGTCTACATTTCTCCATGGTGTGTTGACATCCATAAACAGCCCATGAATGTATCCCCAGACAATACACTCTTATCTGCATTTTTACTTGAATACTCTTCAAAAAGAGAGGTCATCTTGGCATGGAACCAACAATCCGTAGTCGTTGCCCTTATATGCACACTATCAGAATGTCTGGCCAATTTATGGAAATAATATAATGCAACATTGATGTGCTGAACCAAAAAATAAAATAAAATATTAATAGTTGCTGAAAAATAACACTTTGTAATGAATGTAACCAATACTGTTAACGCTAGTTACTTAAACAACTAAATAATGTAACCATAACTATAAAAACATAATTTGAAAAAAAAAACATAAAACATGTATGATAGTAACCAAAACATATATAAAACATATATGATAGTAACCAAACATTTTTAAGATAATAACCAAACAGTTATATGATAGTAACAAAACAGTTATATAACAGTAACAAAATAATTATATGACAGTAACCAATCACTTATATAATAGTAACCATAATATGTTTATATAATAACATATCAGTTTATATGATGGTAACCAAAATATATATAAAACATATATGATAGTAACCAAACAATTATATGATAGTAACCAAACAGGTGTAAGATAATAATCAAACAGTTATATGATAGTAACAAAATAGTTATATGACAGTAACAAAATAATTATATGATAGTAACCAATCACTTATATAATAGTAACCAAAACATGTTTATATAATAACATATCAGTTTATATGATGGTAATCAAAACATATATAAAACATATATGATAGTAACCAAACAATTATATGATAGTAACCAAACAGTTGTATGATAGTAACCAAACAGTTATATGATAGTAACAAAACAGTTATATGACAGTAACAAAACAATTATATGACAGTAACCAAAACATATTTATATAATAACATATCAGTTTATATGATGATAACCAAAACATATATAAAACATATATGATAGTAATCAAACAGTTGTATGATAGTAACCAAACAGTTATATGATAGTAACAAAATAGTTATATGACAGTAACAAAATAATTATATGACAGTAACCAAAACATGTTTATATAATAACATATCAGTTTATATGATGGTAACCAAAACATATATAAAACATATATGATAGTAACCAAACAATTATATGATAGTAACCAAATAGTTGTATGATAATAACCAAACAGTAATATGATAGTAACAAAACAGTTATATGACAGTAACAAAACATTTATATGACAGTATCCAACACTATTAACACTAGTTACTTAAACAACTAAATAATGTAACCATAACTATAAAAATATAATTTGACAAAAAGAACTCACATCGTCGTCTAACCATTGCCCAAGAGTCTTTAATTTATAAAACCACATTTTTGATGAAATTGGGATAGACCCAAAATACAAAAGCAGGTTCAATAATGTCATTCTTCCCAGGGAATTTGTCCGTCCTTCAATATAAAAGCATATTAGTATAAACTGTAAGACCCCAACTTATTAATGAATAAAATTAAATTTTTTCTAAATATTATTGTGATTAATAAGGGGTTAATTTGATATAATACTTTGGTTATGGGTGAAATGTGCAAATTTTACAAAATAAGCAAGTGGTTATAAAATATTCATTTCGTCGGGGAATATTCGTTTGGACGTGGAATATTCTTGCTGTCGGAGAATATTCGTACGAAGACGCAGCCTTGTGTGGGCCCCATAACGGAAAACGATTGGATGAAAAAAATGACAAGTATAAGTTGTTTATAAATAACGGCGTAGTTGTTACAGTTAATACTGTTGGAATACCCGGTGGTTAAAATACAGTAGCACACGGTATTGCACCAATTATTGATTCTTACGTAAGAAGGCACTACTCAATAATTGTTACAGTAGTTATTATTCAATATTTTATTTTATTGATTCAATAATTGATGCGTTGATATTTTATATTATTGTTGTTTTAATAATTATTGCTGCACAGTATTTTCCATTATCAGATCAATAATTCATATTATTTGAATAATATTATTAGATAACATTATTGACAATGTCTAGAAAGTTCTGTCTAAGGAGAGGTTTGGTCATTTAATTGCGCGCCAGTAAGGAAAAATCCTTATTGGAAAGCCCCCTCTTTCCTGGGAACGGCCTGGTTGTCATAAATGTGATTCTGTAATATTATTTGTGAATAATTAATTATTGATTCATATGATAAGGAAATATTTATTTTATGTGGATATAAATGAGGGATATATTTTTGTGGTTAAAAATAAAGGAGTTAATGTTGAAGTTTTTATCCGTATTTTTGTCGGAATGGAGGTATTAAAAATCAAGGTTTTTGAGATATTTTGCGGGGGTTATAATTTTTAATCCGACCGTTGGATCGTGGTAATTTTTGGATATGTTATACATATATAAGTTGAGTATATGCCCACAAATTTTGAACCATTAAAAATGAACGTATGATTTATTATGAATTTTATAAGATGACTAGTTCAGAAATTGTTGAATTTTCGGAGTTTATCATTTTGATGGAAAATTCTAGAATTGGTAGGCCCCCCTTGTGGTTGGTGAAGAAATGTGCTGAATTATATTTCAAATGTGGTGGGTGGGAATAGTAGCAGGTAAAGCCATCAGGTTGCAGGTCAAGCCTACTAAAATTTTCCTATAAATAAAGGGCTAAGTTAGAATTGAAAATCACACCAGAAACAAGTTTTCTCTCTTTCTCTCTCTAGATTATTGAGTGTATTTTGTGAGTATTTAGATACTTTGAGAGTTTCTATTCATCAGAGCAAGTTTCTTTCAGCCTTATACCGGTATTCCGACCAGAAGTACTGATATCTTGAGGTAAGGGATATTATTTTCTTCTTAAATGATATTATTTTCTTCAATATCATTATGCTGAAATATTGATATGAGTTTTTATCAAATTTGCAACTTTTTGTGTCGGAGTTACTATTCACGTATGTAAGACCCCAACTTTTATAAATAAAGATGAATTTTCTATAAATATCATTTTTGAATATTATGAAGTTAATTTGATATAATGTTATAGTTGTGGGTAATATTTATAAATTTTGCAAAGTAAGCAAGTTGTTATAAAATATTCGTTTGGTCGGGGAATATTCTTTTTGTCGGGGAATATTCGTACGACGGCACAATCATTGGTGGACCCCACAACGGAATTATTGTCGGATTGAGAAAACGACAGAATTATCTTTCTATAAAAATAACAGCCGAGGTGTTACCGTTAAAATCGTTAAAACTGTTGAACTACTTGGTAGTAAAGGTACAGTAATACGCGTGGTTGCATAGTAGCACACGGTATTGATTATTGATGCTTACGTGAGAAGTCACTCAGCTATACTCAATTATTACTACAGTAATTGCTGCATCATATCTCTTAAATTATTGTCATAGTATCATCTGTATAATATGTTATATTATTGAGACGTTGTGGTAAGTTTGGTTATTTTATGGGGGGCCATATGTCATCATCTAAGAGTCTCCTCGTCAATAGTAATTACCGTCGTCAATAGTATTTACCTTGGTCAATAGTAATTACCTTCGTCAATAGTATTTACCTTGGTCAATAGTAATTACTTTCGTCAATAGTAGTTGTCCCTTCAATATTACCAAGAGTCATTTGACCCTTCGTTAAGACCAAGAGTCATTTGACCCTTCGTTAAGACCAAGAGCCACCCTCAGTTTTTCTATAAGTAGAGGCCTAGGGTTTCATTATTTTTCACGAATTCATTCAAGCTATAGAGAGAGAAAGTATAGAGAGAATAAGAGAGAGAGAGACTAAAAGTATTCTGCTACATCACTTTTCCAATATCCAGTTCTTTTAAGGTAGGGAATATTATTTCTTTTATATTCATGAAGAGAACTTCTATTATTCCATTTGTTATTATTCTGTTGGAATAACCAGTATACGCGGTCTACCCTATACTTGGTGACATTCTTCTATTATTCTGTTGGAACATCCTGTCTGTGTGTTTTACACCGGACCTGGTTCCGTTTATTATTCTGTTGGAACATCCTGTCTGTGTGTTTTATACCGGACCTGGTTCCGTTTTATTATTATTCTGTTGGAATATCCTGTCTGTGTGTTTTACACCGGACCTGGTTCCATTATTTATTATTCTGTCGGAATATCCTGTCTGTGCGTTTACGCCGGACCTGGTTCCGTTTATTATTCTGTTGGAACATCCTGTCTGTGTGTTTTATACCGGACCTGATTCCGTTTTATTATTATTCTGTTGGAATATCCTGTCTGTGTGTTTTACACCGGACCTGGTTCCATTATTTATTATTCTGTCGGAATATCCTGTCTGTGCGTTTACGCCGGACCTGGTTCCATTATTTATTATTCTATTGGAATAACCTGTCTGTGCGGTCTATCGCATGCATGGTGATTTCTTTTGTTATTCCATTCTTTATTGTACTCAGTTGATTAAGTTTTGACTTCTATACTCCATGAAATTTGTGGAATATCCTTGATAGTTGCGTTTCATCCAGTATCTTTTCAAGAAAATATTCTTCTAAGCATTCTTGAATTTTACTCCACAATGCAGTATCATGTTGACAATTTGGACGTTGTTAATTCCTGGATAAATTAATTCTTGAACTTGTTTTATTGAATTCTTATATCATTGTCATCATCCTCATGTTTATAAAATGTTGAAAGTCATCTGTGGCCTGTAGTGCATAGATGGACTTGGTATGATTATGACCAGGGATTATTCGGTATAATCATGACCGTAATGTTACAAATGATGTGGTAAAAGTCCTCATTGGCCCGTAGTGCATTGATGGACAGTTGTTGGCATGATCATGACCATTAATGAATACACGAATATCCTTGGCCGTAGTGCAGGGGTGATTCGATGATGTGGATTATTTTATTAAGCTGAGTCTCAGCGATTACAGTGTTGAAAAACTTTTTAAATCATAAAAGATAGTAGAGTTTATTTTCTACTTGACTCTTTTAATGGATTGCTTGTTCCGCTACAGTTAAACTTGATGTCTATTATATTTTATCAGTTTAACATTGTTGAAGGCTAATGATAATTTATTCTGCATTATCTTAGTCATAATATTTCTTACTGGGCTAGTTGAGCTCACCCTTTCTTTCACTGTTCTCTTCAGGAAATGAGAACGTAGCTGGGACAAGTCGGGGTACGGAGTGATGGTCCGAATGATAGTATTAATTAGTAGTCCTCACTATTCTATGTAATGGTGTGTTAATAAATGTAATGAGGACTCCTTTTGAGTATGAATACTCTCTAGAAGATAATATTTGTATTCAAACTCACAGTTTATGTTTTGTCGTATTGTACACGACAGTTGTATTATTAAGTTGTATTTGTATTCTGTACTATGTATCTGACGACCCAAGATGGGTGATGTATACCTAATTTTGGGGGCGTCACAGTTGGTATCAGAGCTTAGGGATATGATCCCTGGCTAAGATGTGAGAATAGAACTAGGAGGGGAGAGACGGGGAATTCCTTCGCTAGTATGACATACCTAAGTTTATTTGCATGGTATTTAATTGGTCGGTCATAATATAAGGATAATATATGACATATCAATTAATTTTTATTTTGTGGCAGTATCTGAAAATGGCATCTGAGAACGTTGAGAATAGCAATGGAGCACAGACGACTGTTGATTCACCACATATCAATAATCAGGATAATGTGCATCAGGAAGGTGTCAATCCTCATGCAAACAACAACACTGACCAAATGATGAATGATCAAATGTTCAGAGGCTTTATGCAATTCATGCAACAACAGGTGAATGCGGCTCCTGCCCACAACGTAGGTGGAAATACTGGAAACTCTCTGGCGGTCACCGCTAAACAGTTTAAGGAGCTGGGACCACCGGAGTTTAAGGGAGAACCCAAACCACTTGTAGCTGAAACATGGATAAAGCAGATCACCAAGATATTTGATGTCTTGGGTTGCTCCGAGGAGCAAAAGGTTCCCTTTGCCGCCTTTATGTTGCGAGGAGAGGCAGATTACTGGTGGGAATCGATAAAGCGTACTCAACCTGCCGCACTGAAGATGTCTTGGGAGAAGTTTCAAGATCTGTTTAACGACAAATACTTTCCCGAGAGTATTCGTCACATGAAGGAGGTGGAGTTCATCAAATTGGAGCAGAATAATATGACCGTGTCGCAGTACGAGGCAAAATTTGTGGAGTTATCCCGGTTTGCGTCCCACCTGGTGGATAATGAAGAAAGAATGACGCGGATGTTTTTAAGAGGTTTGAAGCTGGAGATACGTCAACATCTTGTTTCTCATAAACTGTGTTTGTATTCAGATGTTGTAAATAGGGCTCAGTTGGTGGAGCGCGATAACGAGACAACGCAACCAAAAGAGAGCAGCCGGCAAAATGATAATACCAGTGAGAGCAGTCATCGAAGCGGTGACAACAAGCGTGGAGGGAATCAACAGGCCAGAAATGGTAACCACTTCGGTGGTAATCAGGGCCAAAACAATAAGAATGGACATTTCAAGAAGAGGAGATTCAACAATGATGGAAAGACGTCAGCACCAGCACCTGTCGTTAAGGAAGGAGAACGACCACCTATCATATGTTTCAAATGCGGAGGGGAGGGACACATCAGTCCAAACTGCGCGATGCCGTCCAAAGCATGTTATAATTGTGGAAGAGAAGGTCATTTAGCCCGATTTTGTCGTTTACCAAAAACAAATTCAGCTAGGATGGAGGCACCAAAAGCCGTCCCAGAAAAGTCAAAACCGGTTGTGCAAGGGAGAGCGTTTGTTGTGAACTCCCAGAGAGCAAGGAACCCGAATGAGGTCATCACGGGTAAGCTTATCATAAACTCTAAAGAAGTTTATACTTTATTTGATACCGGTTCAACCCATTCTTTTATTTCTCCTACTTGCGCTCATCGATTAAATTTGATTCCGGAGAAATTAGACTTTGACTTATCTGTGGAAACTCCGTTGGGAGAAACCTTCATTACCTCCACTGTTTATAAGTCTTGTTTGGTTCAAGTTGGTACCCACACATTACCTATCGATCTGATTTCATTAAAAATACTTGCATTTGACGTGATTCTAGGGATTGATTGGTTAACTACTCATTATGCAAAAATTGATTATTTTCGTAAGGTTGTTAATTTTCATATTCCTAATCGACCTATTATGCGAATTCAAGCAACCAAACCATTAAAATCAATCGCTGTCATCTCAAGCCATAAAACTATTCGTTTATTGAAAAACGGATGTCAAGCTTTCTTAGCTCATGTCACAGATCTAAACAAAAATACGTCAGTTTTGAATGATATTTCTATTGTTAATAAATTCCCTGACGTATTCCCTGAAGAACTTCCTGGCCTACCCCCAGAGCGTGAAATTGAATTTTGTATCGATCTTGAACCCGGTACAAAACCCATTTCCAAAGCCCCATATCGAATGGCTCCTATTGAACTTCAGGAGTTAAAGATCCAACTGCAGGAATTGTTAGACATTGGCTTTATTCGTCCTAGTACTTCTCCTTGGGGAGCTCCTGTTCTATTCGTGAAGAAGAAAGATGGAAGTATGCGACTTTGTATTGATTATCGGGAGTTGAATCATGTCACCATCAAAAACAGGTACCCATTGCCACGTATTGATGACCTGTTTGACCAGTTGCAAGGAGCACAATTCTTTTCAAAGATCGATCTTCGTTCTGGATATCATCAGCTGAAGGTTAGAACTGAGGATATTCCAAAGACGGCTTTTAGAACTCGGTACGGGCATTATGAATTCCTAGTCATGTCCTTTGGATTGACTAATGCTCCTGCTGCCTTCATGGATATGATGAACCGGGTATTCAAGGAATATTTGGATCACTTTGTGGTCGTCTTTATTGATGACATCCTTATTTATTCCAAAAGCCGTGAAGATCATGAGCAACACTTGAGGCTGGTACTCCAAAAGCTTCGTGAATACAAGCTTTATGCCAAGTTGAAGAAATGCGAGTTCTGGCTGGAGGAGGTAGCATTCCTTGGGCACGTAGTATCAAGTCGTGGAATATCGGTTGACCCGGCAAAGATTGAAGCTATTCAAAGCTGGGAGCAACCTAAATCAGTGACCGAGGTACGTAGCTTTCTTGGTTTAGCTGGTTATTATCGGAGATTCGTGGAAGGATTTTCTCGAATCGCTACTCCATTAACTCAGCTGACTCGAAAAGATACAAAGTTCGGTTGGAGCGAAGAATGTGAGCAGAGTTTTCAAGAACTCAAGAGGAGACTCATTTCAGCACCTGTTCTAACAATACCATCTGGCTCGGAGGGATTTGTCATCTACAGTGATGCTTCGAGCAAAGGGTTGGGATGTGTTCTCATGCAACATGGAAAAGTCATAGCCTATGCATCAAGACAACTCAAGGAATATGAGAGGAATTATCCTACTCATGATCTAGAGTTGGCAGCTGTTGTCTTTGCACTTAAAATTTGGAGGCATTACTTGTATGGGGAGAAAGTGGAGATCTTTACGGATCATAAAAGCCTCAAATATTTCTTCACTCAAAAGGAACTCAACATGCGACAACGACGTTGGCTTGAACTGTTGAAAGATTATGATCATACCATTCAATACCATCCTGGAAAAGCGAACGTGGTAGCTGACGCATTGAGTAGAAGATCATATGCGGGTACAAGTGCAATATTAACAACGCAAAGACCCATTTTGTGTGACTTGCAAAGGATGGAGATAGAGTTGAAGACTCCAGGGACCCATGTGATGATGGCGAATATACGAGTAGAACCGACTTTAATCGATAAAGTTAAAGCTGCTCAAGCTACAGACCTGGAGCTGATGCGTATGAAGAAGAAAGTGCAAGAAGGTGCTATACCGGAAGCAAGAATCGATGAAGAAGGAATACTTCGAGTCAACTCCAGACTTTGTGTTCCTAACAACCCTGATTTAAAGTATGAAATCATGATGGAGGCGCACAACACACCGTTTGCAATCCATCCTGGAAGTACCAAAATGTATCATGATCTTCGTCATACATTTTGGTGGAGCAATATGAAGAGAGAGATAGCGTTGTTTATCTCAAGGTGTCTAACTTGTCAACGAGTCAAAGCGGAGCATCAAGTACCAAAAGGTCCATTGCAACCACTTGAAATTCCAGAATGGAAGTGGGAGCACATTACCATGGATTTCGTTACCGGTCTTCCTAGGGTTTCTCAAGGTATTGATGCGATTTGGGTCATTGTTGATAGATTGACCAAGTCTGCTCATTTCTTACCGATACGAGAAACTTATACACTTGAACGTCTTGCTCGTATGTACATAAACGAGATTGTAAGACTGCATGGTATGCCAGTATCCATAGTTTCTGACCGAGACCCAAGATTCACTTCACGATTTTGGGTTAGTTTACAAAAAGCTATGGGCACGGAGTTACGATTTAGTTCAGCATATCATCCTCAGACGGACGGACAATCAGAGAGGACTATTCAAACTCTTGAAGATTATTAAGACTCTGTGTCTTTGACTTCAAGGGAAGTTGGGACAAGTTCTTACCATTGGTGGAGTTTTCCTACAACAACAGTTATCAAGCAAGTATTGGCATGGCTCCATTCGAAGCATTGTATGGAAGAAAATGTCGTTCTCCAGTATGCTGGGATGAGGTGGGCGAAGCAACGTTGTTGGGACCGGAGTTGGTACGTATGACTACAGAAAAGATTCAAACGATCCGACAACGTATAAAAACCTCACAAGATCGACAAAAGAGTTATGCTGATCTTCATCGAAAGGACGTGGAATTTGATGTAGGAGATCATGTGTTCTTACGTGTTGCTCCATGGAAAGGAGTTACGAGATTTGGAAAGAGAGGAAAGCTAAATCCTCGATTCATCGGTCCATTTTTAATCCTCGATCGAGTAGGAACTGTGGCTTATAGACTCGCTTTACCGCCAAGTATGTCTCGTGTTCATAACGTTTTCCACATATCCATGTTACGCAAATATGTGGAAGACCCGAACCACATTATTGAGTTAGAACCGGACGAAATAGCGGAGGATTTGACGTATGAAGAAGTTCCTGTTCAAATCTTGGATAAGAAGGAACATATTCTACGCTCCAAGGTTATACCTCAAGTTAAAGTTTTGTGGAGAAACCACGATGTTGAGGAAATGACTTGGGAGTTAGAATCAGAAATGAAATCAAGGTATCCTTACCTCTTCGACATACCAGGTACGTACCCTAATTTCGAGGGCGAAATTTCATAAGAAGGGGAGGTTGTAAGACCCCAACTTTTATAAATAAAGATGAATTTTCTATAAATATCATTTTTGAATATTATGGAGTTAATTTGATATAATGTTATAGTTGTGGGTAATATTTATAAATTTTGCAAAGTAAGCAAGTTGTTATAAAATATTCGTTTGGTCGGGAAATATTCTTTTTGTCGGGGAATATTCGTACGACGGCACAATCATTGGTGGACCCCACAACGGAATTATTGTCGGATTGAGAAAACGACAGAATTATCTTTCTATAAAAATAACAGCCGAGGTGTTACCGTTAAAATCGTTAAAACTGTTGAACTACTCGGTAGTAAAAGTACAGTAATACGCGTGGTTGCATAGTAGCACACGGTATTGATTATTGATGCTTACGTGAGAAGTCACTCAGCTATACTCAATTATTGCTACAGTAATTGCTGCATCATATCTCTTAAATTATTGTCATAGTATCATCTGTATAATATGTTATATTATTGAGACGTTGTGGTAAGTTTGGTTATTTTATGGGGGGCCATATGTCATCATCTAAGAGTCTCCTCGTCAATAGTAATTACCGTCGTCAATAGTATTTACCTTGGTCAATAGTAATTACCTTCGTCAATAGTATTTACCTTGGTCAATAGTAATTACTTTCGTCAATAGTAGTTGTCCCTTCAATATTACCAAGAGTCATTTGACCCTTCGTTAAGACCAAGAGTCATTTGACCCTTCGTTAAGACCAAGAGCCACCCTCGGTTTTTCTATAAGTAGAGGCCTAGGGTTTCATTATTTTTCACGAATTCATTCAAGCTATAGAGAGAGAAAGTATAGAGAGAATAAGAGAGAGAGAGACTAAAAGTATTCTGCTACATCACTTTTCCAATATCCAGTTCTTTTAAGGTAGGGAATATTATTTCTTTTATATTCATTGAGAGAACTTCTATTATTCCATTTGTTATTATTCTGTTGGAATAACCAGTATACGCGGTCTACCCTATACTTGGTGACATTCTTCTATTATTCTGTTGGAACATCCTGTCTGTGTGTTTTACACCGGACCTGGTTCCGTTTATTATTCTGTTGGAACATCCTGTCTGTGTATTTTATACCGGACCTGGTTCCGTTTTATTATTATTCTGTTGGAATATCCTGTCTGTGTGTTTTACACCGGACCTGGTTCCATTATTTATTATTCTGTCAGAATATCCTGTCTGTGCGTTTACGCCGGACCTGGTTCCGTTTATTATTCTGTTGGAACATCCTGTCTGTGTGTTTTATACCGGACCTGGTTCCGTTTTATTATTATTCTGTTGGAATATCCTGTCTATGTGTTTTACACCGGACCTGGTTCCATTATTTATTATTCTGTCGGAATATCCTGTCTGTGCGTTTACGCCGGACCTGGTTCCATTATTTATTATTCTATTGGAATAACCTGTCTGTGCGGTCTATCGCATGCATGGTGATTTCTTTTGTTATTCCATTCTTTATTGTACTCAGTTGGTTAAGTTTTGACTTCTATACTCCATGAAATTTGTGGAATATCCTTGATAGTTGCGTTTCATCCAGTATCTTTTCAAGAAAATATTCTTCTAAGCATTCTTGAATTTTACTCCACAATGCAGTATCATGTTGACAATTTGGACGTTGTTAATTCCTGGATAAATTAATTCTTGAACTTGTTTTATTGAATTCTTATATCATTGTCATCATCCTCATGTTTATAAAATGTTGAAAGTCATCTGTGGCCTGTAGTGCATAGATGGACTTGGTATGATTATGACCAGGGATTATTCGGTATAATCATGACCGTAATGTTACAAATGATGTGGTAAAAGTCCTCATTGGCCCGTAGTGCATTGATGGACAGTTGTTGGCATGATCATGACCATTAATGAATACACGAATATCCTTGGCCGTAGTGCAGGGGTGATTCGATGATGTGGATTATTTTATTAAGCTGAGTCTCAGCGATTACAGTGTTGAAAAACTTTTTAAATCATAAAAGATAGTAGAGTTTATTTTCTACTTGACTCTTTTAATGGATTGCTTGTTCCGCTACAGTTAAACTTGATGTCTATTATATTTTATCAGTTTAACATTGTTGAAGGCTAATGATAATTTATTCTGCATTATCTTAGTCATAATATTTCTTACTGGGCTAGTTGAGCTCACCCTTTCTTTCACTGTTCTCTTCAGGAAATGAGAACGTAGCTGGGACAAGTCGGGGTACGGAGTGATGGTCCGAATGATAGTATTAATTAGTAGTCCTCACTATTCTATGTAATGGTGTGTTAATAAATGTAATGAGGACTCCTTTTGAGTATGAATACTCTCTAGAAGATAATATTTGTATTCAAACTCACAGTTTATGTTTTGTCGTATTGTACACGACAGTTGTATTATTAAGTTGTATTTGTATTCTGTACTATGTATCTGACGACCCAAGATGGGTGATGTATACCTAATTTTGGGGGCGTCACAACGTATACGGCACTATTCACGTATACGGTACTATTCACGAATACGACACTATTCACCGAAAAATAAAATTTTCCCTTTTTGTCCAAGATGTCTATTATGGTTACTATCTTTGATTGTATCCATATTTTGATCTTTATTTTTGAATTCTGCTTCACAATTGATTATTATGAAGTATTATTGATCTTGGATAAACTGTTATACGAATCCCTACTATTTGTCCTTCTGTCTCACTGGATTCGTTTTCTTTAAGATATTTTTCATCATCTTCAGTCCTAAATGATGATATTACTGAATATCTTTGGCCTGTAGTGCAAAGATGTATGATTACTTGATGAATATCTTTGGGCTGTAGTGCAAAGATGAACAGGTGTTGAGATGAACATGACCGACTGGTGATACAAATGAATATCTTTGGCCTGTAGTGCAAAGATGAATATTTGGTTAAAGATGATTATTAATCGATGTTACAGGGATAAAATATTGATGATGGACTTTTAAATCTTAGAAGATAGTAGAATTCTTTCTCTACTTGACTCTTCTAATGGTTTGTTGTTTCCGCTGCAGTTGTTGATCTAAAACTTGTTGTCGATTATATTCTATCAGATTTTTTCCTGTTGAATACTAATGATAATTTGTTGTATATTATCTTAGTCACAATATTCTTTACTGGGCTAGTTGAGCTCACCCTTTTCCTTTTTGTTCCATTTTTCTTCTCAGGAGGTAAGAACATAGCAGGATCTAGTCGGGGTATGGAGTGATGGTTCTAGAAAGATGTTTTAGCAGTCCTCACTATTTCTGTAAAATAGTGTTTGAATAATTGTAATGAGAATTTTTATTTGAGTGTGGATATTGTCTAGAAGACAATATTTGTATTTAAACTCACAGTATGTGTTGTCGTATTTTGCACGACAATTGTGTTATTGAAGTTGTAGTTTGCTTTCTGTACCATGTATTTGGCGACTCAGAATGGGTGTTGTATACCTATTCTGGGGGCGTCACAGTTGGTATCAGAGCTTAGGGATATGATCCCTGGCTGAGATGTGAGACAAGAACTAGGAGGGGAGAGACGGGGAATTCCTTCGCTAGTATGACCTGACTAAGTTTATTTGGTGTTTATTTGGTCGGTCAGAGTATAGGGATAATATATGACATGACTATTAACCCTTGTTTTATGGCAGTATTTAAGAATGGCAGCTGAGAACGTTAATAATGGAGTAAATCAGACCGTGGAGACACCTTTGATCACTACCCAGGGGAACGTGCAACAGGAAGGCAATATTCCTCCTGTAAACAACGTTACCGAGCAAACGATGAATGATGGAATGTTTAGGAACTTTTTACAGTTCATGCAAAATCAGACGAGGGAGACTCGTGTGCAGAATACGGGTGGAAATGATAACAACGCGCGGTTTGTCACAGCTAAGCAGTTCAAAGAATTGGGACCACCAGAATTTAAGGGAAAGCCGGATCCGATCATAGCGGAAACGTGGGTCAAGCAAATTACCAAGATATTCGATGTCTTGGGATGCACGGAGGAATAGAAGGTTCCATTCGCCACTTTTATGTTCCGCGGTGAGGCAGACTACTGGTGGGAGTCTGTGAAGCGTACCCAGCCTGACGCACTCAACATGTCCTGGGAAACATTTCAAAAACTATTCAATGACAAGTACTTTCCTGAAAGTATTCGTCATATGAAGGAGGTGGAGTTTATCAGACTGGAACAAAACAACATGACGGTGTCCCAGTACGAGGCGAAGTTTGCAGAGTTATCCAGGTTTGCACCTCATTTGGTCGAAAATGAGGAACGAATGACAAGGATGTTTCTGAGAGGTCTAAAACCCGAGATTCAGCAATATCTTATCTCTCATAAATTTTCTTTATATTCAGATGTTGTAAACAGGGCTCAATTATTAGAGCGAGATAATGAGTATGTGCAACCGAGGGACCACAACCAGGGTCATACCGGTGGCGGCAGTCATCGAAGCAATGAAAACCAGCAGGGAGGAAAACATTCAGACAAAAGCGGTAACCACTCTAGTGGTAATCGTGGTCGTGATAATAGAAGGACCGAGTCGGGAGGAGATTTCAAGAAGAGAAGGTACAACAATGATAACGTGAAGACGTCAGCACAAACATCAACTCTTTCTAGGGGAGGAGAACGACCACCGGTCGTATGTTACAAATGTGGGAAAGAGGGACATATCAGCCCAAACTGCCCACAACAATCCAAGGTATGTTATAACTGTGGAAAGGAGGGTCATATAGCTCGAGAGTGTTCTGTAGCAAAACCAAGTTCAACGGGGACGGTGACTCCAAAAGTTGTCCCGGATAAGTCGAAATCAGCGGTTCCTGGAAGGGCGTTTGTCGTGACTGGCCAAAACGCGAGAAACCCGAACGAGGTGATCACGGGTAAGCTAATCTTGAATTCTTGCGAAGTTTATACTTTACTAGATACCGGTTCTACCCATTCTTTTATCTCTCCTGCTTGTGCTCAACGTTTAAACTTGACTCCGGAGAAATTGGACTTTAACTTATCTGTTGAAACTCCGTTGGGTGAAACTTTCGTTACATCTACAGTTTATAAATCTTGCATGATCCAAGTTGGCACTATCACATTACCTGTTGATCTTATCTCTTTAAAGATACTTGCTTTTGATGTGATTTTAGGAATTGATTGGTTAACCACTCATCATGCTAAAATTGATTGTTTTCGTAAGGTTGTTAGTTTTCATATTCCTAACCAACCTGTCATACGAATTCAAACTACTAAACCACTAAAATCAGTCACTGTCATATCAAGCCACAAAGCTATTCGTTTATTGAAAAATGGATGTCAAGCTTTCTTAGCCTATGTTATGGATTTGAACAAAGACAAGTCAGATTTGAATAATATTTCTATTGTTTGAGAATTTCTCGATGTATTTCCTGAAGAACTTCCTGGTCTACCCCCAGAACGTGAAGTTAAATTCTTTATTAACCTTGAACCCGGTACAAAGCCCATTTCTAAAACTCCATATCGAATGGCTCCTATTGAACTTCAGAAGTTAAAAGTCCAACTACAGGAGTTGTTGGACATCGGTTTTATTCGTCCTAGTACGTCTCCTTGGGGTGCTCCTGTTTTATTCGTAAAGAAGAAAGACGGGAGTATGCGACTTTGTATTGACTATCGAGAATTGAACCATGTCACCATCAAGAATAGGTATCCGCTACCTCGCATTGATGACCTGTTTGACCAGTTGCAAGGAGCACAATTCTTTTCAAAGATCGATCTTCGTTCTGGATATCATCAGCTGAAGATTAAAACTGAGGATATTCCAAAGACTGCCTTCAGAACTCGGTACGGGCATTATGAATTCTTAGTCATGTCTTTTGGATTGACTAATGCTCCTGCTGCCTTCATGGATATGATGAACCGTGTATTCAAAGAATATTTAGATCAGTTCGTTGTTGTCTTTATTGATGACATCCTCATCTATTCCAAAAGCCGTGAAGATCATGAGCGCCATTTGAAGCTGGTATTGCAAAGGCTTCGTGAAAACAAGCTATATGCCAAACTGAAGAAATGCGAGTTCTGGCTTGAGGAAGTAGCATTCCTTGGGCACGTGGTGTCAAAACATGGAGTATCTGTCGACCCGGCGAAGACTGAAGCCATACAAAGTTGGGAGCAACCGAAGTCGGTAACCGAAGTACGTAGCTTTCTGGGCTTAGCTGGTTATTATCGGAGATTTGTGGAAGGATTTTCTCGAATCGCTACTCCGTTAACTCAGCTGACTCGGAAAGATACAAAATTCGTATAGAGTGAGGAATGCGAGAAGAGTTTCCAAGAACTCAAGAGGAGACTCATTTCGGCACCTGTTCTGACAATACCATCTGGTTTGGATGAATTTGTTATCTACAGCGATGCTTCAGGCAAAGGGTTAGGATGTGTTCTCATGCAACATGGAAAAGTCATAGCCTATGCCTCACGAAAACTCAAAGAATATGAGAGGAATTATCCTACTCATGATTTGGAGTTGGCAGCAGTCGTTTTCGCGTTGAAGATCTGGAGACACTACCTGTATGAGGAGAAAGTGGAGATTTATACAGATCATAAAAGCCTCAAATATTTCTTCACCCAAAAAGAACTCAACATGCGGCAGCGACGTTGGCTCGAGCTGTTGAAAGATTACGATCATACCATCCAATACCATCCTGGAAAAGCAAACGTAGTAGCTGACGCATTGAGTAGAAGATCATATGCGAGTACGAGTGCAATGTTGCTAACACAAAGGCCCATTTTGTATGACTTGCAAAGGATGGAGATAGATATGAAGGCTCCAAGTACCCACATGATGATATTAAATATACGAGTAGAACCGACTTTAATCGATAAAGTTAAAGCTGCTCAAGCTACGGACATGGAGCTAATGCGTATGAAGAAGAAAGTGCAAGAAGGTGCTATTCCAGAAGCAAGAATCGATGAAGAAGGAATACTTCGAGTCAACTCCAGACTTTGTGTTCCTAACGATTTTGACTTGAAGCATAGAATAATGATGGAGGCACACAACACACCGTTTGCAATCCATCCTGGGAGTACCAAAATGTATCACGATCTTCGACATACATTTTGGTGGAGCAATATGAAAAGAGAGATCGCGGAGTTTATCTCGAGATGTTTAACTTGTCAACGTGTAAAAGCGGAGCATCAAGTACCAAAGGGTCCATTGCAACCACTTGAGATTCCGAAATGGAAGTGGGAACACATTACTATGGATTTTGTTACGGGTCTTCCCAAGGTTTCTCAAGGTATAGATGCGATTTGGGTTATTGTTGATAGATTAACCAAGTCCGCTCATTTCTTGCCGATACGTGAGACTTATTCCCTTGAACGTCTTGCTAGTATGTACGTGAACGAGATTGTGAGATTGCATGGCATGCCAGTATCCATAGTTTCGGATCGTGACCCAAGATTCACTTCACGATTTTGGGTTAGCTTGCAGAAAGCTATGGGCACGGATTTACGATTCAGTTCGGCATACCATCCTCAAACGGACGGACAATCAGAGAGGACTATTCAAACTCTTGAAGATCTATTAAGACTTTGTGTCCTAGATCTCAAAGGGAGTTGGGATAAGTACCTACCATTGGTGGAATTCTCCTACAACAACAGTTATCAGGCGAGCATAGGTGTGGCTCCATTCGAGGCGTTGTATGGAAGAAAATGTCGTTCTCCAGTATGCTGGGACGAGGTGGGTGAAGCAACATTGTTGGGACCAGAGTTGGTACGCATTACTACAGAGAAGATCCAAACGATTCGACAACGTATACAAACGGCACAGGATCGACAAAAGAGTTATGCGGATCTTCATCGGAAGGACGTGGAATTTAATATTGGGGATCATGTATTGTTACGTGTTGCACCATGGAAGGGAGTTACAAGATTTGGGAAGAGAGGAAAGCTCAATCCAAGATTTGTTGGTCCATTTGAGATTCTTGAGCGAATAGGAAATGTGGCATATAGACTCGCATTACCTCCAAGCATGTCTCGTGTTCATAATGTTTTTCACATATCTATGCTTCGTAAATATGTTAAAGACCCGAACCACATTATTGAGTTAGAACCAGACGAGATAGCTGAAGATTTAACGTACGAGGAGGTACCTGTTAAGATCTTGGATAGGAAAGAGCATGTCCTACGCACGAAGGTTATACCACAAGTTAAGGTTTTGTGGAGAAACCATGCTATTGAAGAAATGACCTGGGAGTTGGAATCAGAAATGAAAGCGAGGTATCCTCACCTTTTTGAAACATCAGGTACGTACGTCAGTTTCGAGGACGAAATTTCATAAGGAGGGGAGGTTGTAAGACCCCAACTTATTAATGAATAAAATCAAATTTTCTCTAAATATTATTGTGATTAATAAGGGGTTAATTTGATATAATACTTTGGTTATGGGTGAAATGTGCAAATTTTACAAAATAAGCAAGTGGTTATAAAATATTCATTTTGTCGGGGAATATTCGTTTGGTCGTGGAATATTCTTGCTGTCGGGGAATATTCATACGACGGCGTAGCCTTATGTGGGTCCCATAACGGAAAGCGATTGGATGAAGAAAACGACAAGTATAAGTTGTTTATAAATAACGGCGTAGTTGTTACCGTTAATACTGTTGGAATACCCGGTGGTTAAAATACAGTAACACACGGTATGGCACAAATTATTGATTCTTACGTAAGAAGGCACTACTCAATAATTGTTACAGTAGTTATTATTCAATATTTTATTTTAGTAATTCAATAATTGCTGCGTTGATATTTTATATTATTGTTGTTTCAATAATTGTTGCTGCACAGTATTTTCCATTATTAGATCAATAATTGATATTATTTGAATAATATTATTAGATAACATTATTGACAATGTCTAGAAAGTTCTGTCTAAGGAGAGGTTTGGTCATCTAATTACGCGCCAGTAAGGAGAAATCCTTATTGGAAAGCCCCCTATTTCCTGGAAACGGTCTGGTTGTCATAAATGTGATTCTGTAATATTATTTGTGAATAATTAATTATTGATTCATATGATAAGGAAATATTTAATTTATGTGGATATAAATGAGGGATATATTTTTGTGGTTAAAAATGAAGGAGTTAATGTTGAGGTTTTTATCCGTATTTTTGTCGGAATGGAGGTATTAAAAATGAGGGTTTTTGAGATATTTTGCGGGGGTTATAATTTTTAATCCGACCGTTGGATCGTGGTAATTTTTGGATATGTTATACATATATAAGTTGAGTATATGCCCACAAATTTTGAACCGTTAAAAATGAACGTATGATTTATTATGAATTTTACAAGATGACTGGTTCAGAAATTGTTGAATTTTCGGAGTTTATCATTTTGATGGAAAATTCTAGAATTGGTGGGCCCCACTTGTGGTTGGTGAAGAAATGTGCTGAATTATATTTCAAATGTGGTGGGTGAGAATAGTAGCAGGTAAAGCCATCAGGTTGCAGGTCAAGCCTACTAAAATTTTCCTATAAATAAAGGGCTAAGTTAGAATTGAAAATCACACCAGAAACAAGTTTTCTCTCTTTCTCTCTCTAGATTATTGAGTGTATTTTGTGAGTATTTAGATACTTTGAGAGTTTCTATTCATCAGAGCAAGTTTCTTTCAGCCTTATACCGGTATTCCGACCAGAAGTACTGATATCTTGAGGTAAGGGATATTATTTTCTTCTTAAATGATATTATTTTCTTCAATATCATTATGTTAAAATATTGATATGAGTTTTTATCAAATTTGGAACTTTTTGTGTCGGAGTTACTATTCACGTATACGGCACTATTCACGTATACGGTACTATTCACGAATACGGCACTATTCACCGAAAAATAAAATTTTCCCTTTTTGTCCAAGATGTCTATTATGGTTACTATCTTTGATTGTATCCATGTTTTGATCTTTATTTTTGAATTCTGCTTCACAATTGATTATTATGAAGTATTATTGATCTTGGATAAACTGTTATACGAATCCCTACTATTTGTCCTTCTGTCTCATTGGATTCGTTTTCTTTAAGATATTTTTCATCATCTTCAGTCCTAAATGATGATATTACTGAATATCTTTGGCCTGTAGTGCAAAGATGTATGATTACTTGATGAATATCTTTAGGCTGTAGTGCAAAGATGAACAGGTGTTGAGATGAACATGACCGACTGGTGATACAAATGAATATCTTTGGCCTGTAGTGCAAAGATGAATATTTGGTTAAAGATGATTATTAATCGATGTTACAGGGATAAAATATTGATGATGGACTTTTAAATCTTAGAAGATAGTAGAATTCTTTCTCTACTTGACTCTTCTAATGGTTTGCTGTTTCCGCTGCAGTTGTTGATCTAAAACTTGTTGTCGATTATATTCTATCAGATTTTTCCCTGTTGAATACTAATGATAATTTGTTGTATATTATCTTAGTCACAATATTCTTTACTGGGCTAGTTGAGCTCACCCTTTTCCTTTTTGTTCCATTTTTCTTCTCAGGAGGTGAGAACATAGCAGGATCTAGTCGGGGTATGGAGTGATGGTTCTAGAAAGATGTTTTAGCAGTCCTCACTATTTCTATAAAATAGTATTTGAATAATTGTATTGAGGACTTATTTGAGTGTGGATATTGTCTAGAAGATAATATTTGTATTTAAACTCACAGTATGTGTTGTCGTATTTTGCACGACAATTGTATTATTGAAGTTGTAGTTTGCTTTCTGTACCATGTATTTGGCGACTCAGAATGGGTGTTGTATACCTATTTTGGGGGCGTCACATAAACGCTGACATTAACAATCACCATATTAGTATACACAAAACCCAAAACAAATTTATTTGTTTCATAAAAAACTATAATATTGTTAACAGTAAAAAACATACCTTTTCCTGTTGTTAAGTCCTATTTTAAACCATTGTTCAAACAATGCCTCTTCATATTTTGACGGCATATCCATGCAAAATTTGGGGAATGCAGAAATAACAACAACTCTTTGACTAGCACCCGATGCATTAGACGATAACCCAGCTGAACCAAACATTGTAGTATATGGAGACCGCAGAACAACACTCTTTGCATGTTCACGGACAGGTCTACCACTAGCTTTATCAACGCTCTTCTCTAATTCATCACACAGAACTATGTCCTGTGTAGTCAGAACCATCTCATCAAGTACAGATTCGCTTTCTGCCTCGAATTTATTCCCCTTTTACAATTGACATAAAATGTAACAAATACAATTAGTTTTTCACATAAAAATCTGATGCTGTATTGTTTACTAACTAATGCTGTATTGTTTACTGTCTAATGCTGTATTGGTTACTATAAAACATTATACTTTTTACTAACTAATGCTGTATTGGTAACATTATACTGTCTAATGCTATATTGGTTACTGTCTAATGCATTATTGGTTACTATGAAACATTATACTTGTTACTAACTAATGCTGATTTGGTTACTTTGAAACATTATAATGGTTACTATGTATTTATGAGTTAGTTACTGACTAAAATTGAAACAGTAACCAGAACCTTAAGCATGTACTAGTATAACAGTAACCAAAACCTAAAGCATGTAAAAAAAAAAGTAGCCATGTCGTTATAACACTAACCTCAGCAGCAACATAAACAACAATTTCTTTCCCCGTGCATTGGCTTTAAATGTCAAAAGTTGGCATGTCATCATCATTCTTCACAGTCTGTTCAAAATACAAAAAAACCAATTAATCATTAAAAAAAAAGACATCTAACACAAAACAAAACAAACAAAAAAGTCTAACCTTGACATTTTTTTGAACATCATTACTTATTATTTCATGATGTACTTCAACCATACCATCAAGTTCAACTTCATTACTATACTCAGATTCATTACAATCCTTCTTAACAAAATCTGACACATCACCAACATCCTCAACAACATCATCAACAAAATGACGGTCTTCAAACGTAACATCCTCAACAACATCCTCAACAACATGACGGTCTTCAACCATAACATCCTCAACAACATGACGGTCTTCAACCATAACATCATCACCTTCATTTCTAACTTCATTTTCAAATTCATCATTCTTCTCCACAGCTTTCAAACCATCATCACCAACCTCATCAGCTTTCAAACCATCATCACCAACCTCATCAGCATGCTCATCAACAACATCATCAGCTTCATCAGCTTCATCGGATTCATCGGCTTCATCATCATCATCAGCATCACCACCCTCATCAGAATCAGAATCACTATCAACTTCTTTGACCCCACCATCTTTTATCCCCCGTAACTCATCTCTAATAATTAATCTAAAGTCTCTGCATAGCTAAACATGTAAAATCTGCAGCTCATCCTTCATATCAGCCCGCAGTTTTACAACGTCTTTCTTAATTTCAGAAATTTTTTTCTCCAACGGCCGTAACCGTGTATCAATTACATCTTTAATGACCGATATATCACTTCTAATGTTGTCATCCTTCAACTTCTTTTCAACATTCTTGTCAGCATCCTTCCCACTAAAAAACTGAAACCTGCCCAAATCAAGACGTTCATTCTCCTCATCCGTGGGAATCAAACTTTTTACCCTCAGCTGAAAAACAATAAGTACACTTTAGTATAACATCTGACAAACATTATAAAATTACAATAACAAAAAGATAAAATAAAGAATCATAAAACAAAATCAGTAAACAAAAACATATATACTGATTGATCAAAGAAATATTTAATCATTTCAGAATTTATATAAACAATAATTATAATCATGTTGATCAATTCACCTTTGCACTTAAGCTAAAGATATTCAATTATAAATTCAATGGTCATGATCATACCAGTTAACAATTCAACTTTGCACTACTGGCCAAAGGGAACCCATAGTCATGATCATACCAAAAATCTACCCATCTTTACACTCAAGTCAAAGAGAAATATCATCATTAGGGTTATAAAAATGTTATATATGATAATAAAATTAATATAATCAACATATAGATTTAATCTCAAGAGTAATATTCATAAATCAACTATAACTTGGTTAGAAAAAGAAACCAATTTTATCGTGAATAGTAACTCATGAATATTAACTCGTGAATAGTAACTCGTGAACAGTAACCCCGACACAAAAAGGTAGAAATTTCATAATAAAATTCATACCAATATTTCGGTATAATGATATTGAAAGAATAACATTTCTTAAACTTATAAGAAATTTTTTTTAATTGTTTACACTTTACTTAAATAATACATTTAATCATTCTAAAATGTCAAACTCATAAGATTTCATCACCAATAACCAAAACCCTCATCAAAAATCTACATATACCTCATATAGGATTCTCAAGCCATAAAATCCTATTTTCCAATTTTTTTACTTCACATAACATATTTAATTCATTTACTCATAACTAGTCCCTTTTCATGAAAAATACCAAATCAATGTAACCAATTTTTCTTTTCTGGTATTTAGCATAATATAGTCCCATATTGAACATATATTTTTCTCAGAATTTTTAAAACTCATTTACTATTTTTCATATGGCCAAAATAGCCGAATATTTAGATATTTATCAAAAATTGTACTTTTATCCAAAAATTCTGAAATTTATACTTCTATCATATTCATGTACTCCTAATAAAAATTTCACCAATTTTGGACTTAACCACAAGGAATTATAAGCGATTACTTTTAAAATAGTCTTTTCTCATAAAATTCATAACTCTTAATCTATACATCCAAAAATCACCATTTTTGGACACAATCAATAAAACTCATCAAAATATCATTTTAAATTTTTCCAGAATTTTCTGAAGGTCAGAAGAATTGCGAACTGAAAAACATAATAACCCTTAAAATCTCTTACTATCCCTTACCTCCAAAAGTGCAACACTTCTGACTGGATATCGGATATGATGCTGAAGGAAACTTGCACTGATGAATAGAAACTCACCAAGTATCTAAATATTCACAAAATACACTCGATAATCTAGAGAAAAAAAGAGAGAAAACTTTTGAATTCTGGTGTGATTTTCAATTCTAACTTAGCCCTCTATTTATAGGAAAATGTTAGCACGCCGAAGCAGACTTAACCTGTAATCTGATGACTTTACCTGCTACTATTCCCACCCACCACATTTGAATAAAAATCTCAGCACATTTCTTCACCAACCAAGAGTGGGGCCCACCAATTCTAGAATTTTTCACCAAAATGACTAACTCCGAAAATTCAACAATTTCTGAACCAGTCATCTCGTAAAATTCATAACAAATCATACGTTCATTTTTAACGGTTCAAAATTTGTGGACATATACTCAACTTATATATGTATAACATATCCAAATATTACCACGATCCAACGGTCGGATTAAAAATTATAACCCTCGCAAAATATCTCAAAAACCCTAATTTGATTTTTAATACCTCCGTTCCGACAAAAATACAGATAAAACACCTCAACATTAACTCCTTCATTTTTAACCACAAAAATATATCCCTCATTTATATCCACATAAAATAAATATTTCCTTATCATATGAATCAATAATTAATAATTCACAAATAATATTACAGAATCACATTTATGACAACCAGATCGTTCCTAGGAAAGAAGGGGCTTTTCAATAAGAATTTCTCCTTATTGGCGCGTAATTAGGTGACCAAACCTCTCCTTAGACAGAACTTTCTAGACATTGCCAATAATGTTATCTAATAATATTATTCAAATAATATGAATTATTGATCTGATAATGGAAAATACTGTGCAGTGACAATTATTGAACAACAATAATATAAATTTTAACGTAGCAATTATTGAATCAATAAATTATTGAACAGTAATTACTGTAACAATTATTGAGTAGTGACATCTTACGTAAGAATTAATAATTTCAAAAATACTGTGCAATACCGTGTGCTACTGTACAATAACGCGTATTACTGTATTTTAACCACCGGGTATTCCAACAGTGTTAACGGTAACAACTACGCCGTTATTTGTAAAAACTCAAATTTGTCATTTTCTTCATCCGACAGTTATTCTGTTATGGGGCCCACAAATGGCTGCGTCGTCGTACGAATATTTCCCGACAGAAAGAATATTCCACGACCAAACGAATATTCCCCGACAACAATGAATGTTTTATAACCACTTGTGTATGTAAAAAAAATTCATATATCGCCCTTAACTTTAACATTTATCAATTTAACCATTTACTGAATTGTAATTATAAGAAAAATTGAATACTTTTATTTCATAAAATTCGGGGTCTTACAATCTCCCCTCCTTATGAAATTTCGTCCCTGAAATTTACGTACCTGGTATTTCAAAGAGTTGAGAATACCTTGCTTTCATTTCAGATTCCATCTCCCGGGTCATCATGATTTCTCCATTGCTCATCTCCCGTGATAACTTCATTTGGGTTCCTCACTTGTTGGGAAGTCATGACAACCGTTCTCCCTTGAACTACCCGGCTTTGACTTGTCTGGGGCAGCATTTGGCGTCATCACTACCGTTGGAATATACTTTTCTATAGGGCATATTCCTCCCTCAACTGCCTCGTCGTACTCCTGATTCATGATCTGAATCATCAATCTTCGATCCATATCGAATTCAGGTTGACCGCTCTGTACAGGGTAATTCAAAACTCGATGTTGGGTTCTCCCAATTACTTTCCAAAAAGAGAAATTCATATCATCTATTTTAGCCTTCTTAGATCGGACATCTCTTTCCACAATATCCACGTGTCGTGCGGCTTTTGCCCATGCATCACTTATTCTCACTCGTTCAGTTTTTTCTTCTTTCAGCTCAGATTCCATCTTTATCATCTTATACTTTGCTAAAGAATGCTTCTGTTCAAGCATCACATATCGGGTAACACAAGCTTGAATTGTTGCATCCTTTTGCTCCACGACCGCCTGTCGTTCTTCAGCCTGGTCTTCTAACTCATGAATACGATTTTGTAATTCTACATTTTGATCATATAATACCTCTAATAAATTCTCCTCAGGTGCTTCTTCTTCCTCACTCTCAGCTGCTACCTCTGCGACTAGCTCGGGTGCAACTATCAATTCTTCATTCACCACATAGATTTCTCTAATTCATTCTTCGCCTGACATCACATTATACTGGTTGATGATTAGAGGTATCCCCACGGTCTCATTCACTCCATTGTTAACATTCTCAGCAGCCATTCTCAAATACTGCCATAAAACAAGGGTTAATTAAACAAATTAACATATCACATAATATTCCGATATTATGACTGACCAACAAATAAGCTTAGGTAGGACACACTAGCGAAGGATTTACTCATCTCTCCCCTCTTAGTTATATTCCCCGATCTCCGCCAGAGACCATATCCCTAAGATCTGATACCAACTGTGACAACCCCAAAATAGGTCCATTCCATCCAACCTATTCTGAGTCGCTAAATACATGGTACAGAAAACAACTACAACTTTATTACAACAATTATCGTGCAAAATACAACAACATATATGCTGTGAGTTTGGATACAAATATATACCAAATGTGACTCATATCCCAACCGTGGATAGCACCTCACAATGACACCTTACATAAAGGTATAGTCAAAAACTGTTTTAGAAATTAGAATCTTTGGGAAGTGCTCAAGGAAACCCTTGTACATGGGAGGCCATGCTTCTAGGTTGTGATAGATATCATATGGCCACAGAATTATCCTTGGTTGACCCAATATACCCCAAAGAAAAATGAGAAGATTACTATCATATTCTTCGCAATGGTGAGTCTTCTCTTGACTTATCATTATCTCCACTGTCTCTAATTGAGAATTATACTTCGAACAAACACCAAGATTATATAGGTAGTGCTCGTAAATATACTCAGCAAGTGGATGAGCACAATCCTGTCTTATGATGACACGAGGTTATATGTCATTAGACATTTTGTATGACAGTGGCAAAACACCCTTTCAACGTTGGGTTCGCTTCACCCTAGATGATTCACCAAATATAACTACTAAATGATGACCACCGTTTTATTCCCCTGTTACCCCCATTCGACCCAGCTACACTCTTATTACCTGAAAGGAATTGTGAAACAGAAGGGTGAGCACAACTAGCCCAGTAAAGAATATCATGACTAAAGATAAATACGTTATCAATAGCATTCAACAGAATTAAATCAGAGATTTAGAACATATGGTAGATGATAAAAATTTCAACCATAGTTACAGCGGAACGAGCAATCCATTAGAAGAGTCAAATAGACTACAAAGTCTATTATCTTCTCCATGTTAAAAATCCACCAACAATGTTTTATCCCTGTAACATCAATTAACAATTCTGGTCCACAATCATATGAATAACTCATAATCATAATTGTAGTTCTAAATTCCTCTTCTCATCTAGGACGAAGATAATTTTCATCACCTATCTTTACCTGAAACATCAAAGATCATGGTTACACCAAATCACATTTCCTGTTTATAATCATACTAATAACTTCATCTTTGCACTACGGCCAAAGATATTCATTTGTATCACCAGTTGGTCATGTTCATCTCAACACCTGTTCATCTTTGAACTACTGGCCAAAGATATTCAACAACATATCATCTTTGCACTACGGGCCAAAGATAGTAATCAACAATTCATCTTTGCACTACTGGCCAAAGATATTCAACCACAGGTCATCTTTGCACTATGGGCCAAAGATATTCATCACCAGTTCATCTTTTCACTACAGACCAAAGATATTCAACAATAGTTCATATTTACACTACAGACCAAATATATTCATCAACAGTTCATATTTGCACTGTAGGCCAAATATATTAATGTGACGCCCCCAAAATAGGTCCAATCCATCCAACCCATTCTGAGTCGCCAAATACATGGTACAGAAAATAACTACAACTTTATTATTACAATTGTCGTGCAAAATACGACAACACATATACTGTGAGTTTAAATACAAATATTGTCATCTAGATAATATCCACACTCAAATAAGTCCTCATTATTGATACACTATTTTATAAAATAGTGAGGACTACTAAAACAACTGTCTTGAACCATCACTCCACACCCCAATTAGTTCCCGCTATATTCTCGCCTCCTGAGAAGAAAAATGGAACAAAAAGGAAAAGGGTGAGCTCAACTAGCCCAGTAAAAAATATTATGACTAAGATAGTATACAACAAATTATCCTTAGTCTTCAATAGGGAAAAATCTAATAGAATACAATAGACAACAAGTTTTAAATCAATATTCGCAGCGGAAAATAATAATTCATAGAAGAGTTACGTAGAGAATGAAATCTACGATTATCTATGAATTTAAAAGTCCATCATCAACATTTTATCCTTGTAACATCAATCAATAATCATCTTTGCACTACAAGCCAAAGATATTCATCAGTTGGTCATGTTCATCTCAACACATGTTCATCTTTGCACTACGGGCCAAAGATATTCATCAGAAATCATTCATCTTTGCACTAAAGGCCAAAGATATTCATTAATATCATCATTTAGGACTGAGGATGATGAAAAATATTTTAAAGAAAACGAATCCAGTGAAGCAAAAGAAAAAATATTAGGGATTCGTATTACAGTTTATCCATGTCCAATAATACCTCATAAACAATCATAGTGGAGTAAAATTCAAGAATGATCAAAACATGGATACAATCAAAGCTAGTATCCAGAATAGATATTTTGGACAAAAAGAAGAAAAATTATTTTTTGGTGAATAGTGCCGTATTCGTGAATAATACCGTATACGTGAATAGTGCCGTATACGTGAATAGTAACTCCGACACCAAAAGATAGAAATTTCACAAAAAAAATATCATTATGTTTCGTGAATAGTACTCGTGAATAGTAACTCGAGAATAGTAACTCATGAATAGTAACTCGTGAATAGTAACTTATGAATAGTAACCCATGAATAGTAACCCCGACATGAAAAAGTTTTAAATTTGATAAAAATTTCAACTAATATTTCGGCATAATGATATTGAAGAAATAATATCATTTTTGAATAGAATAACATCCCTTACCTCGTAAAGACAGTACTTCTAGTTGAAACACCGGATATAGGCTATGACTTGAACTTGCACCGTATAGAAATACTCAAAGTATTAAAATACTCACAAGAATACGCTCACTAATATAGAGAGAGAAAGAGAGAGAAGTTTTCAGTTTCTGGTGTGATTTTCAATTCTAACCTAAGCACCCTATTTATAGAAAAATGCTTAGAACACCAAAGCAGAAAATTTAATATAATATTAATATATATATTAAAATTCTTACGCACACTTTTTATCAACTGAATTCAGCATTCAACACAAGTAGCCCACCTCACAAAACTTTTAAAAAACGTTTTTCTTATTTAACATAATTAAAACTTTCAAATATCAATTATTTCGGAATTTCAGAACTTCAATAAATCATAATAAATAGTCCTTTTATCAGAAAATTCAAATCTTGCGAGGTTTTACAGGAAATTCAATTCTCTACAACTTTGCAGAAGAAAATTTTTCCAAATTCCAAACAGAAATTGACTGAAATCCATAAACGGACGATTTTACAATCTATAATAAATTTTCGGTCAAGAATTGTGTCCACCAACACACCAAACATGTGTTAAACATTTAATCCAACAAAAATACTCTTCCTCCTCATTTATTCATATATCCCACATTCATTGTAAAAATATCACCATTAATATATTATTAAAATAATATATTTAATTGAATTATGTTATCAGAAAAAGATAAAATATTAATTTTTAACAATTGTCACATTAAAAATTTTCTCCATCTATATCCACATAAAATTAATATTTTTCTCATCATATAAATTAATAATTAATTATTCACAAATAATATTATAGAATCACAGTACTGGCAACCAGGCCGTTCCCAGGAAAGAGGGGGCTTTCCAATATGGATTTCTCCTTACTAGCGCGCAATTAGGTGACCAAACCTCTCCTTAGACAGAACTTTCTAGACATTGCCAATAATATTATCTAATAATATTATTCAGATAATATGAATTATTGCTCCGATAATGGAAAATACTGTGTAGTGACAATTATTGAAACAACAGTAATATAAAATATCAACGCAGTAATTATTGAATCAATAAAATAAAATACTGAACAGTAATTACTGTAACCATTATTGAGTAGTGCCTTCTTACGTAAGAATCAATAATTGGTGCAATACAGTGTGCTACTGTGCAACAACGCGTATTACTGTGTTTTAACCACCGGGTATTCCAACAGTATTAACGGTAACAACTACGCCGTTATTTATAAACAACTTATTTTTTTTTATTTTCTTCATCCAATCGCTTTCCGTTATGGGGTCCACACAAGGCTGTGCCGTCGTACGAATATTCCCCGATAGGAAGAATATTCCACGACCAACGAATATTCCCCAACAATAATGAATATTTTATAACCACCTGCTTATTTTTAAAATATTCGCGCATTTTACCCATAACTAACCACATTAATCAAATCAACCCTTACTATTTCAAAATAATAAATAGAGGAAATTAAATTTTATTTATTAATAATTTGGGGTCTTACAACTTCCCCTCCTTATAAAATTTCGTCCTCGAAATTGACGTACGTACCTGGTGTTTCGAAAGGATGAGGATACCTCGCTTTTATTTTTGTTTTCAACTCCCAGGTCATTTCCTCAATAGCATGGTTTCTCCACAAACTTTAACTTGTGGTAAGACCTTCGTGCGTAGGACATGCTCCTTCCTATCCAAGATCTTGACAGGTACCTCTTCGTACGTTAAGTCTTCGGCTATCTCGTCCGGTTCTAGCTCAATAACGTGGTTTGGGTCCTTCACATATTTACGAAGCATAGATATGTAAAAAAACGCTATGAACACGCGTTATACTTGGCGGTAAAATGAGTCTATAGGCCACAGTTCCTACTCGATCGAGGATTTCAAATAAATCGAAGGCTTGAGCTTTCTTCTCTTCATCAACTCTTACTTCAAGAATAACACATTCTTGCACCTTCTTCTTTATATTCATCAGCTCCAGGTCTGTAGCTTGAGCGGCTTTAACGTTATCGATTAAAGTCGATTTTACTCGTATATCATCACGTGCGTCCCTAGAGTCATTAACTCTATCTCTATCATTTATAAATTATACAAAATAGGTTTTTGTGTTCAACAATATTGCACTCGTACTCGTATACGATGTTTTACTCAACACGTCAGCTATCACGTTCGCTTTTCCAGGATGATATGGTCAGAACATGTGCCGAAATGAGTCTCATCTTGAGTTCTTCGAAGCTCTTCCCACATTCCTTTCTCCATTCGAATTTTTTTTATCTCTATGAGTCAACTGAGTTAATGGAGTAGCGATTCGAGAAAATCTTTCCACAAAATCTTCGAAAATAACCAGTTAAGCATAGAAAGCTACGTATTTCGATTACTGACTTAGGTTGCTCTCAACTGTGACTCATATCCCAATCTTGGATAGCACGTCACAATGACACCTATCAGTTTACTACTGCACGAATATGGCGTCCCCTACAGAGAGTCTAGCTTCGGTGCATTCTATAAAGCAAATCACCAGATAGAGGCTAGGGTACCAACTTCTATAGTTAAATTTTTAACTCCTGAAGTTCAATAGGAGTCATTCGATATGAAATTTTAGAAATGGGTTTTGTATCGGGTTCAAAGTCGATACAAAATTCAATATCACACTTTGGAAGTAAGCCAAGAAATTTTTCAGGAAATACGTTAGGAAATTAACAAACAACAGAAATATCACTCAAATCGGACGTATTTTTGTTCAAGTCCATAACATAGCTAAGAAAGCTTGACATCCGTTTTTCAATAAACGAATGACTTTACGGCTTGATATGAAAGAGTTTGACTTCAATGGTTTGGTTGCTTGAACTTGAATAACAGGTTGCTTAGGAATATGAAAACTAATAACCTTACAAAAGCAATCAATTTGGCATGATGAGTAGTTAACCAATCGATCCCTAAAATCATATCAAAAGCAAGTATCTTTAAAGAGATAAGGTCAATAGGTAATGTGATGGTGCCAACTTGGATCAAACAAGATTTATAAACAGTGGATGTAACAAAAGTTTCTCCTAACGGAGTTTCAACAGATAAGTCAAAGTCTAATTTTCTCCGGAGTCAAGTTTAAACGTTGAGTATAAGCAGGAGAGATAAATGAATGGGTAGAACCGGTATCTAATAAGGTATAGACTTCGCAAAAATTTATAATTAACTAACCCGTGCTAACTTTGTTCGGGTTCCTCGCATTCTGACCACACGAAAAATGCTCTTCTAGGAACCGTTGACTTTGACTTTTCTGGGACAACTTTTTGAGTCACCACCCCCGTTGGACTTGGTTTCACTACAGTGCAATCTTGAGCGATATGTCATTCCTTTCCACAGTTATAACATACCTTAAACTGTTGTGGACAGTTTGGGCTGATATGTCCTTCTTTTCCGCACTAATAGCATATGACCGGTGGTCGTTCTCCTCCCTTGGGACCAGTTGCTGCTGGTGCTGACGTCTTCCTATTGTCATTGTTGAATCTCCTATTTTTAAAATATCCTCCCGACTCGCTTCTTCTATTCTCATGGCCATGATTACCACCAGAGTGGTTGCCGTTCTTGTCCGTATTCTTCTTTCTCCGCTGGTTATCATTGTTCTGATGACTGATGTCACCGGTATGATCCTGGTTGTGGTCCCTCGATTGACCGTACTCGTTATCTCGCTCTAATAATTGAGCCCTGTTGACAACATCTGAATAGAGAGAAAATTTATGAGAAATGAGATATTGACGTATGCCGGGTTTCAAACCTCTCAGAAACATTCGCGTTATACGTTCCTCATTCTCCACCAAATGAGGTGCAAACCTAGACAACTCTGTAAACTTCGCCTCGTACTGGGACACCGTCATGTTATTCTGCTCCAGTCTAATAAACTCTATCTCCTTCATATGACAAATACTTTCAGGAAAATACTTGTCATTGAACAGTTTCTGAAATGTCTCCCAAGACATGCTGAGTGCGGCTGGATGGGTACGTTTCACAGACTTCCACCAGTAGTCTGCCTCGCCACGGAACATAAAGGTGGCGAATGGAACCTTCTGTTCCTCCGTGCATCCCAAGACATCAATATCTTGGTAATTTGCTTGACCCATGTTTCCGCCTTAATCAGATCCGGCTTTCCCCAGAATTCTGGTGGTCCCAACTCTTTGAACTGCTTAGCCGTGACAAACCGTGAATTGCTATCATTTCCTCCTATATTTTGAACACGAGTCTCCTTCTTCTGATTTTGCATGAACTGCAAAAAGCTTCTAAACATCCCATCGTTCATCATCTGCTCATTGGTGTTGTTCACAGGAGGAGCATTGTCAGCCTGTTGCACGTTCTCCTCGTTGGTGAGTACAGGCGTCTCCAGGGTTTTATTTACTCCACTGTTAACATTCTCAGTCGACATTCTCAAATACTGCCATAAAACAAGGGTTATTCTAACAAATTAACATATTACATAATATCCCTATATTATGACTGACCAACAAATAAGCTTAGGTAGGACACACTAGCGAATGATTTACTCGTCTCTCCCCTCCTAGTTCTATTCCCTGATCTCCGCCAGAGATCATATCCCTAAGCTTTGATACCAACTGTGACGCCCCCAAAATAGGTCCAATCCATCCAACCTATTCTGAGTAGCCAAATACATGGTACAGAAAATAACTACAACTTTATTATTACAATTGTCGTGCAAAATACGACAACACATATACTGTGAGTTTAAATACAAATATTGTCATCTAGACAATATCCACACTCAAATAAGTCCTCATTATTGATACAATATTTTACAAAATAGTGAGGACTACTAAAACAACTGTCTTGAACCATCACTCCATACCCCAATTAGTTCCCGCTATATTCTCGCCTCCTGAGAAGAAAAATGAAATAAAAAGGAAAAGGGTGAACTCAACTAGCCCAGTAAAGAATATTATGACTAAGATAATATACAACAAATTATCCTTAGTCTTCAATAGGGAAAAATCTAATAGAATACAATAGACAACAAGTTTTAAATCAATATTCGCAGCGGAAAATAATAATTCATAGAAGAGTTACGTAGAGAATGAAATCTACGATTATCTATGAATTTAAAAGTCCATCATCAACATTTTATCCCTGTAACATCAATCAATAATCATCTTTGTACTACAAGCCAAAGATATTCATCAGTTGGTCATGTTCATCTCAACACATGTTCATCTTTGCACTACGGGCCAAAGATATTCATCAGAAATCATTCATCTTTGCACTAAAGGCCAAAGATATTCATTAATAACATCATTTAGGACTGAGGATGATGAAAAATATTTTAAAGAAAACGAATCCAGTGAAGCAAAACAAAAAATATTAGGGATTCGTATTACAGTTTATCCATGTCCAATAATACCTCATAAACAATCATAGTGGAGTAAAATTCAAGAATGATCAAAACATGGATACAATCAAAGCTAGTATCCAGAATAGATATTTTGGACAAAAAGAAGAAAAATCATTTTTCGGTGAATAGTGCTGTATACGTGAATAGTAACTCCGACACCAAAAGATAGAAATTTCACAAAAAACATCATTATGTTTCGTGAATAGTAACTCGAGAATAGTAACGCGTGAATAGTAACTCGTGAATAGTAATTCATGAATAGTAACTCATGAATAGTAACTCGTGAATAGTAACTCATGAATAGTAACTCATGAATAGTAACCCGACATGAAAAAGTTTTAAATTTGATAAAAATTTCCAACTAATATTTTGGCATAATGATATTGAAGAAATAATATCATTTTTGAATAGAATAACATCCCTTACCTCGTAAAGACAGTACTTCTAGTTGAAACACCGGATATAGGCTATGACTTGAACTTGCACCGTATAGAAATACTCAAAGTATTAAAATACTCACAAGAATACGCTCACTAATATAGAGAGAGAAAGAGAGAGAAGTTTTCAGTTTCTGGTGTGATTTTCAATTCTAACCTAAGCACCCTATTTATAGAAAAATGCTTAGAACACCAAAGCAGAAAATTTAATATAATATTAATATATATATTAAAATTCTTACGCACACTTTTTATCAACTGAATTCAGCATTCAACACAAGTAGCCCACCTCACAAAACTTTTAAAAAACGTTTTTCTTATTTAGCACAATTAAAACTTTCAAAAATCAATTATTTCAGAATTTCAGAACTTCAATAATTCATAATAAATAGCCCTTTTATCAGAAAATTCAAATCTTGCGAGTTTTTATAGGAAATTCAATTCTCTACAACTTTGCAGAAGAAAGTTTTTCCAAATTCCAAACAGAAATTGACCGAAATCCATAAATGGAAGATTTTACAATCTATAATAAATTTTCGGTCAAGAATTGTGTCCACAAACACACCAAACATGTGTTAAACATTTAATCAAACAAAAATACTCTTCCTCCTCATTTATTCATATATCCCACATTCATTGTAAAAATATCACCATTAATATATTATTAAAATAATATATTTAATTAAATTATTTTATCAGAAAAAGATAAAATATTAATTTTTAACAATTGTCACATTAAAAATTTTCTCCATCTATATCCACATAAAATTAATATTTTCCTCATCATATAAATCAATAATTAATTATTCATAAATAATATTACAGAATCACAATACTGGCAACTAGGCCGTTCCCAGAAAAGAGGGGGCTTTCCAATAAGAATTTCTCCTTATTGGCGCGCAATTAGGTAACCAAACCTCTCCTTAGACAGAACTTACTAGACATTGCCAATAATGTTATCTAATAATATTATTCAAATAATATGAATTATTGATCTGATAATGGAAAATACTGTGCAGTGACAATTATTGAACAACAATAATATAAATTTTAACGTAGCAATTATTGAATCAATAAAATATTGAACAGTAATTACTGTAACAATTATTGAGTAGTGCCTTCTTACGTAAGAATCAATAATTTCAAAAATATTGTGTAATACCGTGTGCTACTGTGCAATAACGCGTATTACTGTATTTTAACCACCGGGTATTCCAACAGTGTTAACGGTAACAACTACGCCGTTATTTGTAAAAATTCAAATTTATCGTTTTCTTCATCCGACAGTTATTCTGTTATGGGGCCCACAAATGGCTGCGCCGTCGTACGAATATTTCCCGACAAAAAGAATATTCCACGACCAAACGAATATTCCCCGACAACAATGAATGTTTTATAACCACTTGTGTATGTAAAAAAAAATTTATATATCACCCTTAATTTTAACATTTATCAATTTAACCATTTACTGAATTGTAATTATAAGAAAAATTGAATACTTTTATTTCATAAAATTCGGGGTCTTACAACCACTCCTTCCTTTCTTCATATGCCCCTTCAAAGCATTTGACAAAGTGTACTTTGTCATTTCAAACGCAATTTTCCCCCAAGGAAAACTACTAACATCACCATAACATAAAAAATTTACCATTGCCCCATCAACAAAATTTTCAGAAACTGTTGAAAGAATAAAATTAAACACCAAAAAAATCAATGACATCCTAATAGCCTCGTCATCATCATCAAAAACTGCCTTCCGGAATACCCTACCTATACTACTACGAGTAACAGCTTCAGCCCCAAAATATTTTTCAATAATCAGATTTTGCATACCTTTATATGCACTTATATCATCATTGCCTTGCCATCTCAACCCAGAAATAAGACAAAACTCAGGCAGCCCAAACCTAACCCTTTTCTCCCCAAACAAAAATTACATCTCACCATCATCCCTTTGGTGAACCTCCCTTACAAGAGCATGGTGAATAATCTGTGAATACATTTGATGCTCACCAAACTCCAAAAAATTTCCAAAACATGTTGCCCTAAACTTCTCAAGCTGACTTTCATTCAATTTCTTGGCAATAATTATGGGGACTTCCATGTTACACCAATATATTATTTTTCCAGTGAATTTTCTATTGTATTCCTCATAGTAAAGATCCCATAACTATAAATACACAAAACCAGAATTGAACAGTTATTAGTAACCAATATAAAAAAAATTATACCAAAAATAGTAATATACACTAAACCCAGTAACCAAATACATACTAAACAAGTAACCAAATAAACCTATACACTAAACCCAGTTTATTAAACCATGTATACTAGGCAAAAACATATTAAACATACCAACATAAAAAGGAAACCAAATTCCCAACTTAAGAAAACATAAATGGTATCAAAATAATAAGCTTACAGTATCAAAATACATACTAACAAGTAACCAAGTAATTACATGATGGTAACCATAAGCAAACTGAATGTAATCAAGTCAGCATTACGTCACTAACCATATAATGTAATCAATAATAATTTAAGCAAACTGAATAAACTAAACAAATACATAGTAAACAAATATAATAAAAAGTAACAAACAGTTTTCTTCAATGAAACATTAACATAAATCAAATAATACAAACTAGTAACCAAACTGTAATATGGTAGTAACCAAAACCTGATATAACAGTAACCAAAATATAATATCACAGTAACCAAATACATACTAATAAGTAACCAAATTATTAAAAGTTTACAGTAACCAAATACATACTAACAAGTAACCAAATAATTATAATTTTACATTAACCAAATACATACTAATAAAAAAATCACAGTAACCAAATATATACTAATAAGTAACCAACCCATAAAAGTAACACATTAATATAATATAACAGTAACCAAATACATACTAATAAGTAACCAAATCATTATAAGTTTACAGTAACCAAATACATAATAATAAGTAACCAAATAGTTATGATTTTACAGTAACCAAATACATACTAATAAGTAACCAAATAATTATATAATGGTAACCATAAGAAAATTTAAATTAATACACCTTTAAAATTCTCTGTGTTGAAATTATTTTCTGGATAAGCACTTGACCTTTGGTCTTAACTACAGGAACATCAAACTGAGAATCTGACTGCACTTCAGAATGCTTCAAATCACTGTGTATCACCAGTCTATTCTCATTCTTACTCGATTTTTGACCTAAATCCTTTTCCTTCCCCTTCCTATCAACAGCATACTTCTTCACTTCCTTGACAGAATCACGCTCCGATATTCTCTTCCTCTTCTCATCCTTCTTCCTTGTATCAACCATTCTATACAAAAAATATAAAATAACACAAACCCACACAACAATCAATAATACATTCGACTGATAAACTACATTAATATATAATATGTTAAACTATTTCAAAATAACTGACCTTAAAATATACACAACTAGAATCGAAAGTGAAGAAGACTAAACCAACTGGAACACTGTGTAATCACGATAATAAGAAACAACGATGGTGAATAAAACAAAACACAAACGAAATGACTATGAACTTCGAGAAAAAGACGAACGACGAGAGACCGACAAGAGACGAACGACGAGAGACCGGCAAGAGACGAACGGAAAGAAAAAAGAGGAAAGATAAAAGAGGGTTTTAGCATGTAAAGAAGACAAAGAGTCCTACAGACAATATATGGCGGTTATCACGCATTTTAAAAAATATGCCCCATTAATAATCCCTTAAATTAAGGACTCATAATTATAATAATATTATAAATAAAATTACAAAAGTGTAATATTTTTGTAATTATTTTATGGATGTAAGATTTTTGTAATTATTTTCTAAAATGTACTAACAAATGTAATTAATCCTATTTATAATTTTTACAAAGTAAACAAGTTGTTATAAAATATTCGATTGGTCGGGAAATATTTATTTTAACAGAGAATATTCGTACGACGGCACAATCATTGGTGGACCCCACAACAGAATTATTGTCGGAGTTAAAAAACGACAGAAATATCTTTTTATAAAAATAACGGCGAAAGTTTTACCGTTAACTGTTGAAATACCCGGTGAGAAAAGTACAGGAATACGCGTGGTTGCATAGTAGCACACGGTATTGATTATTGATACTTACGTGAGAAATCACTCAATTTTATTCAATTATTGCCACAGTAATAATTGCTGCATAGTATCTCACGTTATTGATTCAATTATCGTCACAATATTTTATATTATTAAATTAATAATTGAGATGACAAGTTATTCATATTATTATTTGTATAATTAACAATGTCTAGAAAGTTCTATCGAGAAAAGGGGTTTGGTCACCTAATTGCACGCCAATAGGGAGAAATCCTTATCGGAAAACCCTCTCTCTCCTGGGAACGTTCTGGTTACTAATATTGCGAGTTATAATAATGATGAATAAATGTTGTTAAAAATATTGAGGGAATTTTTATGAAGTATTTGTTATAAATTTTGCTTATTATATGGACTCCTCACTTACTTATTTTTTAAAATTATCAGTAGAAAGGTATTCAGTATATATATATATATATATATATATATATATATATATATATATATATATATATATATATATATATACGACGGAGCCCACAAAAATAATGAAGTGGGATGGTCACGGGAAATAAGAAAAATGGATGGCATGGAATGGAGGAAAGGTATATATATATATATATATATATATATATATATATATATATATATATATATATATATATATATATTATAAGTTTTGTTTTTTATAAAAAATAGAATATATTATATTTTATTATGCATAGTGTTTGCATAATGTCTGCATAATATTTGCATAGTAAATCAGAAAATTAAAATTTTAAGACGATTCGGCACCTGTGAAAAGTTTGCACTGTGCGTCCGTGATTATTTCTAAATAGTACTCCTTCCACTCTCCTATAAATAGGATGCTTAGTTTAGAATTGAAATTCACACCAGAATCAGAAAATTCTTCTTCTATAATATTGAGCGTATTTCTTTCGAGTTTTAGGAAGCTTTGAGTATAGAAAACAGTGAAAGTTTTCTTCAAAAATATCTCCGCTATACCAGTTGGAATACTTTCCTTTTTAAGGTAAGGGATATTATTTTTGTTCAATATTCGTAAGAAATAATATTTTCTTCCATACTCTATAGTATGTAAGTAATATTATTTCGTTTCAGATTCTGAATTTTACACTCCTTTTGTTAAGTTTTGGCTTCTATACTCCATGAAATTTGCACTTCATCCAATATCTTTTCATGAAAATATTATTCGGAGCATTCTTGATAAATTTTAATCTTTTCATATCGGGATACTATCCACGGGGTACTATTCCCGAATTACTATTCACGGGGTACTATTCTCGAATAACTATTCACGAGATACTATTCACTCGGATACTATTCACTCGGGGTCCTATTCATGACAAAAATTAATTTCTTTTCGGTCCAAATCATTTTTGATATAATATTTTTCTTGAAATTTACTTCACAAAGTATTATCATGTTGACAATTTAGAAATTATTGAATTGTGGATAAATTAAATTATAAATCTTTAAAATTTATCATTTGCTTTCATTTAATTGAATTCTTATATCATTGTTATCATCCTCATGTTTATATTGTTATGAAAGTCATGTTTGGCCCGTAGTGCATAGATGGACTGTTGATTGATATGATTATGACCATGGATCATTCAGTATAATCATGACATGTAATGTTACAAATGATGTGGTAAAAGTCCTCATTGACCCGTAGTGCATTGATAGACAGTACGTTGTTGGCATGATCATGACCATTGGTGATTACACAAATATCTTTGGCCCGTAGTGCATGGATAATTCGTGGGCGTGATACTAATAAATATCCTTGGCTCGTAGTGCATGGATAATTCAGTGATGTGGATTATTTATTGAGCTGAGTCTTAGCGATAAAATTGATGATAAACTTTTTAAAACATAGAAGATAGTATATATCATACTCTACTTGACTCTTCTAATGGATTGTCTGTTCCGCTGCAATTAAACTTTATGTTTATTATATTTTATTAGTTTAACACTGTTGAAGGCTAACGATAATTTATTCTACATTATCTTAGTCATAATATTTCTTACTGAGCTAGTTGAGCTCACCTTTTGCTTTCATTGTTCTCTTTAGGAAATGAGAACGTAGCTGGGACTAGTCGGGTAATGGAGTGACGGTCCGAGATGGTGGCTGTAGTAGTTCTCACTATTTTATAAAATGGTGTGATAAGAATTGTAATGAGGACCCAATTTGAGTTTTGATATTGTCTAGAAGACAATATTCGTGTCAAAACTCTCAGCTATGTTTTGTCGTATTTTACACGACAGTTGTATAATTAAGTTTGTATTTAAATTCTGTACCATATATTTGACGATTCAGAATATGTGATGTATACCTATTTTGGGAACGTCACAAAACTCGTAGTTAAATTTGAGTTGAGTTTGGTGAATAAGTCGTTTGGCCCATTATAGGTCCAACCAAAACATTGTGTTAAAAATTTATAAAATATGTAGACTATTTATATTAATTATTACATATTTACCCTCAATTTATATTTTTATATATTATCTTCAACTAAAAATTAAGAGCATGTTTTCTTTAAAGTGGCCACTTCTATTATTTTCAAAATAAAATGAAAAAAGATTGAGATTAAATATTAAAAATAATAAATACTAGAGTATTTATAGAATAGCTTATTTTTATTAATTTTTAACTTCAATTCGATTATTAAAAAGAATGATGTATCAAACATTTTGAATAAGTTACTTCAAATTATATTTTTTAGGTCTAGGAGTCAATCTTAATAATAGTATATTTTAGTATGTGTTTCACTGAAACAATCCGAAATTCATGATCTTATTTGGATCGAGATAAGGCCAAATTCGAACATGACAATTTTAAAATAGGTTGAATTTGAACAACCTTAAATTCGACTTGCAAAACCTGATTGACAGGTTACCCTTAACTGAATAACTTGAATAACTGTAACATTTTTCGTATGGACCAAAATTTGTATATAACTAATTGTGGTGCATGTTATAAAACTACACAATGACTAATTGTGCTGCATGTTATAAACATTGAGAGAATTGTGATGCATGTTATAATTTATAAACATTGAGAGAATGGCAGAATGGTACTTGTATTTCTTTCAAGTTGTCATTTACTTTTAAAGTCGTTCTTAAAGTTTATTTTTCGTCAATTAGGTCCTAAAAGTATTATTTTTTTGGTGTTTTCGTTCCTCATATCCGATTTGACCCCAACCCGATCAATTCTGACCAAATTTTGACCAAACCCGACCCAGTTTGACCCATCCCCAATTTTAAAATATTAAAATATAATATTATTTTAATATTTTAAAATATAATAATTATTTTAAAATAGTTATTTTTAATATTTTAAAAGAAAATATTATTTTTATTTAATATTTAAAAATAAAATATTTTTAAAATAATTATTATTTTTAATATTTAAAAAAAATTAAATAATAATTTAATTTAATATTTTAAAATAAAATATTTACTTAAAATATTAAAATTTTAAAATATTCTTTTTCAAATAATTAATAATTTTATATTTAAAATAAAATATTATTTTCAAAAAGTTTTAAAAATAATTATTATTTTAAGGAAAAAATATTAGATTTTTTTTTTTCAAAAATGAGTAAAGTTTCATAAAATATAGATTCAAAAAAAGTAAAGTTAAATTTTTTTAAATATTACTTATTTTTATGAAAATTTACACATCTTTAAAAAAATTATTTTTGTTTTATGACAATAAAGTTTTATTTTTTTAATATATATTTTATAAAGCTTTACTCATTTTTTTAAAAATGAAATATACTTAGACCTAAATGACAAGCAAAAACCTTTAATGAGAATTTTCAAAAGAAGGGCTTTTTATTTCTTGATGATGAATTTATCCTTACGACAAGAACACAAAAATTAGTCAATTCAATATTATGGAGCCAATGTATACCATTCATTATATATTTTAGCACTTTCCAGTCAATTTTATAAACGTCCATATTGTACAATTCATCGTATGAAAAACAGGTTAAGTGAATAAATTGAAGGGGTACAATTTTACATTTTAGTCTACAATATAATAAGATGTTGACTAACAGCTAATTGTGACTTGAATCAGTGCTCTTAAAAATTGACTCTTCAACAACTTTTTGGATTTATAAAGAATCTATTAAACACAAAAAGTCTTGCTTTAGGAATTAAATTGAATTACAACATTTTTCCACTTGCATCAACTGGGTTTAACTTTGGTTCTTTATAAGTCCAACGTAAGTGGGGTCTCTAACTTGACAATGAGGATTTCTTAAGGAATACGTACGCATGTGTGAGGATCCTGTTTCCTAAACATGGTTAAATAGTTAAATCACTTATCTAGTGGCTTGAAATCAAAAATCAAAAATCAAAAATCAAACGTTGCATCTCATTGATAAGAAAGGTGGTCAAATGATCAAACGATATACATTCGAAACAATATTACTGTTATGTTTTACAACTCAACTCTAAACTTCAAAATTATTTAATTAAAGAACATTCACTACAATAAAAAAACTATCTGCGACCAAATATAACAGCGACCGATTCAATCCGTCGCTACTGCAACAATCAGCGACCGTCGACACAGTGACACGGGCGCTTTTTCTATAGCTCTGGACCCCACCGATAAGCTTACAATGGTACCCTTTAGTTAAGTATTGTTTTGTTTATTGGGTTCAAAATGACCGCACTAAGAATCCGTCGCTAATCACAACATGATGGCAGTTCTGTCTCTACTGCCGTCGCTGTTACCTTTTTCCTGCCCAAAATTCACCGGTACAGTTTAACGCCGGCCATTCCCAGTGACCAGCTTCCCACATCAGTGACGAATGGGCGTGTTAGTATATATCTATACTTTGTGGTTTTAATGGTGACAATGAATATATGGACTGAATCGATATTATATTGATTTATAATTTGTTTGGGTCATATGGGTCAAATATGTTTATGCATGGTTTGAATGGGTTATATTATGGGTTGATTTCATCATGGGATATAAGGGGTTGATTTGTAATGATGGTCCATTTTAATGATTTAATCGAGATTATGTGCTATACCTTTTTTATTAGCCCAAAAGAAGTTTTACTGCAGGTTGAAGTATTACATATTATTCTAATGTGTTAATTTAATTTGCCACGTATTATAGTAATTGTATGGAAACTAATATAGCTAAGAAATATCTTTCTATATTAATTTTGCTACTATATCTAATTATGTTTTGTTGTGAAGAGTATTTTAAGGAGATTGGAATTGGTGTTTAAATTCAAAGTAAAAGGTAACAAGTTGATTTCTAAAACTTATCATTGATATTCTATTTCCTTAATATTAGCCTGATTATCTTTTAGGGTCCTTTACACTAATATACAACAATTAGAAAATAATTACAAAAATAAAACATACACAACATAATTACAAAAATAAAGCATACAAAATATTACGTGCTAAAATCACGTGTCATTAACTCCTACACGTCAGTTACCGAATTTCATGTTTGCAATTAACCGCCCCTAAAATCATGCAACTTTAAAATCGGAACAACAGATCAACTACAAATCTATTGGAGAAGACAAAAACAACAACGACATATCGGAGAAGATCAACGACAACGACATAGAGAAGAAGATCAACAGCAACTTTGAGATCAGAGAACACGACATAGAGGAGAAGATCAACAGCAACGATATAGAGGAGAAGACGAGATGCAACTCTGAGATCGTATAATAGAGGAGAAGAGCAACAGCAACTTCAAGACCAACAGCAACTTCAAGATCAACAGCAACTTCAAGATCAGTAACTAGCCTCTTTAACAACTTTGATTGTTGATTGATTCATTACAGATTTGTATACTAAGGTATTTGAGTTTAAAGTTTATATACATATAGTTACCCCGTGGTTACTATATACTCGTATATTGGTTACCTTTCTTAAGTTTTTCGCTCTTTAATTGGTCACAAAGTCAGTATACTGACTGTTTTGATTGCAAAATGCATGTAAAAATATATTTTATATTCTAGTTACTAAGTACATATAAATTGGTTACTGTTTATTATTTATTTGGTTACTGTTTTGAATGTAAAATGCATTTGAAAATATGTTTTATACTCTGGTTACTAAATACATATAAATTGGTTACTATTTATTATTGATTTGGTTGCTGTATAATGTTTATTTGCTTGCTTTATAATTTAAAGTTTATTCTACTGATGTTTTTTATATTAATGATTACTTATTAAATACATTGGTTACCTTCCTGCAACTGTTGATTACTGTCTAATCTGGAATGGGTTAGTATATAATATTGATTTGGTTACTGTGTAAAATTGCAATGGTTATTGCATAATATTACCCCCAGTTCATGTTCTGGTTACTAACATTATGTAGTTTGGTTACTGTCTAACATTAAGTTGGTTACTTTACAGACTACATTGAGTTCATGTTTTGTGTTTTATACTGATTTTTTTATATTGATAGTTACTGATTAACTACATTGGTTACCTTCATACATCTGTTAGTCTTTAATTTGTAACAAAGTCATTACTGATTGTTTTGGTTGTAAAATGAATGTAAAAATATTTTTTATAATTTTAGTTACTAATTACATATATCTTGCTTACTGTCTAATATGTATTTAGATATTATAAGGTGTTTATTTGGTTACTGTATAATGTTATTGTGTTTTATAATTCTTTCTTTTTTATTGGTGGTTACTTATTGACTACATTGGTTACCTTCATACAGCTGTTAATCTGATTATATATATTGGTTGCTATATACTATTTAATTGGTTATTGTATACTGTTTATTTGGTTGCAGTGACAATTTGGCAGTTTTTGTCAAGTTTGGAGTGTCGGATTTTTGCGTTTTCGAAGCCTAATTTCATTGGAAACGGGCTAACGATCAAAAATCACCAGCTTTGCTGGTAAACTGTAGGGTTTTTTGGTCAAATTCTATCATTTAGGCTTTCAAAATTGCATGTAAAAATTTGGTTTATATTCTGGTTACTAAGATTATGTAATTTGGTTACTGTCTAATATTAATTTGGTTACTTTACAATGTTTATTCAGTTGTTAGACAATGGAGACTGATAGTAACTGTAAGACCCCAACTTTTATAAATAAAGATGAATTTTCTATAAATATCATTTTCGAATATTATGGAGTTAATTTGATATAATGTTATAGTTGTGGGTAATATTTATAAATTTTGCAAAGTACGCAAGTTGTTATATAATATTCGATTGGTCGGGAAATATTCGTTTTAACAGGGAATATTCGTACAACGGCACAATCATTGGTGGACCCCACAACGGAATTATTGTCGAATTGAGAAAACGACAAAAATATTTTATTAAAAATAACGGCGGAAGTTTTACCATTGTTACTGTTGAACTACTCGGTAGTAAAAGTACAGTAATACGTGTGGTTGCATAGTAGCACACAGTATTGATTATTAATGCTTATGTGAGAAGTCACTCAGTTTGATTCAATTATTGTCAGTTAATAATATGAATTATTTAGCGATATGACGTTTTGTTAACGTAATAAAACAGAAACATCTTTTTATATAAAACAAAATACTTTATTAAAGTTATTCTATAAATATAATATATTATATTTTATTTAAACGATTTTTCTTTAAATATGGACCACCAAATTAAAGTAGTCAATCTGGACCGTTCATGGATTAGTTACTATGCATTCTATTTTTCTATAAATAGCAGCTCATTCCTTCATTATTTCTTACGAATTCACTGAACTCTAGAGAGAGAAACTATAGAGAGAGAGAAGAAGAGTATTCTGCTACTTAACTACTTCCTTACTTCAGCTCTTCTTTAAAACGGTAAGGGGTGTTATTCTTTCTTATTCATGAAGAGAACTGTTGTTGTTCCATTTTTTATTATTCTGTTGGAATAACCTGTATGCCCTATACTTGGTGACATTCTTCTGTTATTCTGTTGGAACATCCTGTCTGTGTGTTTTACACCGGACCTGGTTCTGTTTTTATTATTATTCTGTTGGAACATCCTGTCTGTGTGTTTTACACCGGACCTGGTTCCGTCTTGTTATTATTCTGTTGGAACATCCTGTCTGTGTGTTTTACACCGGACCTGGTTCCGTCTTTGTTATTATTCTGTTGGAACATCCTGCCTGTGTGTTTTACACCAGACCTGGTTCCATTATTTATTATTCTGTCGGAATATCCTGTCTGTGCGTTTACGCCAGACCTAGTTCTATTATTTATTATTCTGTTGGAATAACCTGTCTGTGCGGTCTATCGCATGCATGGTGATTTCTTTTGTTATTCTATTCTTTATTGTACTCAGTTGGTTAAGTTTTGACTTCTATACTCCATGAAATTTGTGGAATATCCTTGATAATTGCGTTTCATCCAGTATCTTTTCATGAAAAATATTCTTCTAAGCATTCTTAAATTTTACTCCACAAAGCAGTATCATGTTGACAATTTGGACGTTGTTAATTCTTGGATAAATTAATTCTTGAACTTGTTTTATTGAATTCTTATATCATTGTCATCATCCTCATGTTTATAAAATGTTAAAAGTCATCTGTGGCCTGTAGTGCATAGATGGACTTGGTATAATTATGACCAGGGATTATTCGGAATAATCATGACCGTAATGTTACAAATGACGTGGTAAAAGTCCTCATTGGCCCGTAGTGCATTGATGGACAGTTGTTGGCATGATCATGACCATTAATGAATACACAAATATCCTTGGCCGTAGTGCAGGGGTGATTCGATGATGTGGATTTATTTATTAAGCTGAGTTCCAGCGATCACAGTGTTGAAAAACCTTTTAAATCATAAAAGATAGTAGAGTTTATTTTCTACTTGACTCTTTTAATGGATTGCTTGTTCCGCTACAGTTAAACTTAATGTTTATTATATTTTATCAGTTTAACATTGTTGAAGGCTAATGATAATTTATTCTGCATTATCTTAGTCATAATATTTCTTACTGTGCTAGTTGAGCTCACCCTTTCTTTCACTGTTCTCTTCAGGAAATGAGAACGTAGCTGGGACAAGTCGGGGAACGGAGTGATGGTCCGAATGATAGTATTAGTTAGTAGTCCTCACTATTCTATGTAATGGTGTGTTAATAAATGTAATAAGGACTCTTTTTGAGTATGAATACTCTCTAGAAGATAATATTTGTATTCAAACTCACAGTTTATGTTTTGTCGTATTGTACACGACAGTTGTATTAGTAAATTGTATTTGTATTCTGTACTATGTATCTGACGACCCAAGATGGGTGATGTATACCTAATTTTGGGGACGTCACAGTAACCAATACAATAAATTTAATTCTTTACATGAATATATAATTGTTTACTTTTAGTAACCATTAACCACATGGTTGGTAACATATTTGATGGTGCACAGTAACCAAAATTGATGTTGATTAATATTTTAATTTTTGATTCCATCATGAGTTGTCAATATAAAGTAAACATATACATTGAACAATTGGTAACAGTTCTCAAAACAGCTTTATGTAAATTTGGTTACCCATCTAAAATAAAATGGTTACCTCTATATTCATATTTAGTTACCAACTGGCATGGACCATTTCGAAATAACTTTTATAACTACGTAATTTAAAAGTATCCATCAGCTAGATAAATGTGAACCCTCACATGTACATTAAGCACTTGATAACTGTTCTAATATAAGTTTTTAATTATTTGGTTACTAACAAAAACTAAAATGGTTACACTTATATGCAGGTTTGGATACTGTTCTGAACCAATTTTATGTAAATCTGGTTACTCACAAAAAATAAAATGGTTACCTATATATGTAAATTTAAATACCAATTGTACAATTTACAGATAATTTTTATGAGTATGTAAATAGGACAATCTCACATGTATATTTAACACTTGAAGTTTGTCCTCATACAAGTTTGTAACTATCTGGTTACTAATAACATTAATCATAATGTAACATAATAAAACAGTAACCACATAATTATATGATAGTAACCAGAACAGGTTTTAATGGTAACCAAAACAGAAACATCATGTAATGAAACCCAGTTTAGGCAATCCATGTATACTAAATAATTACATATTAACCAGATTAAAAAATAAAAATAACCAAAATTCCACATTGAAGACACAATGATAGTAGCCAAATCATAAGGTAACAGTAACCAAAATATAATAAAGAAGTAACCAAATAGTTATATGAAAGAAACCAGAACATGTTTTAATGGTAACCAAAATAAAAACAACCTGTATATCCAACCCAGTTTAGGCAACCCATGTATACTCTCACATGTACATTTAACATTTGATATATGTCATGATACAAGCTTGTAACTATCTGGTTACTACTAAAAAATAAAATGGTTACCCTTCTATGCATGTTTGGTTATCAACTGCACCTTTCAAACAATGTATTAGACACAACTTAGAAGTAACAAATACAAACCAACAAACAATGTCAAATAATTGATAATATAATCAAATATGTAATCCCATTTACATAAGCTCCAATAAACATTACATACTTACTAACCATAACAAATGGTTATGGATATCCAATAAAAATCAAAGTACAAAACACAATTCAAAAGGACAAGACAACAACAACCGAATTAATCAAAATCTGGTACAAATCTTCCTAAAATTTTAGCTTTTTGGCTGCTGCTACTTTCTTCTTCATGGCTGCTCTCATTCTCTAGAAAAGACTTCTGCATTATGAACCTGTGGGAGGAAGAGAAATACCTTGGGATTAGTGAATATAGAACCCATGTAGGATGTGTTTGTGGAAATAGAAATATAACATAATTTAATTTAAAGGTCACCAAAACAAAAATATGTATACCAAAAAATATACTAAAGAAGTAACCAAACAGTTATATGATGGTAACCAAACCATGTTTTAATGGTAACCAAACCATAAACAACATGTAAACCAACCCCAGTTTAGTCAACCAATGTATACTAAGTAAATACATTGTAACCAAAACAACATATAAAAGTAACCAATATCCCAATTGAGGGAAAAAAATGGTATCCAAATCATAAGCCAACAACAACAAAAAATATACTAATGAAGTAACCAAACAGTTGTATGTTAGTAACCAAAATATATATTAATGGTAACCAATACATAAACAACATATAGACCAAACACAGTTTAGTCAACTCATATATACTAAGCAAATACATGGTAACCAGAACAACAAAAAATAGTAACCAAAATCCCAACTCAAGGAAACAAAAATAGAATCCAAATAAAAAACTAACAATAACCAAAAACATACTAAAGAAGTAACCAAATATTTATATGATAGTAACCAAAATATGTTTTAATGGTAACCAATACATAAACAACATGTACACCAAAATCAGCTTAGTCAACCATGTATACTAAGCAACTACATGGTAACCATAACAACATAAAAAAGTAACCAAAATATCAAATCAAGGTAACAAAAATGGTATCTGAATCACAAGCTAACAGTAACCAAAACATAATCCAGAAGTAACCAAATAGTTATTTGATAGTAACAATAACAAAATTTAAATTAGCACACCTTTAAAATTTTTTGGGTTGGAAATATCTTCTGGATATGAACTTGAGCTTCTGTCTTAACTACAGGAACATCAAAATCAAAATCTAACTGCACAAACACAAATAAATTTCTTCAAGTCCTTAATAGAATTACCCTCTGTGATTCTTTTTCTCTTTCCTTCCTTCTTCCTTGTATCAAACATTCTATACAAAACATAAAAACAATACAAATCCAAACAATCAATACCCCATTCTGTTAGAAACATAGCGTATATATATGATCATATTAACAATTAATTAGTAGAATGAGAATTAACAGAAATTAGAAGCATACCTTAGAGAGAAACTATAATTTTTTCAGTTGTGAGAGGGTTGGAGAGAGAAAATCACGTATTAGCCTTAAAGTCACGTATTCAATTTTCTATCAGAGTTGAGAGACTATGGTGTTGCGTCGTCGGCGACGACGGAAGAGGAGGAGGACGACGACGACGAGTGGCTTCGAGAGGAGAGACGAGAGGAGAGAGAGAAGTAGTAAGGGAGAAGAGAGAGAAATAGTAATGGCGTAGATAGAGAGAGAGACCGAAGGAAGATGGAAACTAATTTGTTATGTAATCTCATTAATATTTATCCCTTAATTTAAGGACTCTTAATTATATTAGTATTGTAAATATATATGATGAAGTGTCATATTTTTGTAATTACTTTTAAAAATGTACTATAATATGTAATTGTTCCTATCTTTTAATGAATACATCTTTTGAATATATATATGGTTTGCTGGGATATATCTTTCTAGTGTATATATATATATATATATATATATATATATATATATATATATATATATATATATATAGAATAAGTCTAGCCGGACAGGAAATTAGGACCGAAAAATTGGACCGGTCCAATTTTTTTAATTTTTTTTGTGACTTTAAAAAAATGTATAATATTTATTCCAACATGAATTTTTACAAAATATAATATTTTAGGTGTAATTTGGATACATATACAAATACAGGGTTATATAGTCTGTATAACCCTGTATTTGTATATGTATCCAAATTGCACCTAAAACACTATATTTTGTAAAAATTCATGTTGGAATAAATACTATACATTTTTTGAGAGTCACAAAAAAAAAATAAAAAAATTGGAAAACCTATCCAATTTTCCTATCATTCGCCTGTCCGCGTAGCATTACTCATATATATATATGGTTACTAATTCAAAATTGATTTGGTGATTATCAAGGAGTTGGTATTATTAAGGAATATGGTATAATTCGAATTTGAGTTGCAACATGTTTCTGTTGTAAAAGGAGATATTATTTAATTTATTTGACTTTTTTTAATTCAGCAAATATTATATGTTTATCTATATCATGCTGAGTATTATCTATCTAATATCTGTTAGCCATTTCAAAGAGCTGATATCTCTATTTTATTGTTCAAAGACTCAGTCACGCATGCTAACAGATTATTAACCGTTGTTGTTTCTTTCTATAAATAGTCTTCATGCTATTGCTCGGCAAATGAGGTACAAGACTGGAGAGCTGAAAATCATAAGAGTACTGTTCCTGAAAGTTATTCGAGATATATTCAAGTCATTATATCACTTTTTAGGTGTTAGTTAACAACATAGTTCTTTATAATCCATCTCCTAATATCTATTGTAAACAAAGTATAAGTCTAGGTTGGCTTGAGAGATTTGTTGTTGTAATATTCAGCCTGTTCAACGAAGGTATCAAAGTCTCAGAGGTAAGAGGTGTTGCAGAAGTGTAAAGGGGGGCAGAGGTGTCCAATTGATCGTCGTTGTAACATGGAGTTTTATTTTCTTTGTAATTGTTGAATACTATTTTAATAAAGTGAGTCTCCAATACCTTTTGGTATTGGACGTGGATTAGGCCACTAGAGTAGAGAATAAGGGCTGAACCACGAAAAAATCTTGATGTGATTTACTGTTCTTTTGTTTTCTGTTATATGCTTTAGAATTCTGCAGATTCTCGTTTAACTCGTGGTCAAAATTATACTAAAACAGATAGGTATTAGCTGTCCGATTATAACAGATGAAGAATATATACTAATACAGACATGTATTAACTGTCCGATTATAACAGACAAAGAACATATACTAATACGGACATGGTTAGCTTGTCCGATTATAGTTTGCTGTAGTAAACTTCAAAAATTGACCACTATAGATCACTTTTGGGTATTTACATCTATTCGCCCCCTCTAGGTGTGCTTAATTGCAGAATTATATTTGGTATCAAAGCAAGACTCTACTAATATTGATCTTTGCAGGTCGTAGGGAAAGATCCTATGGCACACCTCAATTTTCAAGAAGGTCAATCCAAAAACTGGCCACCTCTGTTGCTCGGAAGTGAAAACTTCAACTTTTGAAAGTTTAGAATGATGATCTATCTCAAACGTGACCTATGAGAATTGTGGGTTGTTGAAAATGGACCTGTCATTCTAAGACATGATGATGGGAAACCAAAGACTCTCATATGATGGATCCATATGAATCATACATGGTATCCTATGACTCCAAAGCCATGAACACGTTATTAAGTGGTATGATTCAAGCTAAAATTGACAAAGTTTTTGCATGCACTACTACAAAAAGAAATACAGGATACAATCATCATGAGCCACGAGGGAACTACTAAGGTAAAAGAAGTAACTAAGTATGTTAATACAAGAATATGAGCTTTTCAAGTTAGAGAAGAATGAATCTATCAAAGAAGCTCAAGCTAGATTACTCACTCTTATGAACTCTCCGAGTATGCTCGGCCGAAAAATTAATCAAAGAGAGATAAATAGAAAGATACTTATATTCATGCCCAAGCGGTTCGCACCAAAAATTACAACTCTTCAAGACTCAACTACAATCAGTACTATGGAAACTCTCGCTTTATTTAGAGAGCTTGAAGAATTTGAAAATCAATTAAAGAGGTATGATGAAGAAGATGAAAGACCTAAAAGGAAGACTTTAGCTCTTTAAGCTGAAGGTGATGATGAAGATTCCGATGAAGAAATAGCTATGATGTCTCGAAATTTGAGAGAGATTATTAGAAAGAAGAATAAATCAAAATTCCAAGGCAAGACATTCAACAACAAAAAAGACGTCAAACAAAAGCCATAAAAGGATACCTGTTTTGAATGTGGAAGACCCGAACATTTTAAGAGAGACTGTTTCCAATTAAAAAGGAAGAACAAAGCAATCAATTCAAAAGGAAAGGCATTAATAACATGGAGCGATGATGAGTCCGATCATGAAGAGCAAGAAGATGAAACTGCTGAACCGTGTTTCACTGGATTAAGCAATCAGGAATCATCAGAGGTTAACTCTGAACTTGGTGATATTACTATTTCTTATTGTTTAGTTTTAAAGAATGAAAATATTTGTATTAAAGAGAAAAATGCTCATTTAAAAAATTGGATAAATGATTTAATGAAAGAGGTAGAAACATTAATTGAAGAAAAACAAGAAATAGTTAAAGATTGCACATCAAGTGAAATATCTAAGTTAAAAGCTAAAATTGATTATCTTGATAACTATAATAAAATTCTATATAATCGTGCAAACGAATTAAATGAAGAATTCAATGATCTTAAAAAGGAAAATGATGTTTTAAAAGAAAGTTTGAAAATGAGAGATACTTGTATTGATGCTTTTAATGATGGAAAAATATTAAACATGCAAAATAAGAATGAGGAAGAAATTATAATATCATTGAAAAAGGATCTTTCAAAATTTGTCCAAGGAGAAGAGAATTTAAATATAATGTTAGGCACTCAAAGGTCAAGCCTAGATAAACAAGGAATTGGGTACAATCCTGTTAAGAACATAACAATCACAACTAATATAAAATTAGAGTAATAAATAATATACCAAGGAACAAGCCTCTTTATTGCTCACCTTTTGTCACTTGCAAAAATTGTGGTTTAAAAGGACATTTTGATACAAACTGTAATAAAATTAAAATAAAACAAGTTTGAGTAAAGAAAGGATATTTGTAATTCGGTAAATACACACACCTGCGAATAGGTGTTTATGCTAAAAGTGATAAACAGTGAAAACTTTTTGAAATTTTCTGCTACAGGTTTAATTCAGAAAACAACACATGTCTGCTTTAACTTATGTTCTTCGTTCAATATTATCAGACAGCTATACATGTCTACTTTAGTGTCTGGATTCGTATAACTTCAAACTAATAAAGCAAAGTACCCAGAAATTAAACAAACAGAAAGTAGAAGTACAGAAACGTAAAGACACCAAGATTTTTACGTGGTTTAGCCCCTATCCTCTATCCAGTAGCCTAATCCACGTCCAATCTCAACTAGGATTGGAGACTTGTTTTATTATAATTTAAACCCTAATACAAAAAATAACTCCCTATTACAAAGAAGCCTCAAATATGATGTTGGACACCTATGCCCCCTTTTGGCACCTCTGCAACTTGTACACCTTTGCACCTCTTCTCACCTCTGAGACTCTTGAAGCCTTCTATGAACAGACTAACTAAAACAGAAACCTCAAGCCAAAACTATGCTTGAGTTCGGTTTACAAAGAATGAGTAAAATAAATTTTTAGAACAAAAGAATATAATAGATTACAATAAATGGCTGGAATAAAGCAATTGATGCGCTCTGTTTTAGTATTTCAAGTTGATTGCAGGTTTCAGAGATCTGTTCTGTTCAGCATAAGAGAAGGAGTATATATAACAAGACATGCAACGGCTATAAAAGATGTTAGCTAAGAAAACTCAGTCCTGTTAGAAACCATCCATGATTTCAGCAAGCTTTGTATAACCAAAAAGATAAGAAGTAGACTGCGCCAGTTATTTGAATTTGGAGTAGCTGAAATAAAGGGGAGAAACTCTATACCCAGTCAACTGTTGAGTAACATAGGAGATTAGATAAGATAAGATAATACCCAACTCTTAAAAGCTTCTGAAGTAAGATAAGATCCAATAGTTAAAAAGCTTCTGAAGACTTCTTATAGTCACTAAGTGATATGGACCCCACTAAGCAAGAGAATACCCTCAAATAAATTTAGAACCCCCAAAATATACTGTAGGATAGATGAAATAGAAGAACCAATTTGGGCCAGCTGGAAAAAAATAATTAATAACAAAAGACCATAATATTTGTCATTATTAAAATTATAAATACCAACATTCCTTAATAAACTCCAATTCAAATCTTTCTTAATTAATTCCAATTCAAATCTTCCTTAATAAACTCCAATTCAAATATTCCTTAATCAACTCCAATTCAAATCTTCCTAAATAAACTCTAATTCAAATCTTCCTTAATAAACTCCAATTCAAATTTGAAATGATTTTAAACCAATCCAACTTATCAACTGAAGGAAATCAACGACAAGTATTCATGTTAGCAACAAGTATTCATGTAATAACCATAACCCATGCATATTAATTATAATATTATAAATCATAATCTATGCATATTTAATAATATTATAACAAACCATGAACCATGCACACGTCTAATATACTTAAATTAGTCATCATTCAAAACATCATAAAATCAAAATAACATTCTCCCCCTTTTTGATGATGACAATTTATGCACCACTTTAACCAACATGCTCCCCCTAACTGTATGCTCCCCCTAAAATTTATGCGTGTATGATATCCACAATAGATAATAATCAATAAAAAATAAATCACTAGCATCATAACAACATAATAGTCTATCATATCAACACATTTTCACATATAATCTCCTTATCCTTATCCCAAACTTCTCCCCCTTTGGCATTATCAAAAAGGAAGGAGGTAGTTATGTGATGTAATTAATCACAGACAGACATTCCAAGTTCTCTTCTCAGAGTACAAAAACGTTCCTCACTTAAATGTTTTGTAAAAATGTCAGCCAATTGATTTTCAGTAGGGAAAAATACTAACTTAATTAAGCCTTTAGTAACATTATCTCACAAAAAATGATGTCTTACTTCAATATGCTTAGTACGAGAATGAAGCACATGATTTTTAAAAATATCAATAGCACTAGTATTGTCACACATAATAGGCACATTTTCACAAATAATATTAAAATCATGTAACATTTGTATCATCCACATAATTTGTGAACAACAACTACCTGCCACCAAATATTCACCTTCCGTAGTAGACAAGGCAACAGATGTTTGTTTCTTACTGTGCCAAGCTACAAGGCTTTGGCCTAAAAATTCACAAGCACCACTTGTGCTTTTTCTATCAACTTGGCACCCTGCATAATCTGCATCTGAGTATCCAATTAGTTCAAAACTTGGAGATACAGGATAGTATAAGCCTAAATTAATTGTGCCAGATAAATATTTAAATATTCTTTTTACCGCTTTAAGATGAGATTCTTTCGGTTGAGCTTGAAATCTAGCACATAAGCATACACTATATATAATATCCGGCCTTGATGCAGTTAAATAAAATAAACAACCAATCATACCTCGATACATTATTACTTCGACATCTTTACCTATCGCATCTGCAGTAAGCTTGGCGGTAGTACTCATTGGTGTTGACTTTGGTTTGGTATTTTCAAAACCAAATCTCTTCAATAGCTCCTTCACACACTTTAATTGGTGAATGTGAATCCCCTCATTGGATTGTTTGATTTGAAGCCCCAAGAAAAAAATTTAATTCGCCCATATGGCTCATATCAAACTCATTATGCATACATTGGGAAAACCACTCACACAAAGAGTTAGTAGTAGCTCCAAAAGTTATATCATCCACATAAATTTGAACAATTAATAAGTCCTTATTTTTGGTTTTAATAAAAAGAGTAGAATCAATTTTACCACGATTAAAACTATTGTCTAATAAAAACTTACTTAATCTTTCATACCAGGCTCTTGGAGCTTATTTTAATCCATACAAAGCCTTTTTCAATTTAAACACATGATGTGGATATTTTTTATGTTCAAATCCCGGTGGTTGCTTAACATACACTTCCTTATTTAAATAGTCATTTAAAAATGCACTTTTCACATCCATTTGATATAATTTAAATTGTTTAAAACATGCATAGGCTAACAAAATTCGTATGGCTTCCAACCTTGCAACAGGGGCAAAGGTTTCTTCATAATCTATACCTTCTTGTTGATTATAGCCTTGAGCTACCAATCTAGCCTTATTTCTAGTGATTATGCCATTTTCATCAAGTTTATTTTTGAAAATTTATTTTGTACCAATTATAGAAGCATCTTTAGAAGGTTTAACAAGATCCCATACCTGATACCTTTCGAATTGGTTTAATTCTTCCTGCATGGCAATAGATCAATTTTTATCTTGAATTGCTTTCTTGGCATTCTTTGGTTCTATTTGTGAAAGAAATGCTGAAAATGCATAATAATTCATTGCTTTCCTTCTTGTGTTCATCCAAGTGTCAGGATCACCTATGATAAGATTTGGTGGATGATTTCTCACTATTCTAGATGGTCTAGGAAGCCTTGCTGCAGTCATTTGCTATTTAGGTTCAGGTTCTGAAATGTCAAGCTCTACATTAAACTGAACGTCAGATTTTCTTCTAATGCAGACGGGTTGAGCTGTCTGACTTTAGGCGTCTACATGTATGAGTTTTCAACTAATATAGATGGCTCAGGTTATCTGATTTCATCTGTTTGCTTTCCATGTTCATTTGATTTTCCTTCTGATGCAGACGGCTCAGGTTATCTGAATTGAGCTGTCTGTTTTCCACTAATTAGATTGTCTTTTCCTGCAGAAATTTCATTTTCTTCTTTTGATAGGTCACGATTAAATTCATCAAATACTACATGCACATATTCTCCAACTTTAAATTTATCAAGATTATAGACCCTATAAGCTTTACTATGCATTGAATAGCTAAGAAAAATAGATTCAGTTGATTTAGCATCAAATTTTCCAAGATTATCATTAGTATTTAGAATGAAACATTTAGCACCAAACACTTTAAAATAGTTAATAATTGGAATCCTTTTATTTAGTAATTCATATGGTATTTTTAATAGGATGGGTCTAATTAGTACTCTATTTAAAATGTAACATGCAGTACTTACAGCCTCTACCCAAAAATTTTTAGGCAGTTTACTTTCATGTAGTAATGTTCTTGCAGTTTCTTGAAGAGTACGATTTTTACGTTCCACCACACCTTTTTGTTGAGGTGTTCTTGGTGCAGAAAATTCATGTGTAACACATTTCTCACTGCAATATGGTATAAAGTCTTTTCTAAATTCTCCACCGTGGTCACTCCTTATACAATTAGCTTGAGATTGTGTTTTGTTTCAACATTCTTTATAAGCTTTTCAAATTCTGCAAAAGCATGATCTTTAGTTTTCAAAAATAAAACCCATGTAAATCTTGAAAAATCATCAACAATAACAAAAGCATAATGATTATTTCCTAGGCTAGCATATCTCTCAGGTCCAAATAAATCAAGATGCAATAATTGAAGAGGTAAAGAAGTTGATACCTGATTTTTGCTTGTAAAAGAATTTCTTGCTTGTTTACCCAACTGACATGCATTACAAATACCTGTCTTCTTATATTTTAACTTTGGCAAACCTTTAACAAGGTTCTTTGTAACTAACTTGTTAATCAATTCCATATGCACATGCCCTAACCTTCTATACCATAGAATAGTTTGATCTTGAACAGCAGCTAAACAAATATCCTCATTTTGATTTTCAAAATTTATAGTGTATATATTACCTTCTCTGTTAGCTACTCAAGGAATATTATGAGAGGCATGAATAATAACACATTTATCTTTCTCAAAAATTACTCTATGACCACTATCCATTAGCTGACTTACACTAATTAAATTATATTTTAACACTTCAACATGATGGACATTATCAATGAAAACCTTACCATTGCCAATTTTACCTTTACCAATGATTTGGCATGTGGTGTCATCTTCAAAAGTAACTGTGCCTCCTTTCTTTGCAACAAGTGAGGTAAATATAGTTCTATCACCCGTCATGTGTCTAGAACATCCACTGTCTAGTACCCATTTATGTGATGATACTTTAGCTTTTAAGCATACCTACAAAACAAAGAAGTAACTCATCGTTTTGGTACCCAAATCAGTTTGGGTCCGATATTGTTAGTAGCAATTAAATCTCCTTTCTTTATCCAAACGTGTTTTATGTTTATTTTATTGCAATTAGTATCAAAATGTCCTTTTAAACCATATTTTCTGCAAGTCACATAAGGTGGGCAATAAAGAGGCTTGTTCCATGGTTTATTATTTATTACTCTAATTTTATTAGTAGTGCTTTTTTATATTTTTAACAGGATTATATCCAATTCCTTGTTTATCTAAGCTTGACCTTTGAGCACCCAACATTATATTTAAATTCTCTTCTCCTTGAACAAATTTTGCAAGATCCTTTTTCAAAGATATTATTTCTTTCCCATTGTTATTTATTATTTTTCCATCATTAAAAGTATCTATACAAGTATCTCTCATTTTCAAACTTTCTTTTAAATCATCATTTTCCTTTTTATGGCTATTATTTTCTTCATTTAATTTGTTTGCACGATTATATAAAATTTTATTATAATTATCTAAATATTCAATTTTAGCATTCAACTGAGATACTTCACATGATGTACAATCTTTAACTATTTCTTATTTTTTCTCAATTAAAGTTTCTACTTCCTTCATTAAGTCATTTATCCAACTTTTCAAGTGAGCATTTTTCTCTTTCATACGAAGGTTTTCATTTTTTAAAACAAGATAGTCAGAAATAGTAATTTCTCCAAGTTCAGGACTTACCTCATATGTTTTCTCATTGTGTATTCCAATGAAGCACAACTGAGCAGTTTCTTCTTCTTGATCTTCATAATCAGGTTCATCATCACTCCATGTCATTAGAGCCTTCCCTTTTGAACCATTTGCTTTGTTCTTTCTTTTTAGTTGGAAGCAATCTCTTTTGAAGTGTCCAAGCCTTCTGTAAGACCCCGAATTTTATGAAATAAAAGTATTCAATTTTTCTTATAATTACTATTCAGTAAATGGTTAAATTGATAAATGTTAAAGTTAAGGGTGATATATGAATTTTTTTCAAAATACACAAGTGGTTATAAAATATTCATTGTTGTCGGGGAATATTCGTTTGGTCGTGGAATATTCTTTCTGTAGGGAAATATTCGTACGACGGCGCAGCCATTTGTGGGCCCCATAACAGAATAACTGTCGGGTGAAGAAAACGATAAATTGGAGTTTTTATAAATAACGGCGTAGTTGTTACCGTTAACACTGTTGGAATACCCGGTGGTTAAAATATAGTAATACGCGTTATTGCACAGTAGCACACGGTATTGCATAGTATTTTTGAAATTATTGATTCTTACGTAAGAAGGCACTACTCAATAATTGTTACAGTAATTACTGTTCAATATTTTATTTTATTGATTCAATAATTTCTACGTTAAAATTTTATATTATTGTTGTTCAATAATTGTCACTGCACAGTATTTCTCATTATCAGATCAATAATTCATATTATTTGAATAATATTATTAGATAACATTATTGGCAATGTCTAGAAAGTTCTGTCTAAGGAGAGGTTTGGTCACTTAATTGCGCGCCAGTAAGGAGAAATTCTTATTGGAAAGCCCCCTCTTTCCTGGGAACGGTCTGGTTGTCATAAATGTGATTATGTAATATTATTTGTGAATAATTAATTATTGATTCATATGATAAGGAAATATTTATTTTATGTGGATATAAATGAGGGATATATTTTTGTGATTAAAATTGAAGGAGTTAATGTTGAGGTGTTTTATCTGTATTTTTATCAGAACGGAGGTATTGAAAATCAAATTAGGGTTTTTAAGATATTTTGCGAGGGTTATAATTTTTAATCCGACCGTTGGATCGTGGTAATATTTGGATATGTTATACATATATAAGTTGAGTATATGTCCATAAATTTTGAACCGTTAAAAATGAACGTATGATTTGTTATGAATTTTACGAGATGACTGGTTCAGAAATTGTTGAATTTTCGGAGTTAATCATTTTGGTGAAAAATTATAGAATTGGTGGGCCCCACTCTTGGTTGGTGAAGAAATATGCTGAGATTTTTATTCAAATGTGGTGGGTAGGAATAGTAGTAGGTAAAGCCATCAGGTTATAGGTTAAGTCTGATTCGGCGTGCTAACATTTTCCTATAAATAGAGGGCTAAGTTAGAATTGAAAATCACACCAGAAACATAAGCTTTCTCTCTTTCTCTCTCTATATTATGAAGCATATTTTGTGAGTATTTGGATACTTCGAGAGTTGCTATTCAGTGCAAGTTTCCTTCGACTTTGCATTCCAGTCAGAAATACTGCACTTTTGAGGTAATGGATAGTAAGGGATTTTAAGGGTTGTTATATTTTCCAGGTTCATAATTTTTCTGACCTTCAAAAATTCTGGAAAAATTTAAAATGATATTTTGATGAGTTTTCTTGATTGTGTCCAAAAATGGTGATTTTTGGATGTATAGATTAAGAGTTATGAATTTTATGAGAAAAGACTATTTTAAAAGTAACCGCTTATAACTCCTTGTGGTTAACTCCAAAATTGATGAAATTTTTATTGGGAGTACATGTATATGATAGGAGTATACTCTGTGAATTTCAGAATTTTTAGATAAAAGTACAATTTTTGATAAATGTCTAAATATTCTGCTATTTTGGCCATATAAAAAATAGTAAATGACTTTTAAAAATTCTGAGAAAAATATATGTTCACTATGGGAGTATATTATGCTAAATCCCAAAAAAGAAATATTTTTAGAACTGATTTGGTATTTTTCATAAAAATGGTCTAGTTATGAGTAAATGAATTAAATATGTTTTGTGAAGAAAGAAAATTAGAAAATAAGATTTTATGGCTTGAGAATCCTATATGAGGTATATGCAGATTTTTGATGAGGGTTTTTGGGTATTGGTGATGAAATCTTATGAGTTTGGCATTTTAGGATGATTAAATGCATTATTTAGTAAAGTGTAAACAATTAAAATAAATTATTTATAAGCTTAAGAAATATTATTCTTTCAATATCATTATACTGAAATATTGGTATATATTTTATTGTGAAATTTCTACCTTTTTCATGTCGGAGTTACTATTCATGAGTTACTATTCACGAGTTACTATTCATGAGTTACTATTCACGAATTACTATTCACGACAAAATTAGTTTCTTTTTCTAACCAAATTATAGTTGATTTATGAATATTGCTCTTGAAATTAAATCCATGTTTTGATCATATTGTTTTTATTATCATATATAACATTTTTATAACCTTGATGTTAAAATTCTCTTTCGCTTGAGTGTAAAGATGGGTAAATTATTGGTATGATTATGACTATGGGTTCTCTTTGGCCAGTAGTACAAAGTTGAATTGTTGACTGGTATGATCATGACCATTGAATTTATAATTGAATATCTTTAGCTTAAGTGCAAAGGTGAATTGATCAACATGGTTATAATTATTGTTTATATAAGTTCTGAAATGATTATATATTTCTTTGAGATATTAATATCTTTGGCCTGTAGTGCAAAGATGAACTGTTGATGAATATCTTTGGCCTGTAGTGCGAAGATGAACTGTTGTTGAATATCTTTGGCCCGTAGTGCAAAGATGGTTTGTTGATGAATATCTTTGGCCGTAGTGCGAAGATGGATTTATTAGCATGATGATGAACATGAACTGTGATTTGGTATAACCATGATCTTTGATGTTTCAGGTAAAGACAGATAATAAAAATATTCTTCGTCTTGGGTGCGAAGAAAAAATTTAGAATCACAATTATGATTATGAGTTATTCATATGATTGTGGAAAGGAACTGTTGAGTGATGTTACAGGGATAAAACATTGTTGGTGAATTTTTAACATGGAGAAGATAATAGACTTTATAGTCTATTTGACTCTTCTAATGGATTGCTCGTTCCGCTGCAACTATGGTTGAAAATTTTTATCATCTACCATATGTTCTAACTCTCTGATTTATTACTAATGAAGGCTATTGATAATTTAATTATCTTTAGTCATGATATTCTTTACTGAGCTAGTTGTGCTCACCCTTTTGCTTCACAATTCCTTTCAGGATATAAAAGTGTAGCTGGGTCGAGTGGGGGATAACAAGGAAATAGAACGGTGGTCTATAGCTGTTGAGGGTGAGGCGAACCCAACGTTAGAAGGGTGTTTTGCCACTATCATACAAGATGTATAATGATATACAACCTCGTGTCATCATAAGACAGGGTTGCGCTCATCCACTTGCTGAGTATATATACAAGCACTACTTATATAATCTTGGTGTTTGTTTGAAGTATAATTCTCAATTAGAGACAGTGGAGATAATGATAAGTCAAGAGAAGACTCACCATTGGGAAGAATATGATAGTAATCTTCTCATTTTTCTTTGGGGTATATTGGGTCAACCAAGGATAATTCTGTGGCCATATGATATCTATCACAACCTAGACGCATGGCCTCCCATGTACGAAGGTTTTCTTGAGCACTTCCCAAAGATTCTAATTTCTAGAACAGTTTTTGACTATACCTTTATGTAAGGTGTTATTGTGAGGTGCTGTCCACGGTTGGGACATGAGTCACATTTGGTATATATTTGTATCCAAACTCACAGCATATGTGTTGTTGTATTTTGCATGACAATTGTTGTAATAAAGTTGTAGTTATTTTCTGTACCATGTATTTGGCGACTCAGAATAGGTTGGATGGAATGGACCTATTTTTGGGGTTGTCACACCTTCCACATTCGAAACAGGTTTCTTCTTGTGGCTTTTGCTTGAAATGTTTCTTGTTGTTGAAAGCTTTTGTTGGTAATTTTGATCTATTCTTCTTTCGGATCAGCTCCCTCAATTTTCTGGTCATTAAAGCTATTTCTTCATCCGAATCTTCTTCATTGCCTTCTATGTAGCTTTCAGCTTGTAGAGCCAAGATCTTCTTCTTAGGTGCCTCATCTTCTTCATCATACAATTTTAGTTAGTTTTCAAATTCTTCAAGTTCTCCAAATAGGTAAGAGTTTCCATTGTGCTGATTGTGACTGAGTCTTGAGCTGTAGTGACCTTTGGTAAGAATCGCTTTGGCATGACTCTAAGAAGCTTTCGGTTGATTTCCTTTTGATCAATCTTTCGTCCGAGAATGCTTAGAGAATTCATTAGAGTGAGGAATCTTGCTTAGGCATCTCTAATTGATTCATTTTTCTCCAATTTGAATAGTTCGTATTCGTGCATTAGCATGCTCAGCTTGACCTCCTTCACCTTAGTAGTACCTTCGTGGCTCACGATGACTGTGTCCCAAATTTCCTTAGCCGTAGTACAAGAAGAGACCTTATCTATCTCCGACTGAACTATGTCACTTAAAAGTGTATTCATGGCCTTGGAATCATAAGATACCATATATGATTCGTTTGAGTCCATTTCCATGAGATTCTTTGGCTTGCCATCATCATGTCGCGGAATGACTGGTCCATTTTCGACTACCCACCATTCCCATGGGTCGCGGTTCAGATAGATCTTCATTCTGAACTTCCCAAAGTTGAAGTTCTCACTTCCGAGCAACAACGGTGGCCTACTTGTGGACTGACCTTCTTGAAAGTTTAGGTGTGCCATAGGATCTTCCCCTACGACCTGCAACGATCAATATTAATAGAGCCAAGCTCTGATACCAAATGTAATTCAGTAAATACGCACACCTACAGGGGGGGTGAATAGGTGTTTATGGTAAAAGTGATAAACAGTGAAAACTTTTTGAAATTTTTTACTACAGGTTTAATTCAGACAGCTACACCTGTCTGCTTTAACTTATGTTCTTTGTTCAATATTATCAGACAGCTATACCGGTCTACTTTAGTGTCTGGATTCGTATAACTTCAAACTAATAAAACAAAGTACCCAAAAATTAAACAAACAGAAAGTAGAAGTGCAGAAACGTAAAGACACCAAGATTTTTACGTGGTTCAGCCCCTATCCTCTATCTAGTAGCCAAATACACGTCCAATCCTAACTAGGATTGGAGACTCTTTTTGTTATAATTTAGACCTTAATACAAAAAATAGCTCTCTGTTACAAAGAAGCCTCAAATATGATGTTGGACACCTATGCCCCCTTTTTGCACCTCTGCAACTTGTACACCTCTGCACCTCTTCTCACCTCTGAGACCCTTGAAGCCTTCTATGAACAGACTAACTAAAATAGAAACCTCAAGCCAAAACTATGCTTGAGTTTGGTTTTTAAAGAATGAGTAAAATAAATTTCCAGCACAAAAGAATATAATAGATTATAATAAATGGCTGGAATAAAGCAATTGATGTGCTTTGTTTTAGTATTTCAAGTTGATTGCAGGTTTCAGAGATCTGTCCTGTTCAGCTGAAGAGAAGGAGTATTTATAACAAGACATGCAACGGCTATAAAAGATGTTAGCTAAGAAAACTCAGTCCCGTTAGAAACCATCCATGATTTCAGCATCTTTGTATAACCAAAAAGATAAGAAATAGACTGCGGCAGTTATTTAAATTTGGAGGAAACTCTATACCCAGTCAACTGTTGAGTAACAAAGGAGATTAGATAAGATAAGATAATTCCCACCTCTTAAAAGCTTCTGAAGTAAGATAAGACCCAATAGTTAAAAAGCTTCTGAAGACTCCTTATAGTCACTAAGTGATGTGGACCCCACTAAGCAAGAGAATATCCTCAAATAAATTTAGAACCCCAGAAATATACTGTAGGATAAATGAAATAGAAGAACCAAATTGGGCCAGCTGGAAAAAAAACAATTAATAACAAAAGACCATAATATTTGTCATTATTAAAATTATAAATACCAACATTCCTTAATAAACTCCGATTCAAATATTCTTCCTTAATAAACTCCAATTTAAATCTTCCTAACTAAACTCCAATTCAAATCTTCATTAATAAACTCCAATTCAAATTTGAAATGATTTTAAACCTATCCAACTTACCAACTGAAGGAAATCAACAACAAGTATTCATGTTAGCAACAAGTATTCATGTAATAACCATAACCCATGCATATTAATTATAATATTATAAACCATTTATAAACCATAATCCATGCATATTTAATAATATTATAACAAACCATGAACCATGCACACGTCTAATATACTTAAATTAGTCATCATTCAAAACATCATAAAATCAAAAACTAACAATATTTAATTGCTACTAACAATACCGGACCCAAACAGATTTGGGTACCAAAACGATGAGCTACTTCTTTGTTTTTGTAGGTGTGTTTAAAAGCTAAAGTACCATCACGTAAATGGGTGCTAGACAGTGGATGTTCTAGACACATGACGGGTGATAGTACTAAATTCATCTCACTAGCTACTAAGAAAGGAGGAACTGTTACCTTTGGAGATGACACCAACATGCCAAATCATCGGTAAAGGTAAAGTTAGAAATGGTAAGATTTTCATTGATAATGTTTATCATGTTGAAGGTTTAAAATATAATTTAAGCAGTGTAAGTCAACTAATAGATAATGGACATAAAGTTATCTTTGAAAAAGATAAATGTGCTATTATTCATGCTTCTCACGATGTTCCTTTAATTGCTCAAAGCGAAGGTAATATTTATACAATTAATTTTGAAAATCAAAATGAAGATATTTGCTTAACTGCCATTCAAGATCAAATTATTCTATGGCATATAAGGTTAGGACATGTGCATATGAAGTTGATTAACAAATTAGCTACCAAGAACCTTATCAAATGCCAAAGCTAAAATATGAGAAGACAAGTATTTATAATGCATGTCAGTTAGGTAAACAAGCAAAAAATTTCTTTACAAGCAAAAATCAGGAATCAACTTCTTTACTTCTTCAATTATTGCATCTTGATTTATTTGGACCCGAGAGATATGCTAGTTTAGGAAATACTCATTATTCTTTTGTTATTGTTGATGATTTTTCAATATTTACATGGATTTTATTTTTGAAAACTAAATATCAAGTTTTTGCAGAATTTGAAAAGCTTATAAAGAATGTTGAAACAAAACACAATCTCAAAGCTAATTGGTATACGGAGTGACCATGGTGGGGAATTTGGAAAAGATTTTATACCATATTGTAGTGAGAAAGGTGTTACACATGAGTTTTCTGCACCAAGAACACCTCAACAAAATGGTGTTGTGGAACGCAAAAATCGTACCCTCCAAGAAACTGCAAAAACTTTACTTCAAGCTAAAAATGTAACTTCGTATTTTCAAATTTCGACATAGCGTTTGTTCGGGAAAAATGGGGATGAAAAGCAAAATCGAAATTTCGATATGAGACAGCCAATATTTTGACTAAATATAAAAGTTAGAAAGCTAACTAGAAAGAAACTAGAAAAAAAAAAAAAATTTTTATGTAACGAAGTCAAGTTGAGCCTAAGGTTTAAAATGGCTTGGTTAGGGTTTGAAATGACTTGGCTAGGGTTGAGCCAAGGGTTGAAGCCTAGGGTTAATGTGGCTTGGCTAAGGTTAGAGCTTTAACTCAAGCTTAGGGTTAAAACTTAAGTAATTGGAGCCAAATGGTTGGAAAATATAAGTGTCATTTGATAAATAAGATGAAGCCATGTGTCATTTGTCAATCAATTTGATGGGCACGTGTCCTTCTAGCATAAATCAAGCATGTGGTGAATTGAACTTGAAAAAGAGAAAGAGAGAAAGAGAGAGAGGGAGAGAGGGAGAGAGGTGGCCCAGTATGGGACTTGGGGGGGGACAAAGGGGGTGAGTCATTTACCATAAATGGTAAGTTTCTATCCAACAAGTAAGCAATTTAATGCCTTGTCTCGTCCACCCAATTAATTGAGCCAAACAAGCCATTATGATGTCTAGCTTTAGTTAGTTTAATTAAGGTTAGGTTAACTAATCAAAGCTAAGTTAAGTCAAGTATTATGAATCATCCAACACTTTGTCATTTTATTTATTATCCTTCTATAAACTAGAGAGAAAAAGGGAGAGCAAGATAAATAACATGAAAAGATAGAAATAGAGGAAGAGAGGGACGGATATAGAAGGAAGAAATGAGCAAGCTAGCTTTGATTTTCCAAGATATAGCAAGTAAAAAGGAAGAATAAGAAGAAAGAACAACTAAATGTAAGCGTTAATCCTTAACCTCTTAATCTCTTTTCCTTTAAAGGATTTTAGTATCTTAGGAAGTACTTTGTTGGTGGATGTGTTTTTAATGAAAGATCATGGAAGGGTCTTGGAGTGATAAGGGTGTATATAGTTTAAATATGTTAAACTGCTTGTTAAATTGCATGAAAAGTTGAACCAAGAATGAAAATACAAACTTATGAGTAAAGGAAGGAAAGATCAACGGACTAATAGTGGACTAGGGGTTGTTTTGGAACCCATTTTATGTGGGGTTCCAAATGTAAAAATTAAGTTCTAGGTTGTTGTGTTATGCTCCTAAGATTTACGAACACCACACAACTGGAACGGAAGCAAAAGATTGTGTAACGAAGTCATGACAATTTGTTTTGTAAAACTAGTTAAAAGCTAAAAACAACTAGTGTGAACCCTGACTTTCGAGCATATTTCTATTCCGATTGGCGTGCTGAATTATTTTTTATATTTTAGGGGTTATGTAGTACGTTAAATAAGGAGTCCGTAGACGTAATATTGACCTCATTTCGAGTCCGGAGGTGAGAGTTATGCCCTTTGGAAGGAGACTAGTCAAATCTACCAAAAACAGAAAGTTAGTCGTCAGGAGGTTTTTGGGGCAACTGGTTTGGCCTGAAAATGGGTCTGGAAAAAAATTCCACCCTAGGGAATTTGTAGTATATGTTATAAGGAAGACAATGACGTGAGAACGGAATAAGTTCGACTTATAACGCCGAAGTTATGGTTCAGAAGGAGGGGGATCAGAACAGTCAAGAAAGACGTGTGCAACGCCGCGCGATGTGGTGCGTGTCAAAGCATGTTGAGGGACGCCGAGCGACGTGGTGTATGTCGGGGCATGTTGGGTGATGTTTTGTGGCGTCGTGCGTGTCACCGGCATGTTGTCGTGCCGTGTCGCAATGGCATGTGAAATTTTAACAATTGTTTTAAAATATTCCAACTGAATAATAATAATGATAATAAATATTTTAAAATAAATATTAATGGATATAAATTTACCATCATAAGGAGTCGTTAAGAGGGCTGTGGCGTTCCTGAACGCCGCAGCACCGTAAGACGTTTTTAAAGAAGATTGTCGCGCTAATTAAATTATAAACGCAAACATTATAAATTGAGTAATAATACGACGTAAACCAATATGTGGAGTTTTTATGTGAGTAATTGACATATTATTTTTAATTAAATGTGTAGAATAATTGAAAAAAGTTTTTAAAGTAAATAATAAAGAACGCTTCAGACAAGTATTCTTAAAAGAAATTAATAGGTTGTGCACAACATAAGTGCAATAGGCTGATCCCCTAACGCACTTAAAAAATGACCGTTACAAATGAATTTATGTTAAACCTTTTATGAAAAAGAAAATGTTCTAGGTCTTTTGCCTGCTCAGTAGGTAGTTTTAAGAATGTTAAATAAAAAGCGAATTTATTATTATTATTCCTATTTATTCGAGATAGTTTCACGACTAGTGTTCAGTTGTTAAAATAAAAACATGATTCTTAATTTTGTTGTTATTCAACTGTTATATTTGTTGAGCTTGTTAGCTCATTCTTACTTTATATAAAAATATTTTCAGCTAAGTTCGAGCAGGGCGAAAGCTCGGGTAAGAAAGACAAAGGAAAAGGAAAAGTTTTCAAGTAAAATATATTATGTAATAGTTTAAGTTATGAATGATATTTATTAAGTAGAATGATGTAATACTTATTATATTATGATGCTTCCAAACTTGTAAAGGTCTTATAACCTGGGAAGTTAGATTAATATGTTTTGTAGTAGTTTAGTAATTATCTTTCTGTCTTTATGATTATGCCTAGTAGATAGTACCGTGATGCACCATTGTTGGGGTTTAAAGGTACACGGAATTGGGGGCGTCACAGTACCTATCCAATTAATTTTCTTAGTCGGCCAATTTTTTCTTGGAAGTTCCTTAAAAATTGTGTTCCCAAACTTTCAGACGTATCTCTTGCTCTTAGGAAAGTGACGAAATAATTTTTAGAGTACCGTATAAGAACAACGCCTTTCCTCAAAGCTGGACTACTTGAGACTCTTACTAACCTGGCGATGACGATCAAGAAGGTCAAGCGATGCGGTAGTGAGGTGAGGTCAACTAGACAGGAGAGGCCTACGCCTAGTTAAGACTCGACAAAGATTATTCTTATGATTATTATTACTAATATTTATTATTATTCCACTTAGGCATCCAGGGTCATTGACCGACCATAGAATCATATTCAATAAGTGGAACACATTAGTAAAATTAGTGTTATGTTTGTCAATTCGACTTTAAACTTTGAAATTAAAAATCATAATACATCTAAAATTTTATAAAATTAAAATTTAGTTAAAATTTGACATTATTCTAATTCTTGAAATTGAAATTGAATGGCCAAATATAACTTATGTTAGTCCCTCAACGGATTGGCACGATAGGATGCATTCCAAGACAAACATGCTGACATGCATGCCACTTCTGGTGAGCAGTGAACAAAAATTAATAAACGTACTACGCTTTTGTGCAACGTAGTTTAATTATAGATTATAAATTATAATCGTAATTGAGTGAAAGTAAGTGCATTATTTTAAAAATGTGACTAAAAATCAATTGACTCACAACATTTTAAAGAAAGTATTAAAGACTATGGAAAGAAAATATAAATACAAAGAGTAACACATCAATACATATCGAGATTGATATTTTCATATAATTTTTTTAAATAAATTGTGAGTGAGTTTTATTTTCATATAAGAGAGACTTATGTAAAAATATTATTTTAATATGTAGAAATATTATTTTAATATATAAAAATATATACTACCAAGGACTTGTCACACACACGTTTTAATTAATGCGCTAATCTATGTGGACTGGTCATCACAGCTAAAAAGTTGGCGCACAAATTTGACCATGACAACTTGCTTTAGTTTAGGGTTATGAATTTTACTCAATTTTTTTTTAAACTCTTTTTTAGATTCACACAGTCCACTTGTTCTTGTTTAAATGTTTTGTATGGTTGACATGAGATGTAATTATCTATATTGCCATACTATCTTATTGTAATAAAGCTTAAAGGCTTGGCTGCTCTTTAGTTTATTTTATTCTGTAATGGTTACTTGGCCATTGATATGACTCATTTTTATTAATATAAAAATAGATAATTTAATTTTTGTTGAGAACAGGTTTTGAAAACAAATTCAGAGACAGCAGCGCCTGATGATAAACATTGAAGATAATAAGTTAGGATAAATTATTGCTAGTTCCAGAACAATTTAATTATTTAAAGGACGAAGGGAGTGTGAAAAAAAATAAAATATTCTAATATTATATTTAATTTGGTTCGAGAAATCTCTTGCTTAAGTTCACTAACTTTATTTAACTTGCAACTTGTGATATTAGGAGGGAAAGAAAAAATGGATTATTTATTATTTATACATTTGACAAAGAAAGGCAACAGTACTACTAGTCTATTGCGATAATTAAGGAGGATGTAGTTGGTTTATAAGGCAGACTTTGAAACTTCTATTAATCAGAACGACCTCGTTTTCAATCCAATTTTAGCACCCTCCAAAACTGTCCTAGTCTATGTTGAATTTATTTAAACAATCGATCAGTTTCAAATCAGTATTACTCCCTCCGTTCTTAAAAGATTGTCGTTTTAGAAAAAAAAAATTATTTCTAAATATTTGTCGTTTACAACTTTCGAGGAGAATAAATTATTTACTTTCCTATATTACCCTTACATTTTCTCATTGTCCCAAGAAATTCTCTCTCTTGTATTAATAGTTTTCAACTTCCCATAAAGGGGTAGTGATGAAATTTCAAACAAATTTTATTTGGTAAATGATTCTTTCTTAATCCGTGTACAAAAAACCTTAAACGACAATCATTTAAGAACGGAGGTAGTATTTTAATAAATCAATAATACATTGGTGACAAAATGATGTTATTAATGTCTACACATTTATGATAAATTATCAACTAATTACACTTTGTTACATTATTTTGTAAGCTATTTTTTGTTAGATTCTTTTTGTTGATACTGTTAGAGCAAAATAATGGAATATGATCCCCTTAATTACACTTATTCCTTAATTTCTTCCAATATACATTCAGCGACACAAACACTCCATCTGTTTTGAATTATAAGATCATTATTGACTTTTTGAAAGTAAATTTGAGATATTTTCAAATTCAAAATCGACATTATTCATTTAAGTTTTAATTGAAATTAATAAATCTTATAACTAGTAGTACTTTTTAAATAATTTATTATATTCGTAATTTTATTGATATAAAATAAATGAATTCATGTTAATTTTGAATTTGAAAATATTTGAAATTTAAAAAGTTAATAATGATCTTAGAATTTGAAACGGATGGAGTATTAAAATTAGCGACAATTAAATTCTTCGCAAACAATTAGTGACCCAATATATTCGTTGCAAACAATTATGTTGTTAAAAGAAATATTTGTATTACTGAATTTGTATTAGGAAAAATTGGATTACGATCCCCTCCCCTCCATTATATTTATCATTCAATTTCTCTTAATACACATTTAGCGACAAAAAATTGCTTTATGTGACACTTTCTGCGACACAATTTGTTGCGATGAATTTTATGGTGTCGCTAATTGTTTGCGGCGGATGTTATTTTGTTGCTAAATGTAATAATTTTGTCGCTAAATGTGTATTGAGAGAAATTAAAAGATATGTGTAATGGAGGGGAGTACGATGTCAAAACAAATATACATTTAACAAAACTTTTGCAATTGTTCTAACGGCACTAACACTTGAGCGACATTTATTATTAAGATAATATCAACCCATAAATAAAGATAGTTGATATTGTAAAAATAATAATGATATCGCCAAAATAATAAAGTCATTTATAATGTCAAGTGTTGATAGAGCAACTATAAAAGTTTCGATAACTGTATAATTGTTCTACAAAAAACAATAACAATAACCTACATCAAGAGTATATTTGAAACTTAATAATTGTAAAGGAGAAAAAAATGAATGGTAAGAAAAATGATCTTAATGGACATGCCCTGAGTGACAAGTTATAAATCTTGATCCAATACACTTTTAGATATTAATTTTAATAATTTTTTTCTTGAATTTTTCAAGTTCCAAACGTTGAAATTTCAGGAATCAGAATTTTCCAAATGAGGGGCTTTTTATTCCTTAATGGAGAATACTGGTGATCAGTCAACAACTTCTAGATACTTTTTGATTCACTTGCAAGAAAAAGGAATAGTCAATTCATGATTGTGGTGCCAATATATAGCATTCATCATCTATATGTTCAACTCCTTCAAGTCAATTTAATAAACGTCCACATTGTCCAATTCATCATATGGAAAATAACTTAAGTTTATTAATTATTTTGAAATTTTTTGATCTTGCCCTAGAATTGGACAATTAGTCTGTACAATTATCGTTGCCAATAATAATCTTGAAATGGAAAATTTAAAATTCAATTCTCATTGCTGGATGGATCTTGAAATTCCGCTACTCCAATGACATAATTGCATGCTAAACTGAAACTTTTCATGTGAAAGCTAGCTATTAGTGTCAACATTTGTGTCCGTGGGATAAGATGTACTATTTAAAAGTAAATTTGAAATATTTTTAAATTTAAAATTATCATGATTCATTTAAACTTGAAAATAATAAATACTATAACTAGTAGTACTAGGGATCAAGGTTCTCAGATTCGGAACGGTCATCAAACTGGAAAAGGTACCCGTGGATGGGTCATTGGTCTAACCAGTGGTCAAACCGTTATTGACTAAGTGACATCATTAATATATAAAAATATATTATTAGTAATTAATAAAATTTTAAAAAATTTCGTTTTTTATGAGCTAAAACATAATAAAGTTGAGTTACAATATTACTAAAAGTGGTTAATTTTAATATTAAAATTTTTTTGGCACAAAAAATAATAATTAAAAATTGGGTCAATTAAACGGTTTTATCGGTTGAACCACCGGTCGGACAGCTGGTCAACTGGCTTTTGACCAAATTAATAAAATCAGGTTGAACCGGATCAGAGAGCCGACTGGTTTAGATTTTTATCGGTTGGACCGATAGGCTGGTCTGAATTTAATAACACCGCTAGAGATGACAATGGTGTGGTGTGATTATGATTTTTCAATATTTTAGAAACGCACCGGTCTTTAAACTCTTGAATCGAAACCACACCACATGACCGGTAGTGTTTCAAGATTTTTCTATACTAAAACTCTGCCCAATCGATTTATCTTTTTAATCACAACGCATCGACTTGCAGCGAACAAAAATTAAAAATACTTTTCACTTAATTTTTATTAAATTAGTTTTATGTTTTTATAACATACATTACAATAACTGTAAGACCCCAACTTTTTATGAATAAGGATTTAATTTCTCTAATTATTATTTTGAATAATAAAGTGTTGATTTGATATAATACTTTAGTAATGGGTGAAATGTGTAAATTTTGTAAAATAAGCAAGTGATCATAAAATATTCATTTGGTCAGGAAATATTTTTTTTGTCGGGGAATATCCGTACGACGACGCAATCATTGGTGGACCACATAACGGAATAACTGTCGGATATAGAAAGCAACAGAAATATCCTTTTTATAAAAAATAACGACAAAACTCTTACCGTTAACTGTTGAAATACCTGGTGATAAAAGTACAGTAATACGCGTGATTGCACAGTAGCACACGGTATTGCACAGTATCTCTGATTATTGATTCTTACGTAAGAAGTCACTCAGTTTCATTCAATAATTACCACAGTAATTGTTGCATATAGTATCTCATATTATTAATTCAATTATTGTCACAGTATCATCTGCACAATATTTTATATTATTAAATTAATAATTGACACGACATAATTATTTATATTATTAGTTAACATTATTGGCAATGTCTAGAAAGTTCTGTCGAGGAAAAGGGCTAGGTTATATAATTGCGCGCCAATAACCAATAAAGATAAATCCTTATCGGAAAGCCCATTCTTTCCTGGGAATGATCTGATTATTAATATTGTGAGCTTGTAATATTAATTGTGAATTATTATTATGTGGTGGATATTGGTTCAATTTTGATATAAATGAAGGAATTTAGCATGAAACATTTGTTAAAAGTTTGGCAATTATCCTCTCCGATAAAATATTTATTTAAATATATTATTATAATATTACATTATAATAGTATAAAGTGATATTATAATAGTATAATTTTATAATTTAAATGGTAATATTTTAATAATAATATATAATTTGCAGTATGTGAATAAAAGTGGAGTGAATGTTATCATTTTGATTTTGAATTCTTTTTTTTCAAACTTCCCGTGTACATTCTTTTCTTTTGTGGCTTATGCCTGTAAAACTTGTTTGTTGCCAAATTAGTGGGCCTCACCCATAAGGAAATGAGAGGTTAGGCATGGGTTAGGTAGGAGTTAGGCACTGAGAAAGAAAAAAAGGAAAGTTAGGCAGTGAATTAGGCAGGTTTTCTCATTTCCTTCCTTCGAATTTCACTATAAATAGGGGGTAACCCTCCTTCCTAAACACACCAAAAAATCTCAAGCATTCCTACTGTAATATTGTGAGAATTTCTTTTGAGTATAAGAATACTTTGAGTGTGACTTTTTGTGCAAGATTTTCTTAGGATAATATCCGATATTCCAAGTCAAATCTATTTTTCTACTAAAGTAAATGATATTATTTTATTTCAATACTCGTAAGAAATATTATTTTCTTTCGTACTCCATATTATGTAAGGGATACTATTTAATTTCATATTCCTAAATTTAAACTTACTGTGGTAAGTATTGCTTCTATAATTCCTGAAATGATTAGAAATTTCTTAAGTTTTGCGCTTCATCTAATATCATTTCAGTGGAATATTGGTCTAATCTTCTTATTAAATTTTAATTTTTTTTTCATGTCTGGGTACTATTCATACGGTACTATTCAAGGGCACTATTCATACGGTACTATTTATACGGTACTATTCACAACGTAATTTAATTTTCTTTTTTCTGTCCAAATTATTTTTGATACATGAATATCATTCTTGAATTTTACTTCACAAATAGTTATCATATTGACAATTTGGACATTTTTAAATTCTGGATAAATTAAATTATAAATATCTAATATTTATCATTTATCTCACTTGATTGAATCTTTATATCATTGTTATCATTCTCATGCTTATATTGTGTTGAAAGTCATCTTTGGCCTGTAGTGCAAAGATGGACTATTGATTGATATGATTATGACCAAGAATTGTGTATTGTTATAATCATAACCTTTAATATTACAGATAAGGGTTGTGGTAAAAGTCCTCTTTGGCCCGTAGTGCATAGATGAATAGGTGTTTGGCATGATCATGACCGCTGGTGATACAAATGATTATCTTTGGCCCGTAGTGCATAGATAATTCGTTGATTAAAAATAATTATTGATTGGTGTTATAGAGATAAAATATTGAGGATGAAATTTTAAATCATAGAAGATAGTAGATATCATGTTCTACTTGACTCTTATAATGGATTGTTGTTTCCACTGCAGTTGAGATCTAAAATTGTTGTCTATTTCATTCTATCAGATTTTTCCCTGTTGAGGACTACGGATAATTTGTTCTACATTATCTTAGTTATAATATTCTTTACTGGGCTAGTTGAGCTCACCTTTTTCCTTTTGGTTCCATTGTTCTTCTCAAGAGGCGAAAATATAGTTGGGACTAGTCGGGGAGTGAAGTTGTGGTCTAAGATGGTTATTTTAGTTATCCTTACTAGTTTTTAAAATAGTGTGACAAGAATTATAATGAGAATTTTATTTGAATTTGGATATTGTCTACGAGACAATATTTGTATTAAAACTCACAGCGTATGTTTTGTCATATTTTACACGATAATTATTGATTGTATAAATGAAGTTGTATTTAAATTTTGTGCCATGTATTGGCTACTCAGAACAGGTTGTGTGGACCGATTTTGTGGGCGTCACAATAACATTCATTAAAATAACACAAGAAATGTGATGCCCCCAAATTCGGGTACCTTTAAACTCTGAATATGGTGCTCCACGGTACTACTTAACTAATATAATAATAATGACATCAATGTAATTACTAATTATTATAATATGTCTCACTCTAAAATCTCAAGTTCTCAAACCTTTAATAATATCTTCAAAAACTAATATTATTACATAATACTACATTCATACTAAATTATTACAAATAGTACATAACACCTACTAATTCATCTTCTCCTTCTCTTTATCCTTACCGGAACCTTCAGTCCGCTTTAGCTTCGCTGAAAATATTTAATTTAAAGCGAGGATGAGCTATAAAGCTCAGCAAGTATAAACAATTGAATAAACAACAAAATCAAGAATCATGTTACTATTTCTACAACTGAATAATAGTTGAAAAAGCCTTTCGAATAAATAGGAATAATAATAAATTCCTTTTATTTAACATTTTAAAACTACATACTGAGCGGTCAAAAGACCTTAAATTTTTTATTTTCATAAAGGTTCAACAGTAATTCAACTATGAACCGTCTGACTACTGGGTACGTTGGGTGATCAGCCCATTGTACCCTATGTTGTACAATATTCTGACTAAACGACTATATGTGTTTGTTTGACCACCTTAAGGGTCTTTCGGGATTTTTTTGACGTAAAATACCCCAATATTAGGGTTGTATAGCACACCCTAACATCAATAATATTTCAAAGATTTATTTTTAAACCGATAAAATATTAAAATCTTCGTCTAGCCGAGACAAATGACATTGCCATACATCTTAAACAGTTCATGTAATATCAAACTTTAAAACTTGAACAATTAATGCGTTATAGCAAATCTTCGAACAATTTATGCATTATAGCGTAGCTGAACACTTATACAAATATCAAAAGAATTGCAAAAATTTAGAGTTCACACAATATATAATTATTGCATAAATTAGAAATTCAATACAACCTTTGAATGAAGCTGAAAAAGTAGCACAATAAATAAATTGTGGAAGTTAAAAATTTTCGAAAAAGTTTAAGAATACTTGCCTGAAGCGTTGTTCAATAATTACTTTAAAAACTCCCTTCAATTATCCTACATATTTAATTAACAATAATATGCCAATTAGACATAAAAACTCCATATATTGGTTTACATCGCATTAGTACTTATTTTATATTTTTTGCGTTTTATAATTTAATTAGCGCAACAATCTTATTTTAAAATGTCTTACAGTGTTACGGCATTCTCTCTAGGATGGTTTATATCATTTATTATTTATTATTATTATGATTTTTATTTTTAAGTTGGGATATTTTAAAACAATTGTCAAAAATATCGCATGTCGTTGCGACACGGCACGACTACATGCTTGTGACACGCCCGACGCACACGATGCCACTCAACGTCACCCAACACGCCTCGACGTGCACCATGTCGCTCGGCGTCCCTCAACGTGCTTCGACATGCACCACGTTGTGCGGCGTTGCATAACATGTCTTTATTTAACTATTCTGACCCCCTCCTTCCGACCTTCATAACTTGGTCGTTATAAGTCAAAATTTGTCCATTCTCACATCATTTTATTTCTTGTAGCATCTACTACAAATCCCCTCAAGAGGAATTTTTTTCCAAACTTAATTTCAAGCCAAAACAATGGCCCCAAAAAACTCCTGATGACTAACTTTCTATTTTTTGCAAATTTGACTATCCTCCTTCTAAAGGGCTTAACTCCCACCTCTGGACTCAAAATGAGGTCATTCTTACGTCTACAGACTCCTTATTTAATGTACTACATAACCCCCCAACATAGAATTTTTTTTCCTATCAAAACATAAATCTTTTCAAAAGTCATGGGTCACACAAGGCTTTTTGATTTTTAACAAGTTTTACGAAAAAAATTGTCATGACGTCGTTACACAAGCTTTTGCTTCTGTTCTAATTGGGTGGTGTTCGTAACTCATAGGAGCATAACACAAAATACCCTATAATTTAATTTTTACATTTGGAACCTTGCAAAAATAGTGTCCCAAAAAAAGCCCCTAGTCCGCTATTATACAGTTCTTTCATTCTTTTACTCTTTTATGCATAAGCTTGTATTTTTCATTTTTGGTTCACATAGCATACATATTTAAGGTGTTTTAACAAGGTTTAATCCTTTATATCCCCCTTATAACTTCAAGATCCATCATGATCTTCCATTATCAACAACCACCAACAATTACAAACTCAAATAAAAGAAAATAAATTAAAAAAGATGAAGAGTTTGATGATTTTAGATTTACCTCTTATTTCTTATTCTTTTTCTTAGCTTTGCTTGATCCAAGGTAGCTCTAAATCCTCCTTTGCTCCTCACAAATCCGACCCTCTCTCTGTCTTTTTTCAAGCTCTCAAGCTTCTTCTCTTGCTTTCTCTCTAAAATTTAGAATTTAGCCAATGTTGGTGAAAGTGAAAGAGATGATACTTTGGTTTGTTTATATAAAATCTAGTTTAATTACATTTATTATAAGTTGGTCACCCAACTTAAATCTTCTAAGGTATTTCCCCTCATCTTTTAAAACTTACTAATCATCCCCTTGAGTTTGCCTAATCAAACCACAATTAAACTAACTCAAGACACTTAATCAACACATATTGGTTAAGATCACTTAATTGGGGAGACAACCAATTAATGGTTTGTCTAGATAAGGTGAGTCATTCAATATGACTCATAATTTTCTAATATAGGTAGCATATTTCCGCCCACTTTAGGACCAAAATACCTTCTTTTTTTCTTCCTTTATCCCACATGGGATAATCATCTAACTCCTTAGCTTTGACACCAAGTCTTTAAGGTTTAACCCTAAGGCTTAAGCAATGGCTCAACTGTGACGCCTCCAAAATAGGTATACAACACCCATTCTGAGTCGCCAAATACATGGTACAGAAAATAAACTACAACTTCAATAATACAATTGTCGTGCAAAATACAACAACACATAATGTGAGTTTAAATACAAATATTATCTTCTAGACAATATCCACACTCAAATAAGTCCTCGTTACAATTATTCAAACACTATTTTACAGAAATAGTGAGGACTGCTAAAACATCTTTTTAGAACCATCACTCCGTATCCCGACTAGTTCCTGCTATGTTCTCACCTCCTGGGAAGAAAAATGGAACAAAAAGGAAAATGGTGAGCTCAACTAGCCCAGTAAAGAATATTATGACTAAAATAATATACAACAAATTATCGTTAGTCTTCAACAGGGAAAAATCTGATAGAATATAATCGACAACAAGTTTTAGATCACAACTGCAGCGGAAACAGCAAACCATTAGAAGAGTCAAGTAGAGAATGAATTCTACTATCTTCTAACATTTAAAAGTCCATCATCAATATTTTATCCCTGTAACATCAATTAATAATCATCTTTAACCAAATATTCATCTTTGCACTACAGGCCAAAGATATTCATTTGTATCACCAGTCGGTCATGTTCATCTCAACACCTGTTCATCTTTGCACTACAGGCCAAAGATATTCATCAAGTAATCATACATCTTTGCACTACAGGCCAAAGATATTCAGTAATATCATCATTTAGGACTGAGGATGATAAAAAATATCTTAAAGAGAACGAATCCAGTGAGACAGAAGGACAAATATTAGGGATTCGTATAACAGTTTATCCAAGATAAATAATACTTCATAGTAATCAATTGTGAAACAGAATTCAAAAATAAAGATCAAAACATGGATACAATCAAAGATAGTAACCATAATAGACATCTTGGACAAAAAAGAAAAATTTATTTTTTGGTGAATAGTGCTGTATTCGTGAATAGTACCGTATACGTGAATAGTGCCGTATACGTGAATAGTAATCCCGACATAAAAAGTTTCAAATTTGATAAAAACTCATATCAATATTTCAGCATAATGATATTGAAGAAAATAATATCATTAAGAAGAAAATAATATCCCTTACCTCAAAATATCAGTACTTTTGGTCGGAATACCGGTATAAGGCTGAAAGAAACTTGCTCTGATGAATAGAAACTCTCAAAGTATCTAAATACTCACAAAATACACTCAATAATCTAGAGAGAGAAAGAGAGAAAACTTGTTTCTGGTGTGATTTTTAATTCTAACTTAGCCCTCTATTTATAGGAAAATTTAGCACGCCGAAGCAGACTTAACCTGCAACCTGATGGCTTTACCTGCTACTATTCCCACCCACCACATTTGAATAAAAATTCAGCACATTTCTTCACCAACCAAGAGTGGGGCCCACCAATTCTAGAATTTTCCATCAAAATGATAAACTCCGAAAATTCAACAATTTCTGAACCAGTCATCTCGTAAAATTCATAATAAATCATACGTTCATTTTTAACGGTTCAAAATTTGTGGACATATACTCAACTTATATATGTATAACATATCCAAAAATTACCACGATCCAACGGTCGGATTAAAAATTATAACCCCCGCAAAATATCTCAAAAACCTTGATTTTTAATACCTCCATTCCGACAAAAATACTGATAAAAACCTCAACATTAACTCCTTCATTTTTAACCACAAAAATATATCCCTCATTTATATCCACATAAAATAAATATTTCCTTATCATATGAATCAATAATTAATTATTCACAAATAATATTACAGAATCACATTTATGACAACCAGGCCGTTCCCAGGAAAGAGGGGGCTTTCCAATAAGGATTTCTCCTTACTGGCGCGCAATTAGATGACCAAACCTCTCCTTAGACAGAACTTTCTAGACATTGCCAATAATGTTATCTAATAATATTATTCAAATAATATGAATTATTGATCTGATAATGGAAAATACTGTGCAGCAACAATTATTGAAACAACAATAATATAAAATATCAACGCAACAATTATTGAATCAATAAAATAAAATATTGAACAATAACTACTGTAACAATTATTGAGTAGTGCCTTCTTACGTAAGAATCAATAATTGGTGCAATACCGTGTGCTACTGTATTTTAACCACCGGGTATTCCAACAGTATTAACGGTAACAACTACGCCGCTATTTATAAATAACTTATACTTGTCGTTTTCTTCATCCAATCGCTTTCCGTTATGAGGCCCACACAAGGCTGCGCCGTCGTACGAATATTCCCCGACAGCAAGAATATTCCACGACCAAACGAATATTCCACGACAAAATGAATATTTTATAACCACTTGCTTATTTTGCAAAATTTGCACATTTCACCCATAACCAAAGTATTATATCAAATTAACCCCTTATTATTCACAATAATATTTAGAGAAAATTTGATTTTATTCATTAATAAGTTGGGGTCTTACAACCTCCCCTCCTTATGAAATTTCGTCCTCGAAATTGACGTACGTACCTGATGTTTCAAAAAGGTGAGGATACCTCGCTTTCATTTCTGATTCCAACTCCCAGGTCATTTCTTCAATAGCATGGTTTCTCCACAAAACCTTAACTTGTGGTATAACCTTCGTGCGTAGGACATGCTCTTTCCTATCCAAGATCTTAACAGGTACCTCCTCGTACGTTAAATCTTCAGCTATCTCGTCTGGTTCTAACTCAATAATGTGGTTCGGGTCTTTAACATATTTACGAAGCATAGATATGTGAAAAACATTATGAACACGAGACATGCTTGGAGGTAATGCGAGTCTATATGCCACATTTCCTATTCGCTCAAGAATCTCAAATGGACCAACAAATCTTGGATTGAGCTTTCCTCTCTTCCCAAATCTTGTAACTCCCTTCCATGGTGCAACACGTAACAATACATGATCCCCAATATTAAATTCCACGTCCTTCCGATGAAGATCCGCATAACTCTTTTGTCGATCCTGTGCCGTTTGTATACGTTGTCGAATCGTTTGGATCTTCTCTGTAGTAATGCGTACCAACTCTGGTCCCAACAATGTTGCTTCACCCACCTCGTCCCAGCATACTGGAGAACGACATTTTCTTCCATACAACGCCTCGAATGGAGCCACACCTATGCTCGCCTGATAACTGTTGTTGTAGGAGAATTCCACCAATGGTAGGTACTTATCCCAACTCCCTTTGAGATCTAGGACACAAAGTCTTAATAGATCTTCAAGAGTTTGAATAGTCCTCTCTGATTGTCCGTCCGTTTGAGGATGGTATGCCGAACTGAATCGTAAATCCGTGCCCATAGCTTTCTGCAAGCTAACCCAAAATCGTGAAGTGAATCTTGGGTCACGATCCGAAACTATGGATACTGGCATGCCATGCAATCTCACAATCTCGTTCACGTACATACTAGCAAGACGTTCAAGGGAATAAGTCTCACGTATCGGCAAGAAATGAGCGGACTTGGTTAATCTATCAACAATAACCCAAATCGCATCTATGCCTTGAGAAACCTTGGGAAGACCCGTAACAAAATCCATAGTAATGTGTTCCCACTTCCATTTCGGAATCTCAAGTGGTTGCAATGGACCCTTTGGTACTTGATGCTCCGCTTTTACACGTTGACAAGTTAAACATCTCGAGATAAACTCCGCGATCTCTCTTTTCATATTGCTCCACCAAAATGTATGTCGAAGATCGTGATACATTTTGGTACTCCCAGGATGGATTGCAAACGGTGTGTTGTGTGCCTCCATCATTATTCTATGCTTCAAGTCAAAATCGTTAGGAACACAAAGTCTGGAGTTGACTCGAAGTATTCCTTCTTCATCGATTCTTGCTTCTGGAATAGCACCTTCTTGCACTTTCTTCTTCATACGCATCAGCTCCATGTCCGTAGCTTGAGCAGCTTTAACTTTATCGATTAAAGTCGGTTCTACTCGTATATTTGATATCATCATGTGGGTACTTGGAGCCTTCATCTCTATCTCCATCCTTTGCAAGTCATACAAAATGGGCCTTTGTGTTAACAACATTGCACTCGTACCCGCATATGATCTTCTACTCAATGCGTCAGCTACTACGTTTGCTTTTCCAGGATGATATTGGATGGTATGATCGTAATCTTTCAACAGCTCAAGCCAACGTCGTTGCCGCATGTTGAGTTCCTTTTGGGTGAAGAAATATTTGAGGCTTTTATGATCTGTATAGATCTCCACTTTCTCCCCATACAGGTAGTGTCTCCAGATCTTCAACGCAAAAACGACTGCTGCCAACTCCAAATCATGAGTAGGATAATTCCTCTCATATTCTTTGAGTTGTCGTGAGGCATAGGCTATGACTTTCCCATGTTGCATGAGAACACATCCTAACCCTTTGCCTGAAGCATCGCTGTAGATAACAAATCCATCCGAACCAGATGGTATTGTCAGAACAGGTGCCGAAATGAGTCTCCTCTTGAGTTCTTGGAAACTCTTCTCGCATTCCTCACTCCATACGAATTTTGTATCTTTCCGAGTCAGCTGAGTTAACGGAGTAGCGATTCGAGAAAATCCTTCCACAAATCTCCGATAATAACCAGCTAAGCCCAGAAAGCTACGTACTTCGGTTACCGACTTCGGTTGCTCCCAACTTTGTATGGCTTCAATCTTCGCCGGGTCGACAGATACTCCATGTTTTGACACCACGTGCCCAAGGAATGCTACTTCCTCAAGCCAGAACTCGCATTTCTTCAGTTTGGCATATAGCTTGTTTTCACGAAGCCTTTGCAGTACCAGCTTCAAATGGCGCTCATGATCTTCACGGCTTTTGGAATAGATGAGGATGTCATCAATAAAGACAACAACGAACTGATCCAAATATTCTTTGAATACACGGTTCATCATATCCATGAAGGCAGCAGGAGCATTAGTCAATCCAAAAGACATTACTAAGAATTCATAATGCCCGTACCGAGTTCTGAAGGCAGTCTTTGGAATATCCTCAGTTTTAATCTTCAGCTGATGATATCCAGAACGAAGATCGATCTTTGAAAAGAATTGTGCTCCTTGCAACTGGTCAAACAGGTCATCAATGCGAGGTAGCGGATACCTATTCTTGATGGTGACATGGTTCAATTCTCGATAGTCAATACAAAGTCGCATACTCCCGTCTTTCTTCTTTACGAATAAAACAGGAGCACCCCAAGGAGACGTACTAGGACGAATAAAACCGATGTCCAACAACTCCTGTAGTTGGACTTTTAACTCCTGAAGTTCAATAGGAGCCATTCGATATGGAGTTTTAGAAATGGGCTTTGTACCGGGTTCAAGGTCAATAAAGAATTCAATTTCACGTTCTGGGGGTAGACCAGGAAGTTCTTCAGGAAATACATCGGGAAATTCTCTAACAATAGAAATATTATTCAAATCTGACTTGTCTTTGTTCAAATCCATAACATGGGCTAAGAAAGCTTGACATCCGTTTTTCAATAAACGAATAGCTTTGTGGCTTGATATGACAGTGACTGATTTTAGTGGTTTAGTAGTTTGAATTCGTATGACAGGTTGGTTAGGAATATGAAAACTAACAACCTTACGAAAACAATCAATTTTAGCATGATGAGTGGTTAACCAATCAATTCCTAAAATCACATCAAAAGCAAGTATCTTTAAAGAGATAAGATCAACAGGTAATGTGATAGTGCCAACTTGGATCATGCAAGATTTATAAACTGTAGATGTAACGAAGGTTTCACCCAACGGAGTTTCAACAGATAAGTTAAAGTCCAATTTCTCCGGAGTCAAGTTTAAACGTTGAGCACAAGCAGGAGAGATAAAAGAATGGGTAGAACCGGTATCTAGTAAAGTATAAACTTCGCAAGAATTCAAGATTAGCTTACCCGTGATCACCTCGTTCGGGTTTCTCGCGTTTTGGCCAGTCACGACAAACGCCCTTCCAGGAACCGCTGATTTCGACTTATTTGGGATAACTTTTGGAGTCACCATCCCCGCTGAACTTGGTTTTGCTACAGAACACTCTCGAGCTATATGACCCTTCTTTCCACAGTTATAACATACCTTGGATTGTTGTGGGCAGTTTGGGCTGATATGTCCCTCTTTCCCACATTTGTAACATACGACCGGTGGTCGTTCTCCTCCCCTAGAAACAGTTGATGTTTGTGCTGACGTCTTCACGTTATCATTGTTGTACCTTCTCTTCTTGAAATCTCCTCCCGACTCGCTCCTTCTATTATCACGACCACGATTACCACCAGAGTGGTTACCGCTTTTGTCCGAATGTTTTCCTCCCTGCTGGTTTTCATTGCTTCGATGACTGCCGCCACCGGTATGACCCTGGTTGTGGTCCCTCGGTTGCACATACTCATTATCTCGCTCTAATAATTGAGCCCTGTTTACAACATCTGAATATAAAGAAAATTTATGAGAGATAAGATATTGCCGAATCTCGGGTTTTAGACCTCTCAGAAACATCCTTGTCATTCGTTCCTCATTTTCGACCAAATGAGGTGCAAACCTGGATAACTCTGCAAACTTCGCCTCGTACTGGGACACCGTCATGTTGTTTTGTTCCAGTCTGATAAACTCCACCTCCTTCATATGACGAATACTTTCAGGAAAGTACTTGTCATTGAACAGTTTTTGAAATGTTTCCCAGGACATGTTGAGTGCGTCAGGCTGGGTACGCTTCACAGACTCCCACCAGTAGTCTGCCTCACCGCGGAACATAAAGGTGGCGAATGGAACCTTCTGTTCCTCCGTGCATCCCAAGACATCGAATATCTTGGTAATTTGCTTGACCCACGTTTCCGCCATGATCGGATCCGGCTTTCCCTTAAATTCTGGTGGTCCCAATTCTTTGAACTGCTTAGCTGTGACAAACCGCGCGTTGTTATCATTTCCACCCGTATTCTGCACACGAGTCTCCCTCGTCTGATTTTGCATGAACTGCAAAAAGCTCCTAAACATTCCATCATTCATCGTTTGCTCGGTAACGTTGTTTACAGGAGGAATATTGCCTTCCTGTTGCACGTTCCCCTGGGTGGTGATCAAAGGTGTCTCCACGGTCTGATTTACTCCATTATTAACGTTCTCAGCTGCCATTCTTAAATACTGCCATAAAACAAGGGTTAATAGTCATGTCATATATTATCCCTATACTCTGACCGACCAAATAAACACCAAATAAACTTAGTCAGGTCATACTAGCGAAGGAATTCCCCGTCTCTCCCCTCCTAGTTCTTGTCTCACATCTCAGCCAGGGATCATATCCCTAAGCTCTGATACCAACTGTGACGCCCCCAAAATAGGTATACAACACCCATTCTGAGTCGCCAAATACATGGTACAGAAAGCAAACTACAACTTCAATAATACAATTGTCGTGCAAAATACGACAACACATACTGTGAGTTTAAATACAAATATTGTCTTCTAGACAATATCCACACTCAAATAAATCCTCATTACAATTATTCAAACACTATTTTACAGAAATAGTGAGGACTGCTAAAACATCTTTCTAGAACCATCACTCCATACCCCGACTAGATCCTGCTATGTTCTCACCTCCTGAGAAGAAAAATGGAACAAAAAGGAAAAGGGTGAGCTCAACTAGCCCAGTAAAGAATATTATGACTAAGATAATATACAACAAATTATCGTTAGTCTTCAACAGGGAAAAATCTGATAGAATATAATCGACAACAAGTTTTAGATCAACAACTGCAGCGGAAACAGCAAACCATTAGAAGAGTCAAGTAGAGAAAGAATTCTACTATCTTCTAAGATTTAAAAGTCCATCATCAATATTTTATCCCTGTAACATCAATTAATAATCATCTTTAACCAAATATTCATCTTTGCACTACAGGCCAAAGATATTCATTTGTATCACCAGTCGGTCATGTTCATCTCAACACCTGTTCATCTTTGCACTACAGGCCAAAGATATTCATCAAGTAATCATACATCTTTGCACTACAGGCCAAAGATATTCAGTAATATCATCATTTAGGACTGAGGATGATGAAAAATATCTTAAAGAGAACGAATCCAGTGAGACAGAAGGACAAATAGTAGGGATTCGTATAACAGTTTATCCAAGATCAATAATACTTCATAATAATCAATTGTGAAGCAGAATTCAAAAATAAAGATCAAAACATGGATACAATCAAAGATAGTAACCATAATAGACATCTTGGACAAAAAGGGAAAATTTTATTTTTCGGTGAATAGTGCCGTATTCGTGAATAGTGCCGTATACGTGAATAGTGCCGTATACGTGAATAGTAACCCCGACACAAAAAGTTCCAAATTTGATAAAAACTCATATCAATATTTCAGCATAATGATATTGAAGAAAATAATATCATTAAGAAGAAAATAATATCCCTTACCTCAAAATATCAGTACTTCTGGTCGGAATACCGGTATAAGGCTGAAAGAAACTTGCTCTGATGAATAGAAACTCTCAAAGTATCTAAATACTCACAAAATACACTCAATAATCTAGAGAGAGAAAGAGAGAAAACTTGTTTCTGGTGTGATTTTCAATTCTAACTTAGCCCTCTATTTATAGGAAAATTTAGCACGGAAGCAGACTTAACCTGCAACCTGATGGCTTTACCTGCTACTATTCCCACCCACCACATTTGAATAAAATCTCAGCACATTTCTTCACCAACCAAAGTGGGGCCCACCAATTCTAGAATTTTCCATCAAAATGATAAACTCCGAAAATTCAACAATTTCTGAACCAGTCATCTCGTAAAATTCATAATAAATCATACGTTCATTTTTAACGGTTCAAAATTTGTGGACATATACTCAACTTATATATGTATAACATATCCAAAAATTACCACGATCCAACGGTCGGATTAAAAATTATAACCCCCGCAAAATATCTCAAAAACCTGATTTTTAATACCTCCATTCCGACAAAAATACTGATAAAAACCTCAACATTAACTCCTTCATTTTTAACCACAAAAATATATCCCTCATTTATATCCACATAAAATAAATATTTCCTTATCATATGAATCAATAATTAATTATTCACAAATAATATTACAGAATCACATTTATGACAACCAGGCCGTTCCCAGGAAAGAGGGGGCTTTCCAATAAGGATTTCTCCTTACTGGCGCGCAATTAGATGACCAAACCTCTCCTTAGACAGAACTTTCTAGACATTGACAATAATGTTATCTAATAATATTATTCAAATAATATGAATTATTGATCTGATAATGGAAAATACTGTGCAGCAACAATTATTGAAACAACAATAATATAAAATATCAACGCAACAATTATTGAATCAATAAAATAAAATATTGAACAATAACTACTGTAACAATTATTGAGTAGTGCCTTCTTACGTAAGAATCAATAATTGGTGCAATACCGTGTGCTACTGTATTTTAACCACCGGGTATTCAACAGTATTAACGGTAACAACTACGCCGTTATTTATAAATAACTTATACTTGTCGTTTTCTTCATCCAATCGCTTTCCGTTATGGGGCCCACACAAGGCTGCACCGTCGTACGAATATTCCCCGACAGCAAGAATATTCCACGACCAAACGAATATTCCCCGACAAAATGAATATTTTATAACCACTTGCTTATTTTGTAAAATTTGCACATTTCACCCATAACCAAAGTATTATATCAAATTAACTCTTTATTATTCACAATAATATTTAGAGAAAATTTGATTTTATTCATTAATAAGTTGGGGTCTTACATCAACCCCAAGAGAAGTCATGTCATACTTAGCTTTACCCTTGGCTCAACAATTAGCCAATTCATTCAAACCCAACCTCAACCCTAACTTAGCCTTTCCAAACCTTTGTTTTAACCCTAGCCAAACTTATTCTAACCCTAACCAAGCCATTTCAAACCCTAGGCTTTGTTAGTCCAAAATTAATTTGGTTAATCATTTTCTTTTTAGTTAAATTTTCTAACTTTCTGGTTACGTTTTCGTAACACGCTCAGTTAGCCGAAAAATTGACTTTCGATTTTTGAAAATCCAATTTCACCACCGATCCCTATTTCCCGAATAAATGCTATTTCGTTCTTCGAAAAGTCAAAAATCGAAGTTGCGTTTTTAGCGTGAATAGTATTTTTATGGCTTTTTCTTGAAAAAACTTTTATTAGAGATTTCATCTCTCCTTCTCAAATAAACGCTATGACGTAATTCCAAAATTTCAAAAATAAAAATTTGTGCTTTTTGTGTTTTATGATTAATATTTTTTCGTTTTTCTCGAAAAAATTTATTTTCTCCAAAAAACTCCCAACATTCATACACAGTCGCGTAACACATAAAGTAGGTCATTAATCGACCTAAAAACTCATAACACACAATTTATTATATCAAAATATTTATTTTATTTAATAAATATTAAAAATCTTATTATAAAAGTTATTCTACGATCTCGATCTTTACACTCCTCCCCCCTTTTAAGGATTATGTCCCCAAAATCACAATGCAAGGTTACTCATAAGGATGGGGACCATTAGTCCTCATTTTGTTTTCGATTTTGTTTCCTCTTTGGCATGGGAATTCCTCCATACTACTTTTACAACAAGTATAACTTTGTTTTTTGAAACTTGCTCTTTCCTATTCATTATTTAATTAGAAATTTCTTTTCATGCTACTTTAAGTCTTGTTCAACTATTATAGATCGTACCTATTACCTTAACGTCTACAGTCTTCTGAGTCAACTTATAACTCTTTTCCATAAATGAACAACACCTCACACTGGTACCTATCTACTTGTTTCTTCTCTTAAGAATGATGCACAACATTCAACCTCAACTTCATTTCCATATGTTCTCGGATCCCAATCCGACGCAATTGCAACTGATACCTCATGTCTAGAAATAATTTCTTTGACATAAAGTTTAACTACTTTACTTATATTAAATCTTATCTTAATTGGTATGAACTATACTGAGTTCATTAAATAATCACTATACTTCATATAGTGTCGAACTCCCTTCACCTAAATGGAAATCCTATCACAAAATTTTTAATGATATATGATTTACAAATCATCTTATCCTCATCTTTCGGCCTTGACTCTCTGTCAAGTCGAACACTTACTAACACATCCCGTGACTTCTTATTTTAGCTCCAATACTACTGGAACTCAAATTTCTCCTTCAAAACTTAATACTTTATCATTATCAAGTCTAAACTTATTTCTATTTACCATTGGCAATTCTTTGCCTTATCTGATTACACTTCTCATCTTTGAGACTTTGCCTTTTTCATTCTGCCTATTTTAGCTAGACAAATCTCCTCCTATATAGCTTCTCATCCGACTCTTTCGAATATCTTACTTCTAATTTCATACTTAATTTACATTCAGTGAACTTTGAATACTGATTCTTTTTCCTGAATACTTTCAACATTATTCTTAACTGTTCCTTCTAATATTCATGTGTCTTAGATTAGAGCAAGATATCACCTACAAATATCATTATCGATTTGTTCAAATATAACTTGAACACCCTAAGCCTCTTCATTTATAAATGCGACTAACGCATTCCTCAGTCAAAACTATATCACCAAAACTCATAATAAACATAAAAAGCTCTAAACGATATTTTCGAAACATTCTCTTTCTTCATCTACAACTGATGATACTTCATCTTTAAATTTATCCTCGAACAATACTTCGTTCCCTTTAACCGATCAAAGAAAATTTTCTTGCTCCTGACATTTTATTCGAACAAAAACATCTATTAACTCATTTACCACAGTTATCTACCCTATTTTTGCCTCCATCCTTTGGATATCCATAACGTAACCTCAATAATCTTCACGTTTCTTTCTTAACAGCCTTTCTGGTTTACGTCATCTTCTTCAACAACGAGAATATCTCGATAATTTGTTATCAGAACATACTACGTTATACTGTTTCATAGTCTTAAAGTTCACTTAGCTTCTTCTGGCAATGATTCATTTCTCCATGGTCAACTAACCAAATCATTCGTAGAATTTCATCAAATCCTTTACACTAAATCAGAATTAATTCCATCATCAATTCATACTCTCCTATCTCAACACAACAATTTCTATCACTATGCTCATAAGGGATTATACCCTTACTTGAATCTTCTATTCTCATGAAAACTTTCTAAATTCTCTAGAATCAAACTTAAACATCTAATTAAGAATTAATACAATATGAATCACAACACGTCGTACCCAAATCAACAATATATAAACGTTACTATTGCTATTCGGAACAAAACCTAACACTACATCTTCCAGCATTACAGCATTCTGGATCATCATATTGAAGATCCAAGCTTCAATCTATTGGGTTAAGCTGGACTGTTGGGTATCTAACTTTTAGGTTTATTTTGATGATAACAATAATTAGTAAATAGATTAATTAAAAGGGTAGAATCATCTCCATATGATTTATATTATAATTGTTTTAATTATCTTATTTACTTTGACCAAAAATATTTTCTCAATCTCATTAAATTTGTTTTCTTGACCTTGATAATTTAATATCAAGTGTTAAATAAATTAGTTCATAAAGTAACATTTCCCAAGGCAAGGAGAACTCTTATTATTTTTATAATTTTTCTATCAAAATTACTTTCTCAAAATAAAAGGGCAAAAAGATATTTTTTTACATTTTGGTTGCATGCATGAGATAAAAATAAGCTGTGTGTGTGAACCATGCATGTGTTGAGAATGTCCAATGGCTTGACCGAATTTAATGCTTAGGAATTGCCATGTGCTCATTTGTTGGAATTATAAGGAACTTTTTTGCATGGGCTATGATTTGAATTTAACAATTTTGTAAAATTTGTTGGCAATCTGTGTCTCATTGATTTCATCCGGACCATTCATTTCAAACAAATAAATCCAAACCATTGATTTTCAAAAGGTTTACATAATTTGTTTACATAATGTAACATAACAATTAAAAATCACATTAAACTACTCTTGAGCTTTTTCTTTGCCATTGTCTTTCTTTGACCATGCATTCGGCTACCTTGACTTTAGCTTAAATATTTTATTTAAAGCAAGCGTGAGCAACTAGTTTACTCAGCAAGTTAAAGTATACAATAAAGGATATTGAAGAGTCCAACTTTCTAGAATTTCAACAATATTCAAAAGATTGTGAAATAACTGAACAATAAATCATTTTCTATCAGAAGAATTTTCTTAAATTCCAAGTTGAATAACATATCAAGAATGAAAGAGTAAAATTCTTTCGAAAGTTCAATAATATTCAATTGATTAAGAAAAGTTAGCGATACTGCAACAATATTCAATAAAGTGGAATACTCCCATATTTCATGTTGAGTGATCATAAATGGATCAAGAACTAATAGAGGACTTATCAGTTAATTAATACTGAATTAACTCAATAACATAAGTTAGTTATAAAAACTAATTATACTCTTATGCGAATACATGAAGTGATCAGCTCCATTGTACCCTATATTATGTATAATACTCAAAAATAGCGCAAGGGGTCGGATGTCCGACAATAAAGTTTCCCTTTTTATAAGGGTTGTTCATCTCAGTCTTACATCATGAGTCCGTACCGCAACAATATGGTTTGGATTGCTTTAAAAGAAATGTTATGATTTCAACATATAATATCAATATTGATCTAGCCTAAATAAATGACATAAATATTTTAATAACAACTTAGTTCAAATAATAAAATGATTCATCAATTATTAGTCTAGCCGAAACAAATAGCTGACACATGACTCATAAACAGTTCATGAATAAAAGAATTTTAAATTTATTTCACAGTTCAAATAATGAAATAGGAATCAATTGCACTATGTGTGAATAACAATAATCATTATGGATGTGAATAATCAACAATAATTATCCACTAGCATGCTTTGAAATTAATAACTCAAGTTGAGTTAGAAAACTTGCTTTGGTCGTTGACTACTGCTACACAATTTAATTTAACTTCGTTTGAAAGATATATCATTAATAATATTGATCTCTTAATTAACATAATATATTATAACTCATAACACCATTATTCTTATAATAAATTATCTAATATGTAATTATGTAATCAAACATTCAATAATACCTTACTCATTAAGAATATTATCATCCATTAATAATATATATTATTATCATATAACTATTGTCTTAAACTCTTGTATAATATTATTAATCCTTTAATAATATTTTATTCACTTTCTACTATTTTTAATTATTTAATAATATTTTAGACACTTTATAATATTATTAATCAATTAATAATATTCCGTACATTAATCACATCTTATCCAATTATTAATATTATTAATCAATTAATAATATTTTAATCAATCTTTAATATCTTAACCATTCATAAATATCATTAACCATTTAATAGTATTTTAATCAATTAATAATATTATTAATCATTTAATAATATTTTAATTTAACTTTAATCTAATATTATTAATCATTTAATAATATTTTAAATCATTATCTAATATTATTAATTATTTAATAATATTTTAATTTAACTTTAATCTAATATTATTAATCATTTAATAATATTTTAATCTAAATATTATTAATTACTTAATAATATCTTAAACTAATATTATTAAGCTCTTACTAATATTTTAATCATTTATTAAACTAATAAACAATTAATTCCAATTGTTTACCCTATACTAATTCATTCATTTAACAACTCTAAAATGCCCTAAATACAACATCACATCAAAAATGACCAAAATACCTTTCAAAAATATGGACACATCATATTTAGGGTCTCTAAGACATAAATTTACAATTTCGCCATTTATGACATCATATAACTTATTATTCTTATTTATTCATAACTCAAACACATCCATGAAAAATACCAAAACAGCTCTGAAAATTCTTATTTTCTAGAAAATATCAGTACATGGTATCATGATGAACATATAATGTTTCTAGAATGTTTGGGTTTCAATTAGTATTTTTAAAATGACCAAAACAGCCGGATCTTGAAACATTTTTCATAAATCGAAATTTTGTCCAAAAATTCTAAAATTTTGAGGGTATGCTCCTTCCATGATACTCTACGGTCAATAAAAATTTTACAATTTTTGGAGTTACACAGAAAATGTTATTTCGGTTCACATTTAAAATAGTCATTTCTTGTAAACTCCATAACTTTCATTCTACACATTCAAAAATTTTCATCTTTGGACTGGATCTAGATAAATTATCATACTATCCTACCAATGTTTTCCAGAATTTTTAAAACAAAGAAAAATTGTGACGCCCCCAAAATTAGGTATACATCACCCATCTTGGGTCGTCAGATACATAGTACAGAATACAAATACAACTTACTAATACAACTGTCGTGTACAATACGACAAAACATAAACTGTGAGTTTGAATACAAATATTATCTTCTAGAGAGTCTTCATACTCAAAAGGAGTCCTCATTACATTTATTAACACGCTATTACATAGAATAGTGATGACTACTAACTAATACTATCATTCGAACCATCACTCCGTTTCCCGACTTGCCCCAGCTACGTTCTCATTTCCTGAAGAGAACAGTGAAAGAAAGGGTGAGCTCAACTAGCCCAGTAAGAAATATTATGACTAAGATAATGCAGAATAAATTATCATTAGCCTTCAACAATGTTAAACTGATAAAATATAATAGACATCAAGTTTAACTGTAGCGGAACAAGCAATCCATTAAGAGAGTTAAGTAGAAAATAAACTCTACTATCTTTTATGATTTAAAAGATTTTCCAACACTGTGATCGCTAAGACTCAGCTTAATAAAATATTCCACATCATCGAATCACCCCTGCACTACGGCCAAGGATATTCGTATATTAATTAATGGTCATGATCATGCCAACAACTGTCCATCAATGCACTACGGGCTAATGAGGACTTTTACCACATCATTTGTAACATTACGGTCATGATTACACCGAATAATCCCTGGTCATAATCATACCAAGTCCATCTATGCACTACAGGCCACAGATGACTTTCAACAGAATATAAACATGAGGATGATGACAATGATATAAGAATTCAATAAAACAAGTTCAAGAATTAATTTATCCAAGAATTAACAACGTCCAAATTGTCAACATGATACTACTTTGTGGAGTAAAATTCAAGAATGATCAGGAGAATATTTTCATGAATAGATACTAGATGAAGCGCAAATGTTAAGGATATTCCACAAATTTTATGGAGTATAGAAGTCAAAACTTAACCAACTAAGTATAATAAAGAATGGAATAACAAAAGAAATCACCATGCATGCGATAGACCGCACAGACAGGTTATTCTTAACAGAATAATAATAATGGAACCAGGTCCGGCGTAAACGCACAGACAGGATATTTCGACAGAATAATAATAATGGAACCAGGTCCGGTGTAAAACACACAGACAGGATATTCCGACAGAATAATAATAAAGACGGAACCAGGTCCGGTGTAAAACACACAGACAGGATGTTCCAACAAAATAATAAAAAAAACGGAACCAGGTCCGGTGTAAAACACACAGACAGGATGTTCCAACAGAATAATAATAAAAACGGAACCAGGTCCGGTGTAAAACACACAGACATGATGTTCCAACAGAATAATAGGAAAATTTCACCAAGTATAGGGTATATCCGCGTATACAGGTTATTCCAACAGAATAATAAAAAATAGAATAACAACAGTTCTCTTCATGAATAAGAAAGAATAACACCCCTTACCGTTTTAAAGAAGAGCTGAAGTAAGGAAGTAGTTAAGTAGCAGAATACTCTTCTTCTCTCTCTCTATAGTTTCTCTCTCTAGAGTTCAGTGAATTCGTAAGAAATAATGAAGGAATGAGCTGCTATTTATAGAAAAATAGAATGCATAGTAACTAATCCATGAACGGTCCATATTGATTACTTTAATCTGACGGTCCATATTTAAAGAAAAATCTTTTAAATAAAATATAATATATTCTATTTATAGAATAACTTTAATAAAGTATTTTGTTTTATATAAAAAGATGTTTCTGTTTTATTACGTTAATAATACGAATAAAACAAAACGTCATTATCGCTAAATAATTCATATTATTAACTGACAATAATGGAATCAAACTGAGTGACTTCTCACATAAGCATTAATAATCAATACCGTGTGCTACTATGCAACCACACGTATTACTGTACTTTTACTACCGAGTAGTTCAACAGTAACAATGGTAAAACTTCCGCCGTTATTTTTAATAAAATATTTTTGTCGTTTTTTCAATCCGACAATAATTCCGTTGTGGGGTCCACCAATGATTGTGTCGTTGTACGAATATTTCCTGTTAAAATGAATATTCCCCGACCAATCGAATATTATATAACAACTTGCGTACTTTACAAAATTTATAAATATTACCCCCAACTATAACATTATATCAAATTAACTCCATAATATTTAAAAATGATATTTATAGAAAATTCATCTTTATTTATAAAAGTTGGGGCCTTACAACCTCCCCTTCTTATGAAATTTTGCCCTCGAAATTAGGGTACGTACCTGATATGTCGAAGAGATAAGGATACCTTGATTTCATTTCAGATTCTAACTCCCAAGTCATTTCCTCAACATCGTGGTTTCTCCACAAAACTTTGACTTGAGGTATAACCTTGGAGCGTAGAATATGTTCCTTCTTATCCAAGATTTGAACAGGAACTTCTTCATACGTCAAATCCTCTGCTATTTCGTCCAGTTCTAACTCAATAATGTGGTTCGGGTCTTCCACATATTTGCGTAACATGGATATGTGAAAAACGTTATGAACACGAGACATACTTGGTGGTAAAGCGAGTCTATAAGCCACAGTTCCTACTCGATCGAGGATTAAAAATGGACCGATGAATCGAGGATTGAGCTTTCCTCTCTTTCCAAATCTCGTAACTCCTTTCCATGGAGCAACACGTAAGAACACATGATCTCCTACATCAAATTCTACGTCCTTTCGATGAAGATCAGCATAACTCTTTTGTCGATCTTGTGAGGTTTTTATACGTTGTCGGATCGTTTGAATATTTTCTGTAGTCATACGTACCAACTCCGGTCCCAACAACGTTGCTTCACCCACCTCATCCCAGCATACTGGAGAACGACATTTTCTTCCATACAATGCTTCGAATGGAGCCATGCCAATACTTGCTTGATAACTGTTGTTGTAGGAAAACTCCACCAATGGTAAGAACTTGTCCCAACTTCCCTTGAAGTCAAAGACACAGAGTCTTAATAAATCTTCTAGAGTTTGAATAGTCCTCTCTGATTGTCCGTCCGTCTGAGGATGATATGCCGAACTAAATCGTAAATCTGTGCCCATAGCTTTTTGTAAACTAACCCAAAATCGTGAAGTGAATCTTGGGTCTCGATCAGAAACTATGGATACTGGCATACCATGCAGTCTTACAATCTCGTTTATGTACATACGAGCAAGACGTTCAAGTGTATAAGTTTCTCGTATCGGTAAGAAATGAGCAGACTTGGTCAATCTATCAACAATGACCCAAATCGCATCTATACCTTGAGAAACCTTAGGAAGACCGGTAACGAAATCCATGGTAATGTGCTCCCACTTCCATTCTGGAATTTCAAGTGGTTGCATTGGACCTTTTGGTACTTGATGCTCTGCTTTGACTCGTTGACAAGTTAGACACCTTGAGATAAACAACGCTATCTCTCTCTTCATATTACTCCACCAAAATGTATGATGAAGATCATGATACATTTTGGTACTTCCAGGATGGATTGCAAACGGTGTGTTGTGTGCCTCCATCATGATTTCATACTTTAAATCAGGGTTGTTAGGAACACAAAGTCTGGAGTTGACTCGAAGTATTCCTTCTTCATCGATTCTTGCTTCCGGCATAGCACCTTCTTGCACTTTCTTCCTCATACGCATCAGCTCTAGGTCTGTAGCTTGAACAGCTTTAACTTTATCGATTAAAGTCGGTTCTACTCGTATATTCGCCATCATCACATGGGTCCCTGGAGTCTTTAACTCTATCTCCATCCTTTGCAAATCACACAAAATGGGCCTTTGTGTTGACAATATCGCACTTGTACCCGCATATGATCTTCTACTCAATGCGTCAGCTACCACGTTCGCTTTTCCAGGATGGTATTGAATGGTATGATCATAATCTTTCAACAGTTCAAGCCAACGTCGTTGTTGCAAGTTGAGTTCCTTTTGAGTGAATAAATATTTGAGGCTTTTATGATCCGTAAAGATCTCCACCTTCTCCCCATACAAGTAATGCCTCCAAATTTTAAGTGCAAAGACAACAGCTGCCAACTCTAGATCATGAGTAGGAAAATTCCTCTCATATTCCTTGAGTTGTCTTGATGCATAGGCTATGACTTTTCCATGTTGCATGAGAACGCATCCCAACCCTTTGCTCGAAGCATCACTGTAGATGACAAATCCCTCCGAGCCAGATGGTATTGTTAGAACAGGTGCTGAAATGAGTCTCCTCTTGAGTTCTTGAAAACTCTGCTCACACTCTTCGCTCCAACCAAACTTTGTATCTTTCCGAGTCAGCTGAGTTAATGGAGTAGCGATTCGAGAAAATCCTTCAACGAATCGTGAATAAATATTCATCTTTATTTATAAAAGTTGGGGCCTTACAACCTCCCCTTCTTATGAAATTTTGCCCTCGAAATTAGGGTACGTACCTGATATGTCGAAGAGATAAGGATACCTTGATTTCATTTCAGATTCTAACTCCCAAGTCATTTCCTCAACATCGTGGTTTCTCCACAAAACTTTGACTTGAGGTATAACCTTAGAGCGTAGAATATGTTCCTTCTTATCCAAGATTTGAACAGGAACTTCTTCATACGTCAAATCTTCCGCTATTTCGTCCGGTTCTAACTCAATAATGTGGTTCGGGTCTTCCACATATTTGCGTAACATGGATATGTAAAAAACGTTATGAACACGAGACATACTTGGCGGTAAAGCGAGTCTATAAGCCACAGTTCCTACTCGATCGAGGATTAAAAATGGACCGATGAATCGAGGATTGAGCTTTCCTCTCTTTCCAAATCTCGTAACTCCTTTCCATGGAGCAACACGTAAGAACACATGATCTCCTATATCAAATTCCACGTCCTTTCGATGAAGATCAGCATAACTCTTTTGTCGATCTTGTGAGGTTTTTATACGTTGTCGGATCGTTTGAATCTTTTCTGTAGTCATACGTACCAACTCCGGTCCCAACAACGTTGCTTCACCCACCTCATCCCAGCATACTGGAGAACGACATTTTCTTCCATACAATGCTTCGAATGGAGCCATGCCAATACTTGCTTGATAACTGTTGTTGTAGGAAAACTCCACCAATGGTAAGAACTTGTCCCAACTTCCCTTGAAGTCAAAGACACAGAGTCTTAATAGATCTTCAAGAGTTTGAATAGTCCTCTCTGATTGTCCGTCCGTCTGAGGATGATATGCTGAACTAAATCGTAAATCCGTGCCCATAGCTTTTTGTAAACTAACCCAAAATCGTGAAGTGAATCTTGGGTCTCGGTCAGAAACTATGGATACTGGCATACCATGCAGTCTTACAATCTCGTTTATGTACATACGAGCAAGACGTTCAAGTGTATAAGTTTCTCGTATCGGTAAGAAATGAGCAGACTTGGTCAATCTATCAACAATGACCCAAATCGCATCTATACCTTGAGAAACCTTAGGAAGACCGGTAACGAAATCCATGGTAATGTGCTCCCACTTCCATTCTGGAATTTCAAGTGGTTGCAATGGACCTTTTGGTACTTGATGCTCCGCTTTGACTCGTTGACAAGTTAGACACCTTGAGATAAACAACGCTATCTCTCTCTTCATATTGCTCCACCAAAATGTATGACGAAGATCATGATACATTTTGGTACTTCCAGGATGGATTGCAAACGGTGTGTTGTGCGCCTCCATCATGATTTCATACTTTAAATCAGGGTTGTTAGGAACACAAAGTCTGGAGTTGACTCGAAGTATTCCTTCTTCATCGATTCTTGCTTCCGGCATAGCACCTTCTTGCACTTTCTTCCTCATACGCATCAGCTCCAGGTCTGTAGCTTGAGCAGCTTTAACTTTATCGATTAAAGTCGGTTCTACTCGTATATTCGCCATCATCACATGGGTCCCTGGAGTCTTTAACTCTATCTCCATCCTTTGCAAATCACACAAAATGGGTCTTTGTGTTGACAATATCGCACTCGTACTTGCATATGATCTTCTACTCAATGCGTCAGCTACCACGTTCGCTTTTCCAGGATGGTATTGAATGGTATGATCATAATCTTTCAACAGTTCAAGCCAACGTCGTTGTCGCATGTTGAGTTCCTTTTGAGTGAAGAAATATTTGAGGCTTTTATGATCCGTAAAGATCTCCACCTTCTCCCCATACAAGTAATGCCTCCAAATTTTAAGTGCAAAGACAACAGCTGCCAACTCTAGATCATGAGTAGGATAATTCCTCTCATATTCCTTGAGTTGTCTTGATGCATAGGCTATGACTTTTCCATGTTGCATGAGAACACATCCCAACCCTTTGCTCGAAGCATCACTGTAGATGACAAATCCCTCCGAGCCAGATGGTATTGTTAGAACAGGTGCTGAAATGAGTCTCCTCTTGAGTTCTTGAAAACTCTGCTCACATTCTTCGCTCCAACCGAACTTTGTATCTTTCCGAGTCAGCTGAGTTAATGGAGTAGCGATTCGAGAAAATCCTTCCACGAATCTCCGATAATAACCAGCTAAACCGAGAAAGCTACGTACTTCGGTCACTGATTTAGGTTGCTCCCAGCTTTGAATAGCTTCAATCTTTGCCGGGTCAACAGATATTCCACGACTTGATACTACGTGCCCAAGGAATGCTACCTCTTCCAGCCAGAACTCGCATTTCTTCAACTTGGCATAAAGTTTGTATTCACGAAGCTTTTGGAGTACCAACCTCAAGTGTTGCTCATGATCTTCACGGCTTTTGGAATAAACAAGGATGTCATCGATAAAGACGACCACAAAGTGATCCAAATATTCCTTGAATACCCTGTTCATCATATCCATGAAGGCAGCAGGAGCATTAGTCAATCCAAAAGACATAACTAAGAATTCATAATGCCCATACCGAGTTCTGAAGGCAGTCTTTGGAATATCCTCAGTTCTAACCTTCAGCTGATGATATCCAGAACGAAGATCGATCTTTGAAAAGAATTGTGCTCCTTGCAACTGGTCAAACAGGTCATCAATACGTGGCAATGGGTACCTATTTTTGATGGTGACATGATTCAACTCCCGATAATCAATACAAAGTCGCATACTCCCATCTTTCTTCTTCACGAACAGAACAGGAGCACCCCAAGGAGAAGTACTAGGACGAATAAAACCAATGTCTAACAATTCCTGCAGTTGAGTCTTTAACTCCTGAAGTTCAATAGGAGCCATTCGATATGGGGCTTTGGAAATGGGTTTTGTACCGGGTTCAAGGTCGATACAAAATTCAATTTCACGCTCTGGGGGTAGGCCAGGAAGTTCTTCGGGAAATACGTCAGGAAATTTATTAACAACAGAAATATCATTCAAAGCTGACGTATTTTTGTTTAGATCTGTGACATGAGCTAAGAAAGCTTGACATCCATTTTTCAATAAACGAATAGCTTTATGGCTTGAGATGACAGCGATTGATTTTAATGGTTTGGTTGCTTGAATTCGCATAATAGGTCGATTAGGAATATGAAAGCTAACAACCTTACGAAAATAATCAATTTTTGCATGATGAGTAGTTAACCAATCAATCCCTAGAATCACGTCAAATGCAAGTATTTTTAATGAAATAAGATCGACAGGTAATGTGTGGGTACCAACTTGAACCAAACAAGACTTATAAACCGTGGATGTAATGAAGGTTTCTCCCAAGAAGTTTCAACTGCTAAGTCAAAGTCTAATTTCTCCGGAATCAAATTTAATCGATGAGCGCAAGTAGGAGAAATAAAAGAATGGGTAGAACCGGTATCAAATAAAGTATAGACTTCGTTAGAGTTTATGATAAGCTTACCCGTGATGACCTCATTCGGGTTCCTTGCTCTCTGGGAGTTCACAACAAACGCTCTCCCTTGCACAACCGGTTTTGACTTTTCTGGGACGGCCTTTGGTGCCTCCATCCTAGCTGAATTTGTCTTCGGTAAACGACAAAATCGGGCTAAATGACCTTCTCTTCCACAATTATAACATGCTTTGGACGGCATCGCGCAGTTTGGACTGATGTGCCCCTCCCCTCCGCATTTGAAACATATGATAGGTGGTCGTTCTCCTTCCTTAACGACAGGTGCTGGTGCTGACGTCTTTCCATCATTGTTGAATCTCCTCTTCTTGAAATGCCCATTTTTATTGTTTTGGCCCTGATTACCACCGAAGTGGTTACCATTTCTGGCCTGTTGATTCCCTCCACGCTTGTTGTCACCGCTTCGATGACTGCTCTCACTGGTATTATCATTTTGCCGGCTGCTCTCTTTTGGTTGCGTTGTCTCGTTATCGCGCTCCACCAACTGAGCCCTATTTACAACATCTGAATACAAACACAGTTTATGAGAAACAAGATGTTGACGTATCTCCGGCTTCAAACCTCTTAAAAATATCCGCGTCATTCTTTCTTCATTATCCACCAGGTGGGACGCAAACCGGGATAACTCCGCAAATTTTGCCTCGTACTGCGACACGGTCATATTATTCTGCTCCAATTTGATGAACTCCACCTCCTTCATGTGACGAATACTCTCGGGAAAGTATTTGTCGTTAAACAGCTCTTGGAACTTCTCCCAAGACATCTTCAGTGCGGCAGGTTGAGTACGCTTTATCGATTCCCACCAGTAATCTGCCTCTCCTCGCAACATAAAGGCGGCAAAGGGAACCTTTTGCTCCTCGGAGCAACCCAAGACATCAAATATCTTGGTGATCTGCTTTATCCATGTTTCAGCTACAAGTGGTTTGGGTTCTCCCTTAAACTCCGGTGGTCCCAGCTCCTTAAACTGTTTAGCGGTGACCGCCAGAGAGTTTCCAGTATTTCCACCTACGTTGTGGACAGGAGCCGCTTTCACCTGTTGTTGCATGAATTGCATAAAACCTCTGAACATTCCATCATTCATCATCTGGTCAGTGTTGTTGTTTGCATGAGGATTGTCACCTTCCTGATGAACATTATCCTGATTATTGATATGTGGTGAATCAATAATCGCCTGTGCTCCATTGCTATTCTCAACATTCTCAGATGCCATTTTCAGATACTGCCACAAAATAAAAGTTAATTGATATGTCATATATTATCCTTATATTATGACCGACCAATTAAATACCATGCAAATAAACTTAGGTAGGTCATACTAGCGAAGGAATTCCCCGTCTCTCCCCTCCTAGTTCTATTCTCACATCTTAGCCAGGGATCATATCCCTAAGCTCTGATACCAACTGTGACGCCCCCAAAATTAGGTATACATCACCCATCTTGGGTCGTCAGATACATAGTACAGAATACAAATACAACTTACTAATACAACTGTCGCGTACAATACGACAAAACATAAACTGTGAGTTTGAATACAAATATTATCTTCTAGAGAGTATTCATACTCAAAAGGAGTCCTCATTACATTTATTAACACGCTATTACATAGAATAGTGAGGACTACTAACTAATACTATCATTCGAACCATCACTTCGTTTCCCGACTTGCCCCAGCTACGTTCTCATTTCCTGAAGAGAACAGTGAAAGAAAGGGTGAGCTCAACTAGCCCAGTAAGAAATATTATGACTAAGATAATGCAGAATAAATTATCATTAGCCTTCAACAATGTTAAACTGATAAAATATAATAGACATCAAGTTTAACTGTAGCGGAACAAGCAATCCATTAAGAGAGTCAAGTAGAAAATAAACTCTACTATCTTTTATGATTTAAAAGATTTTCCAACACTGTGATCGCTGAGACTCAGCTTAATAAAATAATCCACATCATCGAATCACCCCTGCACTACGGCCAAGGATATTCGTATATTCATTAATGGTCATGATCATGCCAACAACTGTCCATCAATGCACTACGGGCCAATGAGGACTTTTACCACATCATTTGTAACATTACGGTCATGATTACACCGAATAATCCCTGGTCATAATCATACCAAGTCCATCTATGCACTACAGGCCACAGATGACTTTCAACAGAATATAAACATGAGGATGATGACAATGATATAAGAATTCAATAAAACAAGTTCAAGAATTAATTTATCCAAGAATTAACAACGTCCAAATTGTCAACATGATACTACTTTGTGGAGTAAAATTCAAGAATGATCAGGAGAATATTTTCATGAATAGATACTAGATGAAGCGCAAATGTCAAGGATATTCCACAAATTTTATGGAGTATAGAAGTCAAAACTTAACCAACTGAGTATAATAAAGAATGGAATAACAAAAGAAATCACCATGCATGCGATAGACCGCACAGATAGGTTATTCTTAACAGAATAATAATAATGGAACCAGGTCCGGCGTAAACGCACAGACAGGATATTCCGACAGAATAATAATAATGGAACCAGGTCCGGTGTAAAACACACAGACAGAATATTCCGACAGAATAATAATAAAGACGGAACCAGGTCCGGTGTAAAACACACAGACAGGATGTCCCAACAGAATAATAATAAAAACGGAACCAGGTCCGGTGTAAAACACACAGACAGGATGTTCCAACAGAATAATAAAAAAAACGGAACCAGGTCCGGTGTAAAACACACAGACAGGATGTTCCAACAGAATAATAATAAAAACGGAACCAGGTCCGGTGTAAAACACACAGACAGGATGTTCCAACAGAATAATAGGAGAATGTCACCAAGTATAGGGTATATCCGCGTATACAGGTTATTCCAACAGAATAATAAGAAATGGAATAACAACAGTTCTCTTCATGAATAAGAAAGAATAACACTCCTTACCGTTTTAAAGAAAAGCTGAAGTAAGGAAGTAGTTAAGTAGCAGAATACTCTTCTTCTCTCTCTCTATAGTTTCTCTCTCTAGAGTTCAGTGAATTCGTAAGAAATAATGAAGGAATGAGCTGCTATTTATAGAAAAATAGAATGCATAGTAACTAATCCATGAACGGTCCAGATTGATTACTTTAATCTGACGGTCCATATTTAAAGAAAAATCTTTTAAATAAAATATAATATATTCTATTTATAGAATAACTTTAATAAAGTATTTTGTTTTATATAAAAAGATGTTTCTGTTTTATTACGTTAATAATACGAATAAAACAAAACGTCATTATCGCTAAATAATTCATATTATTAACTGACAATAATGGAATCAAACTGAGTGACTTCTCACATAAACATTAATAATCAATACCGTGTGCTACTATGCAACCACACGTATTACTGTACTTTTACTACCGAGTAGTTCAACAGTAACAATGGTAAAACTTTCGCCGTTATTTTTAATAAAATATTTTTGTCGTTTTCTCAATCCGACAATAATTCCGTTGTGGGGTCCACCAATGATTGTGTCGTTGTACGAATATTTCCTGTTAAAACGAATATTCTCCGACCAATCGAATATTATATAACAACTTGCGTACTTTATAAAATTTATAAATATTACCCCCAACTATAACATTATATCAAATTAACTCCATAATATTTAAAAATGATATTTATAGAAAATTTATCTTTATTTATAAAAGTTGGGGCCTTACAAAAATGACAAAACTACCCCTGGGATGAACTTATCCAAAACAAGTTTATTTCCCCTTTTTGAAAATTCTGGATTGTTTTCACCAAAATAGCTCCCAAGGCTTGTAAAATCAACATATTTGAGTGCTACCACTTGAGTTTAAAAGTTAACTTACACATCTATCACCACTCTTTGACGGATCACAAATACGAGGTGTAGATTTTAAATGGTATAGTTTCAAAGTATATAAAAGTTAGGGTTTTCTAGCTTTTCAAAACCTAGTTTTCATTTCTTTGCTTTTGATCAACATTCTAACGCCCAAAAAGGTAAGATCCAAACATAAAGAACTAGAAAACATGTAGATCAAGCGTTTTAAAGTTCAAAAATATTATATCTTTATTTTCATCAAACCATCAAATTAAAGTACCAAACACTATGTGTTTAAAGGTTGATTGTTTTTTATACCTTGATCTTTGAACTTGCTTCCTTCTTCTTTCAAAACTAGATAGCATGAAATTTTTACTCCCCTCTGCTTCTCCTCTTGGCTATCAAAAATGGTCCTCTCTCTCTCTTTTTGATTTTCTTTTTCTCTCTCTTTAGCTTTTGAAATGAAAGAAAATCTTTACTAGTAAATGGGGACATATCTATTTATAAGCTAACAAATAATATACATATAACTTATATATGTATACACCAAATCCTTGCCAATCTTTCTATATCTCTCATTCTCTCTCTTAGCTTACTTACAATCTTAACAAAATATTAAAACGAAATGATATGGAGACACTTGGCTACCTAACTTGGAATAAAAAATAAAACAACATGTGGTGTATTCCCCTTGAAGTGGGCGGGTACTCCCCCCCCCCCCCCAAATATTGCCCAATTTTTTATTTTTATTTAAATTACCAAATTGTGTAATTTATCTTCTAGAAATTCCATTTTAGTTGGGCTCAAGTTTGGGCCAATCCATAAATTCTTTTTGGCTCTTTAATTAAATTGTTTGGGGCATGTAAAATAGCATGTTCCAACATACTAATTTTATCTTACCCTAATTATTTAATTAGAGTTTCTATTCTAATCATTTAGAATTTAAATAATTATTCACGTACATTTAATTTTATAACCTAATTAGACTTGCTTTAATTAGGTTTTAAAATAAATAATAACTTGAGATAATAAAATTAATCTCTTATGTTAGTATAATTTTAAATACAAAAATTCTTCAATACTATAACCCTTAGGTTATTTAATTCTCATCCCTAATATTTAATATTAGGTTATTTAGCTTTCTTATTAATTCACTATATAAAAGAAATAAATATATTTGCACTTTTATAATATATATTCATTTAGTCTAACACATACCCCACATATGTAATAACATATTTATCATCATTGATAAATAATTATAATATCCATTTGTCCACATATCCATTTAATATATGTAACAAAATGTTCAATACATTAATAACAAATTTAATATACTCATTTCTTGGCTTTCCTTTTTGTTCCACTAATTCATTAATTAAATTAGCCCTACTTATCTTGATGAATTATTAGACATCTTTTTATTTACCATTCAAGGTTAATATTTAAGCTATGTTAATTTTTAACATAATTTATCTTACTCTTCTTTAATCAAATTGATTAAGTATTCATCTTAGTTAACTTAAAATAAATTAACCACCTAGTTTAATTTATATCTCACAACACATATTCACTTATAAGCTCCAGATAAATAATAATAATAAAAATTTATTCGTAAAAATTTATATATATAATCATATAAAATTATAGATCCTTACAATTCACATAATAGATAAAATAATATTATATATTCTCTGAGTTAAACAAATATATTTCACTACAACAAAAAGACTTATTTTCGACGGAATATTCCGATGGAGTTAAGATAATCCGTCGAGGTTATGTTAATTTCGACGAAATATGCGGTCGAAAATGTAGTCGGATATAAGCGCGTCGAAATTAAGTCCGTCAATTCTTCAGTCGGAGATAGATATCCTCGACTGACTAACCTCGACAGAATATTCGGTCGATATTAACATATGGTCGACTAAATTTCATCCGTCGAGTTTAGTCGGTCGATACTAAGCATGACACGTGGCAGTCCACAAAAAATTAGAGGTTGATTAACCTCGACGGAAGAGTCGGTCGAGATTAACATTTGACCGAATGAATTAATTCGTCGAGAATAGTCGGTCGATAATAAACATGACACGTGGAATCCCAGAAAATTTAGTAGTGGCTTAATCTCGACGGAATTCCATCGAGGATAGTCTTATTCCGTCGACTTTAACCCCTTTTTTGAAAAAATATATTTTTCTGTTTTGGCAAAATCCAGGGTAATAATACCCACAATTTTTGTACCTGTAAACCTGTTTTTTTCCCAACAGTACATAACACACAAATATAATCCAATGCCAACAATAATGGCCAACATGAATATTAATTACCAAGGCCAACTTGAATATGGCATTAAACTAAAGTTCTAATCAACTAAAGTATATCAAATATGCATTTAAAAGTCCGTCGATATGTCAGACTAAAGTAATGATAAATAAAAGCTACAATACGTCAAAAATCAGCTAAACTATTAAAATTTACATCGATCACATGCATTAAGCTAAAACCTAAGTACATATGTACAAATCATATACTCCCTCCGTCCCATGATAAAAGTCCTTATTATTATTTTGGGTAGTCCCATGTTAAATTTTTATTTTCTTATAATAACCAAACTTTTACACATATTTTCCTATTATACCCGTAGCATTAAATATCTCATACTTTTCTTTTTTTAATTCTCTCTCCATATTTAATGACATTATTATGGGCAATTTTGTCATTTCATTCATCTTCTTAATATGCGTGAAAAATCCACCAGGACTTTTATCCTGGGACGGAGGGAATACAAAACTATATATGTTACGAGCCGCCATCGTCGTCCACCCACTCATTAGCATCATCAGCCCGATCGTCATCCTGTTGAGACAATATAATGTAACTCATTAGTCCATATATATAATACAGTTAAAGATAACTAATTAAATGAAAATTACATAACATGCAAAATAGAATTATATTATGAATAGTATACCTGAGTAGTCGAGGGCTGACTCAGCAACGGCCCAAACGCGTCCAGTAGTAAGGTAACCACCATTCGAACAATCTCGTCGCGTAGAGCGGCGAACTGCTCCGGAGGGATACCCGTACTCTCGATGGTGGCACCAGCTGCAATGTCCTATGCAAGCTGATGGAGGCAACAACGGCTGGGCAGGTCTCGACGACTGAATAACGGATCCGTCTCAAACCTCTCCGAGAAGGCAGCCACAACCCGCTGGAACAAAGCATCGTCTAAGCCAGCGCCCGTATGTGATGGTCCCACGAGGGCTCTCGGACGCAGACACTAATTAGAGCCTACAAAAATAAATATAACATGAATAATATTATAATTAAGTTTACTTTATTCATAAATAAGAATTAAACTAAAATATTATACCACTAGGCAGTGTATAGGCTAGTATTCTCGGCAACCCCAGCACTCAATAACGGCCGATAGTGCTAGTGAGAGTATCCTGAGACGCGACCTAAAGAGTCGTCTCCTCATCCTGAGATAAACTAATCTCGGGCGGAGGGACGGTGGGATCAGCCGTCTCAGCATCGCCCCTAGCAGCCTGTAACTCTGCTATATGTTGGCTGCGGAGCTTCTCAAACCGGTCCTGTAATTTAATATATGTACATGTGAGGTAACTTTGTATCATCCTATAAATTACGTAATATGACCCTAAATTATAGAGATTATAGTAAATGTATTACCCGTATAGCGAGTGCTGCTGGAGACATCGTCGACCCTAAAGTAGAATCCTTCGGCGTATGGACTCTATCCTAGAACTCCATCATAGTAGGAGGTCGGCCCAAGCTACTCTGCATAGCCTAAATCATGTACATTAATTATTATAACCTTACTTTACTATAGTTGTAGTTTAATATTAAATTAAACTAAATATAAATACATACCGACTTAACCTACTGATACGAATGCGAGCCAGAAGTATGTATAACTCGTAGCTGGCCTTGATTCTTCTTCATCTGCTCAGACTTTGTCTTGATGGCAGCATCATCCCATTATGTACACATGGCAGCCTATGCTGCATTTGATACTGCCGGTGACTGATGTTGGCGTATAGTAGTCCCAGTCGATTCTTCTATTGCCCGGACTGCCCTCATAAGCATCTCGTACAGCCAGCCAGAATAGTTCTTCGAGATGTACACAATAATAACGGCGTCAACATCTGCCTCAGTGATGCTGGGATCGTATCTATAATACCTCTATCAAGAGAACATAACATACGTATAATTAATTATTTGAACAATATGTAAATAACTTGAACCTTGATTTAGTATATGTAATTCAAATTACGTGAAACTCCTGCAACACTGTCATCATAAAGTTGGCATCGTAACGCGCGTACTGGGTAAATCGCATGCAGCCAGTCGGGAGATGTGCCAGACATATGGCGTCTGCTTAGCGACTGAATCCATAATACTAGAAAACAAAATTTGTATGGAACATTTTAATTTATTAATCACATAATAAAATCATTCTATAATTGAACATAAATATAATAAGGTTAAAACCTACCATGATGACCCGACATCAACGGGGCAAATTCAGATACATCAAATTCACTGTAACAGAACCAAATTAGATACAAATTAGACTGCTGACCCCAAATTATACTACGAAACTTACCAAAACTATGATATATATTAACCCTATAACTCCAGATTATGACATATATTAACCCTATAACCAAATTAGATGTAATTGTAACTTATTAAACCAATTCCAATCAAAATCAGTAGCATAAATATTAATCCTAGCTAAAAAAATTAGGAATTTCAGTATGTACCTTGAATTACAAGAGGAGAAATGACGAGGGAAAGAGAGAATCGGAGGGCTGGGAAGCTAGCCCCGACGGTGTGGTGGTCGCCGGCGGTGTGCTGGTGGCAGGGCAAAGAAGGCTGGTGGTGGTGGTCATCGACGGTGTGCTGGTGGCGTTGTGCTGGGGACCTAGCCCCGGCGGTGTGCTGGTGGCAAGGCAGAAAAGGCTCGGCTGAGAAGGCGAGAAGGCGTCTGAGAGAGACAGAGAGAGAGAGAGAGAGCAGCGTCTGAAATGAATCTGCAGATCTATTTTTATTTAACTATTTCGGACGGAATTCCGTCGAAATTATATCTGTCGAGGATACATTAAATTCGACGAACATTCTGTCGAAAATACTAATATTCCTTCGAGAAAATAATTCGTGCTGGCAGGCTTTTTTGGCGCCTTTACTCACATATTTTCGACCGAATTCGGTCGTATTTATGTTATTTCTGAGAGAATTAGTTCTGACAGAATATTCCGTCGGGAATATTATAAGACCGACTGAATTGTTTCCGTCGACAATATATCCGTCGGAATTAGCCAATTTTCTTGTAGTGTTTGTTATATCAAGTATTGTTTAACTGATTTAATCATTCTACTTGATAACTATTGTTTAACTGATTTATTCATTCTATTGATTAATTACAAGTATATGAACATAAATTCATTCATAAAATACTTGTTGGATAAAATTTGAAATTAAATTTGTTTAAATCCATAGAAACATACTGTTTACTATAAAGAATAAATAATTCTTTATAAAATTGCATTAAACTATATATCTGCTTTTACAGAAGTATTTTTGAGCTAAACTAAACTTGGTATATTTACTTAATGAAGAAACATTTTTACTCATGTATAAAAGTTATATAAACTTTTATAACCAAGCATAAATTTACATCTGCTTACATAGAAGTACATTTCACACATATAAAAGTTATTGAAATTTTATATAACTATTTGATCTTTAATTGTTAGCTGCTTATTCAAGAAGCATATCTCTATTAAATCTTTTGTAAAAGGGGAAAAAAGTAGAGTTAGTTTATTTTATGTACTTGTGAGAAAGATGAGTAATTCTTTGACCAAGACCATAGTCATAAAGAAGTCAATTAGGAGTTGGGTCTCTAGTGTACTTGTGAGGTGAGAAAAAGACTGTCGTTTCAAGACCAGATCTTAGAATAGAACTGAACTCAAAAGAAGATACAACTAAGCTTGAGGAGGGAGTTGGGAGCTTTCTGTCTTAGATAGATTAGTTAAGAATAGTTGGAAGTTTGTCTATAAAATTTTGTAAAGGCTTCTCCGCCTGTTGAAGGATTTTTTATTAGAGGAAGTAATAGGATCTCAAGTTATGGAGAGGAGCTTGAGATTGGACGTAACAACATACTCGAGATGTATGTTGTGAACCAGAAAAATCTTTGTGCATTGTACGATTGAATTTTTATTATCATGCATATTAATTTCTAACACTGTAAATTAATTATCTAAAAATTCAAAAAAGGCCTAAGTTAATTTTTTTTAATCTGTAATAATCTATTCAGCCCCCTTTTTAGATTATTATTGGACTTTCATGGACCAATCTTGTCAGCTTCCCACTCTTACTCTCTTTTCTAACCTTATTCTGGTTCGTCTTTCACCAGAAGTTGGCTTCACCTTTTAACATGTAAGTAGCAAACGAAATCTTTTGCTCCTCACTCATTTTGGCGATAATAAATGCCTTATCTATCTTCCTTATTCATGATTGAGCCTCTATAGGCTCCATAGTTCCTTTAAACTTCAAAGGACATTCTTAAAGTTTTTGATACTGGTTATCGACACAGTTAACGAACTTAATTAATTTAACATGAATGCAATTTTTATTTTGAAATGCGTCTACTAATTTATTCATCAATTAATACACAGGGTTATTTCCTTCCCTATTCTCATTCTCACTTTCGTTCCTTAACATTTTCTCTTATACTCTTTGCCTTTTTCTCAGCGACATCCTCAAGTTAATAAAATAATAATAATATTATTATTTCATTTCTTTAGTTTAAAGCATCATTAATCAATGCTAACACATACTCGTTACAAGCACATTTAATAATTATCTTTTATTAATATGATTCATCATACATACTTTTATTTATTATGTTCTTTTACGTCTTTGTTTCTCACATACTTCTTTCTTCTTAGCCTTCTGGCTAATTACAATTTCATCCGTCTATTTATTACGAAAGTTGAGATTAACCTATCTGAATTCTCAACTTATATATAATTTAGGACTTACAAAAGATATCCCGTTATTTATATTAAAAGATGGTCGAATCCAAGAGTATGAAAGTTTCAAGCTGAAAGAAGGTGAAAAGATCATTGATATGAAAATACGTTTTTCTAGAATCATTGATGAACTGGAACAACTAGGAAAGACATATACAACTAATGAGAAAAACAGAATAATTCTCAAAGCCCTTCTATCCATCTAGAAAATGAAGGTTAGTGCTATTAAAGAAATGCAACACCTAACTACTTATCCTTTTGATAGTCTTATTAGAAATCTTCGTGCCCACGAAGTTGACATGTTATTCAAGAAAGCAGGATCGGATACAGATCTCAAGAAGAAAGGAATTGCTTTCAAAGCTTTACTTGTTTATCAAGAAAGATATGATGAAGAAGCTGCTAAACAAACCAAGGAAATTACAAATCTATGTTTAATGGAAAATAATAATTCATCACCAAGATCTGAGGTAAATTCTGAATATCAATCACCTAGTATTTCATTTGTCACACATACATTAGATAATATAAATGAAGAACACCATGAACTACAAGAAAACATATAATTGTTTATATGCAGAAAATGAAATTATTAAAGAAGATTTTATTAAATTAAAATTTTCATTAGAAAAATTAATTAAAATTAATAAAAATCTTGAAATAGAAAATTTAAATTTAATTACAGCTAATGAAAGTTTAAATAAAGAAAAAGAAGATTTAGAAAATGATTTTTCAGAAAGTTTATTACTAAAGGAAGAATTAAAAAAAATAAGACAACTAAACAAAATATGAAATTCAACACTTATCATTTCTATTGAAAATCTTGAAGTTCAAAATTCAAAAATTGTTAATAAAAATACTTAAATACAAAATCAAGTGTTAAGTGAAGATATTAAAAATCTCAAGATTGAAAATTCATCTCTAAAGATAGAATTAGAAAAACAAAGTGAATTTAACAAATAAGGACTATGATATATTGGAGAATTTAGTAAAAGAAAAGATAAAGGACTCTATCATGTTAAAAGTAAAGAAAAAGAAAGTCATACATTTCCCTTTACTAAATGTTATTACTGTAACAAAAATCGTCATTCTTTTCACATGTGTAATGCTCGAAATGAAAATTATAAAGGAAAAATTATTTGGGTGCCAAAAGGAACTTACATTGCATCAATTATTAAAAATATAAGGAAAGAGTTGTATAATTATCAGAAAAATAAAAATCAAAAATCTTATAAAAATTTTCATCAAAGTTTTCCAGGATATAAAAATAGACTAAATCATTTTTTTATAGACTTGCTACTCATAAAATAATTGTGTCTACTAAGATTGATTATCATGTACCTAGTTTTGTAAAGGAAAACACAAATACTCCTTATACAAAATAGGAAACTTACCCAAAGGACCCTTCTTATTAAAGGGTATTAGTTCGTGAAATTAGTATATGTTGCAGGTATGTCTTGCCGTATACTTTAGTAAAGTAAATGACGACATCATTTTTGGGTCTACTAATATTACCTTGTGCAATGATTTTTCTGAAAAGCATGATTAAGAAATTTGAAATGAACATGATGAGAGAATTAAAAGCCTTCCTAGAATTGCAAATCAAACAAGGTAAGAAAGATTATGACTATATATGACATCATAATCGTAAAAGTACAAGTGACACATGTCAGTTTTCTCATAATTATTTATGCATTAAAATATGTGTTTTAAAAATAATTATTGATTAAATTTGGCTTTTAAAATAGTATAAATATTTAAATGTATAAAATTTTACAAATATTTATAAGTTCTTCGTACTTATATTTAATATTTAAATCTACTCTCTTTAAAAACATATATATATACACACACACACACACACACACACACACAATAAATTTAATATGGAACGTTCATTTGAATTTATATATATCTAACGGTAAATAACCTCCATCCGTGTATACTGATTTGGACCAATCAAAAGCAACCACACAGATTCAAATCATGCAAGTTTCTTATCGTTCGATCAAAAGACAAATTAGGCAGCTAAATCTGCAAAAGATTTTTTTTCAGATTCTAATATCTTTTTCTGCAAGTTCTGAAAAATACTATATACTATTGTTTACCCCCATTTTTCATGATGACTAAAGGGGAGAAGAAAAATATTAAGTCACATGCTATATACTACTGCTATGAACTGTTGCATGTTAGTTTTTGAAAAGTTTAAATTTTGTAAAGGATTGCCTAATAAACTGAGGGGGAGCTATTATAGAAAATATTTTTAGTTGATTGTCATCATAAAAAAGGGGGAGATTGTTGGGTCTCTAATTACTTTTAAGTTTATTTTGATGATAACAATAATTAGTAAATAGATTAATTAAAAGGTTAGAATCCTCTCTATAGGATTTATAATATAATTGTTTTAATTATGTTATTTACTTTAACCAAAAATATTTTTTAAATCTCATTAAATTAATTTTCTTGACCTTGATAATTTAATATTAAGTGTTAAATAAATTAGTTCATAAAGTAGCATTTCCTAAGGCAAGGAGAACTTCTATTATTTTTATAATTTTTCTATCAAAATTACTTTCTCAAAATAAAAGGGTAAAAAGATATTTTTTACATTTTGGTTGCATGCATGAGATAAAAATACGCTATGTGTATGTGTGTGTGAACCGCGGTGTATTTATATGGCTTTATGATTATAGCTTTTAAAGCATTAAATGAAGCTTTAACCATAAATGTGATAATGTTGGAAGTTTGAATTTTTGAGACCATCATATTGGGACAAAAACTATCTCATCCGTGCGTGCACTTGCTAAGTTTTTGAAAGAAGAATTCAACATGTGCCTAGTAAATGCAAAAGTTGGCATGTGAGCATGAAATGAGTAAATGAGAAAGGCTTTTAGCCTGAACCGAATTGCCATTACAGGAAATTAATTTTGAGACAATCTTTGTGGGACAAAAGCTTGTTCATTCATGCATGTACTGAGAATGCCCAATGGCTTGACCGAATTTAATGCTTAGGAATTGCCATGTGCTCATTTGTTGGAATTATAAGGAACTTTTTTGCATGGGCTATGATTTGAATTTACTCCCTCCATCCCATAATAACTGTCGCTTTAGCTTGATGCACATGGATTAAGAAAGTCATTTAGTACTATCATTTATTAATTAAAATTGGTGTGAAATTTCATCACTACCCCTTTATAGGAAGTTGAAAACTATTAATACAAAGAAAAAATTTCTTGGGACAATGAGAGAAGGTAGGGGTGATATAGGAAAGTAAATAATTTATTCTCCTAGAAAGTTGTAAACGACAAATAAATTGGAAAAAAAATTTCCTTCTAAAACGACAGTTATTATGGGATGGAGGTAGTATCAGTTTTGCAAAATTTGTTGGCAATCCGTGTCTCATTGATTTCATCCGGACCATTCATTTCAAACAAATAAATCCCAGCCATTGATTTTAAAAACATTTTTTAAAATTACCTTTTTACCCCAAACTTCAAAAATCTATAAATAGGAGGTGCTTTCATTCGTTTTACTTTGACAATTCACTTGAAAAGAAAAGCTTACTCACCTTATATGTTCTCTCTCTAAGAAGTTTTCTCTCTCTTCTTATCAAAATTCTAATCATTTGAGAAGAGAAAATTGGTCCAAATATTTGAGATAAGTTATTTGAAATATCTCTTGCTTATTTAGATTTATAGATATACGAATATAAATTGTTATACACAATTTTTATATATATATATATATATATATATATATATATATATATATATATATTTCATCTATTTATCAAATAAAAAAGTCAGTATTTAGACACCGAGACTACAAAGATATTCCTCTTAAGTGAGAGAATTGGTCGTACGATCTCAAAGTCCTAAGTGACCTTTTATTGATCTTATTTATATAAATATTGTAAAGTAGGTCTACTTGATAGTTCAAAACAACCATGATATATTCCTTTAATAGAGTGAATCATCCGAACCGGATTTAAAAATTTAAGTGATCTATTGAAAATATTTATATAAATATCAATTGTGAAACTATAAATTTGGTCAGTACTTAGATACCGAGACTACGAAGATATTTCTCTTAAGTGAGGAAATTGGTCGTACGATCTCAAAGTCCTAAGTGGCTTTATTTATAATTATTCACATAATAGATAAAATATTATTATATATTCTCTGAGTTAAACAAATATATTTGTTATATCAAATATTATTTAATTGATTTAATCATTATACTTGATAACTATAGTACTTTAATTTATTTATTCATTATATTGATTGATTATAAGTATTTGAACATAAATTCATTCGTAAAATACTTCTTGGATAAAATCTGAAATTAAATTTGTTTAAATCCATAGAAACACACTCTTTACTATAAAGGATAAATAATTTTTTATAACATCTACTACAAATCTTCCATTTTCAGAGTAAAACAGTGGCCCCAAAAACCTCCTAATGACTAACTTTTAATTTTTGGCATATTTGACTAGCCTCCTTCCGAAGGGCATAACTCCCACCTCCGGACTCGGAATGAGGTTATTCTTCCGTCTACAGACTCCTTATTTAACTTACTACATAACCCTCAAAATAGAAAAAATTTCCAGCAAGCCAATCTGAACAGAAATCTGTTCGAAAGTCAGGGGCCACACATGGCTTTTTGATTTTTAATTAGTTTTACGAAAAAAATCGGCATGACTTCGTTACTGATAGGTCTCCAAAATTTTAGTGTATTTTGATGATAACAATTATGAGTAATTAAATAAATTAAATAGGTTTTATATTTAATTAATTATTTTACTTACTTTTATCTAAACTATTTTCTAAATTTTATTGAATTAATTTTTATTGACCTTGATAATTAAAATATCAAGTGTTAAATAAATTAGTTCACATATTAATATTTTTTAAGGCAAGGAGATCCTATTTTATTTCTAAAATAAATTAAAGCTCTCAAAAACAAAATGGGGCAAAAACATTTTTGCATGCATATAGGAGGATATATATATATATATATATATATATATATATATATATATATATATATATATATATATATATATATATAAAGAGGAAAGATCAAGTGCATTCTCCTTATCTAACACTCTTCCTTAAATAACACTCTTTTATTAAAACTACGTCGTTTTAGAGATTTTTAAAATAGAGTGGTCCAACTTACTTTCCTTTTATTTACAAAAATATCACCCGCGGCCCCACTTGTTTTCTAAAAGAAACTCCAAAATGACGTAATTTTAATAAAGGAGTGATATTTTAAGGAGGAGTGCTAGATAAGAAGAATGCTCTTGATCCTTCCTCTCTCCCTCTCTCTCTCTCTCTCTCTCTCTCTCTCTCTCTATATATATATATATATATATATATATATATATATATATATATATATATATATATAGATTTTGAAACTTAAGCTCACCCCTTATCCAACTCACCCAAGCTCACCCCCTTTTAGCGACGGACCTGGCGACAGTTCGGTCATACAATCGTCGTCTATTCTTTTAGCGACGGACAACATATAGCGTCGCTAAAAGTATGGACGACGGTTGTATGATCGAACCGTCGCTGGGTCCGTCGCTAAAAGGGGGTGAGCTCGGGTGAGTTGAATAATGGGTAAACTTAAGATCCGAACCGTATATATATATATATATATATATATATATATATATATATATATATATATATATACATGTGTGTGTACAAAAATCGTGTAATGGTCATTCTTCTTACAAATCGTGTATATAATGGGCATTAAATGAAAATGTGACAAGAATTTTGGGATACGATTTATTTGTTGGTTTGAAAATGAAAAAGGGCATGTGCTTAAACATTTAACGAGAATAAAAACTCTTTTGACCGAATTGATTACTATTGCATTTAATAAACCAAATTGATAAAAATTTTGATTGACTAAAACGTCAGTGTTTCCATTTGGCAATCCGTGTGAATTAAAGGGAAAATTTTTTCATCCAGATCATTGATTCCAAAATCAAACAATCTCATCCATTGATTTCAAAAACAGATTTCAAAATTACCATATTGCCCCCGACCTCAAAAATCTATAAATAGGGGAGTCTTTCATTCATTTTGGTTTACCAATTAATTCACTTGAAAAGAAAAGCTTACTCTCATTGCCTACATACTCTCTCTAAGCTTTATATCTCTTAATACCAAAGTCTTGAATATTTGAGAAGAGGAAATTAGTCCAAGTAATTGAGATAAGTCATTTGATTTAATTGAATTCTTTCTTACTTGTTTAAATTTATAGATATACTAATATACATTATTATACACAATTTTATATATCTATATTTCATCTATTTATCAAATAAAAAGTCATACTTAGACACCGAAAGACTACGAAGATATTCCTCTAAGGTGAGAAAATGGAACCGTACGATTCCTTATAGTACTAAGTGACTTTTTATTGATATTATATATATATATATATATATATATATAATAAAATAGATATACACTTGATAGTTCAAAACGACACTGATATATTCCTCCAAAAAGAGTTAATCATCCGAACTGGATTTGAAAATCTAAGTGATCTATTGAAAATATTTATATAAATATTAATTGTAAAACTATAAATTATGTCATACTTAGACGCCGAAAGACTACGGAGATATTTTTCTTAAGTAAGGGAATCGAACCGTACGATTCCTTATAGTACTACGTGATCGTATTTATAACCAATCGCATAATAGATAAAATAATATTATATATTATCTGAGTTAAAAAAATATATTTGTTATATCAACTATTGTTTAACTGATTAAATTATTATACTTGATAATTATTGTTTAAATTAATTTATTCATTTAATCACAAGTATTTGAACACAAATTTATTCATATAATACTTCTTAGAGAATATCTAAAAATTAAATCTATTTTAATCCATAGAAAAACACTCTTTCTTACAAAGAATAAATAATTCTTTATAAAACTGCATTAAATTATATATCTGCTTATACAGAAGCGCTTTCTTTAACTTACACTTGAATTGATTTATTTGCTTATTCAAGAAGCACTATTCATCTAAAAAATAAAAGTTACTTAAACTTTTATAACAGTTCATAATCTATATATTTCCTTACAAAAAAGCATCAATCTCTACTAAATTTTATTTACTTATTTAAGAAGCAAATTGTTGTAAATTCTTTTGTAAAAAGGAAAAGGATAGAGTTAGTTTATTTCATGTATCTGTGAGAAAGACAAGTAAATCTTCGACCAAGACCAGAGTCTTAGAGAGGTCAGTTGGGAGTTGGGTCTCTAGTGAACTTGTGAGGTGAGGAAGAGACTGTTGTTTTAAGATTAGATCATAGAATAGAACTAAACTCAAAAGAAGATACAACTAAGATTAAGGAGGGAACGGGGAGCGGGGAGCGGGGAGCGGGGAGCGGGGAGCGGGGAGCGGGGAGCGGGGAGCTTGCTGTCCAAAATAGATTAGTTGAGAATAGTTAGAAGTTTGTCTATAAAACTTTGTAAAGGCTTCTTCGCCTGCTAAAGTAGCATTTATTACTAATAGTAATAGGATCTCAAGTTTTGGATAGGAGCTTAAGATTGGACGTAGCAACATACTAGGGATGTATGTTGTCCGGATAATTCTCTGGATAGGAGCTTGAGATTGGACGTAGCAACATACTAGTGATGTATATTGTGAACCAGATAAATTTCTGTGCATTGTGTGATTGAATTTTTTACTGTCTTGCATATTAATTCTTAACACTACAAATTAATCATCTAAAAATTTAAAAAGGCCTAAGATAAATTTTTTTAAATCCGTAATAATCTATTCAACCCCTCTTCTAGATTATTATTGCACTTTCAGTTACACAAGCTTTTGCTTCTATTCCAATTCGGTGGTGTTCGTAACTCCTAGGAGCATAACAAAACACCCTAAAACTTAATTTTTTACATTTGGAACCCCACACAAATTGTGTCCCAAAAAAGCCCCTAGTCCACTATTAGTTCGTTCTTTCATTCTTTTACTCTTTTACGCATAAGTTTGTATTTTTCATTTTTGGTTCACATAACATACATATTTAAGGTGCTTTAACAAGGTTTACTCCTTTATATCCACCTTATAATTTTAAGATCCATCATGATTTTCCATTATCAACAACCACCAACAACTACAAACTCAAAGAAAAGAAAATAAATTAAAAAATATAAAAAGTTGATGATTCTAGACTTACCTCGTGTTTCTTCTTTTTTCAAGCTCTCAAGCTTCTTCTCTTTCTTTCTCTCTTTTCTCTCTAACCTTAGCCAATATTGGTGAACGTGAAAGAGATAATACTTTGGTTTGTATATATAAAAGGTAGTTTCCATTTTATTATAAGTTGATCACCCAACTTAAATCTTCTAAGGTATTTCTCCTCATCCTTTAAAGCTTACTAATCATCCCCTTGAGTTAGCCTAATCAAACCACAATTAAACTAACTCACGACACTTAATTAACACATATTGGTTAAGATCACTTAATGGGGGAGACAACCAATTAATGGCATGTCTAGATAAGGTTAGCCATACAATATGACTCACAATTTTCCCCTACTAGTAGCATATTTTCGCCCACTTTAGGACCAAAATACCTTATTTTTTTTCTTCCTTTATCCCACATGGGATAATCATCTAACTCCTGAGCTTTGACCCCAAGTCTTTAGGGTTAACCCTAAGGCTTGAGCAATGTCTCAACCCTAAGCCAAGTCATGTTATAACTTAGCTTTACCCTTGGCTTAACAATTAGCCAAGTCATTCAAAACTTAGGCTCAACTCTAGCCTAACATATCTAAACCCTTGGCTCAACCCTAGCCAAACTTATTCCAACCCGAACCAAGCCATTTCAAACCCTAGGCTTGGTTAGTCCAAAATTAATTTGTTTAATCATTTTCTTTTTAGTTAAATTTTCTAACTTTTTTGTTACGTTTTTATAACACGCTCGGTTAGCCGAAAAATTGACTTTTGATTTTCGAAAATCAAATTTTGCCACCGATCCCTATTTTCCGAATAAACGCTATGTCGCTCTTCTAAAAGTTGAAAAAACGATGTTGCGTTTTTAGTGTGAATAGTGTTTTTATGGCTTTTTCTTAAAAAAATTTTATTAGAGATTTCATCTTTCCTTTTCAAATAAACGCTATGACGTAATTCAAAATTTCGAAAATAAACATTTATTAACGCTTTCTGCGTTTTATGAATAGTGTTTTTGTAACACCCCCTTTTCCGAAATAGAAAGAGAGATTACTCAAAACATAACAAAACTGAAGAATTTAATAGCAAGGCTCAAAACCACAAAAGAATAGTCTTAATATCTGATAAATACCACAAGTAAACCATAATAAATATCAAACTGTCTAAAACCACAATCTAAAATAATTATTACTATTACGAACAAACTAATGTATCACAACCTAAACATAATATATCTAAATCATTTGGATAAAAGGGAGCTCTTGTCACACTTGCCATTGATTCCCCTGATTACCTGCCGGAAGAAAAATATAGCATAAGCCAAATGCCCAGTACGGATATAGAATACAAATAACGAATCGAAATAACTAACTCAATTTAATGAACTGAACTGAAACGAACAAAACTAACACAATGAAATAATAGGCTAAATCCAATGACTGGATGTTATTTCATGTCGAGCTCAAAACAAATAGTAATGTACCTTGCCACACAGGCTAGTCAAATAATGTCACATAGGCAATCAAAATAATGCCACAAAGGCAATCACACATCGGACTGCGCAATCCAGATGCATGCTGTGATGCCCCCAAAATAGGTATACATCACCCATTCTGAGTTGCCAAATACATGGTACAGAATATAAATACAAACTTAATTTATACAACTGGTAAGTGTCGTGTAGAATACGACAAAACATAAGCTGTGAGTTTTAATACAAATATTATCTTCTAGACAGTATTCAAACTCAAAATAAGTCCTTATTACAATTATTATCACACTATTTTACATAATAGTGAGGACTACTATAGCCACATATCTGGACCGTCACTCTATTTTTCGACTCGTCCCAGCTATATTCTCATTTCCTGAAGAGAATAATGAAAGCAAAAGGGTGAGCTCAACTAGCCCAGTAAGAAATATTATGACTAAGATAATACAGAATAAATTATCATTAGCCTCCAACAGTGTTAAACTGATAAAATACAATAAACATCAAGTTTAACTGTAGCGGAACAAGCAATTCATTAGAAGAGTCAAGTAGAGCATGATATCTACTATCTTCTATGATTTAAAAAGTTTATCAACAGTTTTATCACTGAGACTCAGCTTAATAAATAATTCACATCATCGAATCATCCCTGCACTACGGGCTAAGGATATTCATTAGTATCACCAATGGTCATGATACGAACAACTGTCCATCAATGCACTACGGGCTAATGATGACTTTTACCACATCGTTTGTAACATTACGGTCATGATTATACCGAATAATTCCTGTTCATAATTATACCAAGTCCATCTATGCCCTACGGGCTACAGATGACTTTCATCATAATATAAGCATGAGGATGATGACAATGATATAAGAATTCAATTAAATGAGAGCAAGGATAAATTTTAAAGATTTATAATTCAATTTATCCAGAATTCAATAATGTCCAAATTGTCAACATGATACTGCTTTGTGGAGTAAAATTCAAGAATAATATTGTATCAAAAATAATTTGGACAGAAAAGAAATTAATTTTTGTCATGAATAGTATCCCGTGAATAGTACTTCATGAATAGTACCCCGTGAATAGTACTCTGGCATAAAAAGATTAAACTTTAACAAGAATGTTCAAAAAAATATCCTTGTGAAATGATACTAGATGATGCGCAAATTTCAAGGATATTCTACTAATTTCAAGGAGTATAGAAGCAATACTTTAACAACATGAGTGTAGAATTCAGAATCTGAAACGAAATAATATTACTTACATACTACAGAGTATGGAAGAAAATATTATTTCTTACGAATATTGAACAAAAATAATATCCCTTACGAATACAAAAGAAATAAGACCCCTTACCTTAGTAGGAGATTGGATACTGAAATAGTGTAGTAACAGAATACTCTTCTTCTTTCTCTCTGATTCTCTCTCTATAGAATTCTCTTGTGAGTTGTAGTGAATTGGTGAGAATGAAAGAAGAAATAAGCTTCTATTTATAGAAGATTTTTAGCTTAGCCCTTGCAATGTAAAGAGGCAAGTGGCTTGACGACTGGTGATGTGAAAAGAAAAGTGGTTTGACGCCTACAATGTAAAACAACAAGTGGTTTGACGCCTGTAATGTGAAACGACAATTGGTCAACGCCTGTAATGTGAAACGACAATTGGTCGACGCCTGTAATGTGAAATGACAAGTGGTTCGACGCCTGCAATATTAAATGACAAGTGGTTCGACGCCTGCAATATTAAATGATCACAAGTGGTTTGACGCCTGTTATATGAAACGACAAGTGGTTTGATGCCTGTAATATGAAACGACAAGTGGTTCGACGTCTGGTAAAGGTAATTACTATTGGCGAAAGTGACTCTTAGATGATGACACATGGGCCCCCATAGAATAAACCAAACTTATCACAAACGTCTCATAATAGACATCTTATTTATATCAAAGATTGAATAAATATTACCACAAATTATTTTATCTTCAATCAACACATTTTTAATCTTTCAATAATTATATATTCATCATTAATATTATAACCCACAATATTTAACAACCAGATCATTCTCAGGAAAGAGAGGGCTTTCCGATAAGGATTTCTCCTTATTGGGGCGCAATTAGGTGACCAAACCTCTTCTCGACAAAACTTTCTAGACATTGTCAATATTACAAATAATAATATGAATAACTTTGTCGTCTCAATTATTGATTTAATAATATAAAATATTATACAGATGATATTGTGATATTAATTGAATCAATAATATGAGATACAATGCAGTAATTATTGTAGCAATAATTGAGTATAACTGAGTGGCTTCTTACGTAAGCATCAATAATCAATACCGTGTGCTACTATGCAACTCCGCGTATTACTGTACTTTTAACACCGGGTATTTCAATAGTTAACGGTAAATTTTTTGCCGTTATTTTTATAAAAAGGTATTTCTGTCGTTTTCTAACTCCGACAATAATTCTGTTGTGGGGTCCACCAATGATTGTGCCATCGTACGAATATTTCTCGACAAGAAGAATATTCCCTGACCAAACGAATATTTTATAACAACTTACTTACTTTGAAAAATTTATAAATATTACCCACAACTATAACATTATATTAAATCCACACCATAATATTCAAAATGATATTTAGAGAAAAATTAATCCTTATTCATAAAAGTTGGGGTCTTACACGTGCAAAATCGGAAGGAGTGTTTGGCACAAACATCACTACTCCGTATAATAGAACAGAAAACTAGGGTCAACCCATACGCCTTTCATAACAAACACCAAATGGTCAACTCCCACCGGAGCACTAAACGGAAACGTCGTGGACTTATCACACCGTCACGGAAGGTGTCATGCCTCGGTGCCAAGAGGACATACCTGTGGTAATCCCACAGGTGGTTATAGCTCAGGTATACCTTACAGAATTCTAACAAAAATATAATGTCACAACGCATGCAACAAAATATCAACACAAATGAGTTCTAAAATGTACATGTTAAACTGAAACAAATTATCATCACTAGTCTCCAAAAATATACTAACATGTACATTACTACAATATCAAAATAAATTTATAGACATGATACACTAGTCTAAAGAGTACAAATAGGAGTTCTAATATAAACGCCAAAACAAACTATCACAATAAATTGACAAGAAATAATTATAAGAGGCAATTCTAAATTTCGAAATGAATAATGAAACGAACAAATTAAAAACAAAAGAGTCTCGCTGAAAAAGTACGGAATCCGTACCTAGATTAAGTAATGTTATATCCGAAGTATATTCCAAATATGACTCGTTTAGACTCTCTCCGTTCGAACTAATCACCAAAACAATATAATACCTTAAATTAAATTACTAAATTGTGAATTTTAATAATTTATAAATTTTAAAAACTTTAATGTTAATACATGAACATTCTGTAAAATCAAATAATTATGTGTGTGTGTGTGTGTGTATATATATATATATATATATATATATATATATATATATATATATATATAGTTCTATAATATTACATAATCTAGAACTAATAATAAAATATTAATGAAAATTATCACTTCCTTATTTCGAGAGACTGTTAAAGTATTTTTCTAACTTAGCAATCAAACATATTAACATACTATATATATAAACCTACCGACTATTATGATATATAATGAATATGGATGAAAATTATATTATTAAATTAATGTAATCATTTAGTCATCTGAGTAGCATATGAACCACAAAAACAGGAAAGTTCTCCTCTCCACTTCTCTTATTTACAATTGTGCCGATACTGTACACACATAATCTATAGAATTGATTTTGATGGTTTTATGATTTTCTTACCTTTGTCAATTGAATTCTCTTTCTCTATGAATTGAGAGCTTGCGGCCTTCTCCTCTCCCATATTTTACTGCGTCGTTCTCCTTCCTCAATTGCGTAGGCGTAATGTTTAAGTGAATTAGGTTAAGTTATTTATTCACTTAAAAATAGATTTTATTAATTAATATATTTATTAACTCTCCAAATTTTAATAGGATTTTAAAATTACACAATTATAAATTTGTCCCACTTAATTTAAAGCCCAACTTTACCAATTTAATTTATCTACCACTTATTAATATATTAGCCCACAAAAATTAAATAACTAGTTTGACCCAAAATAAATGACAAAGTCCAATTAATATGCTTTAAAATAAAATAATTTTTATTATTTAATATTTTTTTCGGGTATTATAGTTTTTTGCGTTTTTTTTGGACAAAATTATTTTCTCTCAAAAACTTCCAACACTCGTACGTAAACTAGGTCATTAATCGACCTAAAAACTCATCACACAGAATTTATTTTTATCAAAATATTTATTTTATTTAATAAATATTAAAAATCTTATTACAAAGATATTCTTCGATCTCGATCGTTACAAGAAATATTAACAACTAATATAAAAATATATGTTCAATTAAAATTAAGATAACATTATTATTTAATATATTTCAACTATGCATAAAAATATTCATTAATTAATTTTTTATATGCAAAAGTAAAAAATAAGAAAAATATTCATTTGAGTAACCCTATGATTATATATAATATTATATAAGAATAATAACACTATGCAATATCGAAATATAATTAGAATAAACAACTATATATATATAGTGCGGCTTATAAAGGACTGGAGCGCGCAATGCGGTGCATCACACCGATGGTTTAGAGGCAAATACCAAAATTGTACCACACCGATTCTAATTTAAATTTTTTTGCACCAAAATCGCACTGGCGAGGCCAACGATTCAGATGAAAATAGGTAGGTTCGATACGGTTCGACCGTTTTTGGATCGGTTTTAGTTTAAATTGTTACCCATAAGTAGTACTTTTTAAGTTGTTTATGATATTTATAATTGTATTGACATAAATTAAATAAATTTATGTCAATTTTAAGTAAACGAATATTTGAAATTAACTTTTAAAAAGTTTTTAAAAACTGATCTTATACTTTAAAAGGGTGGTAGTATTTGTTTTGGGTTCAAAATTCTGAAAATTCTGAGGTATATGTATGGATTGTTCTAAAGATGAAATTTTTGGGCAAGTGCAAATATTTGAACTTATATTGGACAAAACTTTTGGACAATTTTGACCAGAATTGGGCAAGTGCAAATATTTGACTTGTCGAAGATATTATAGAGTAATGTTGAAACAAAAAGTATATAGTGCCCGGATTTGTTTTTCCGGAATATTGTCGAAAAACGACGTTAACGTATTGTTTCCCGTACAATACCCTAAAGCTTTTTAAGGTTAGTAAAATATATTTGAATACTATAGGTTTTGCTGTTATTGAAATGTTATCTCCCATTATTTTGTAATAGTAAATTAAAAATCATGTGGTGTATACTATATTAATATAAACAGAAATTAATGTAGTAGTAGGAATTAATATAGTCATTATGTCTGCTAAATTCTGTATTCTAGTTTGGTTACGGTAATCAATTGTTTCTGCAGTATGATATTCTTTTTCTTCTCAAAAGGATGATTAAATATATATTTTTTTATATTTAAAATGATAAAGTAAATATGTCATTTAGTATAGTCTATTAATATAAAAAAAATACTTATTATTTTATATAATTTTATAATTTTACTAATTATAAATTTAAAACTTTTTTAAATTTAATTTTTTATATTATTTTTTTTAATGTGCGTGAAAAATATACTTTAATCATCTTTGGTATATTAGCAGGCAAAGAATCAAGAAAAAGCAACAGTACGACTACTAGTCTATTGCGATAATTAAGGAGGATGCAGTTAACACGTGATCAATAATAGTTATTTAATTACTTTCTAAGGTATGTCAACACATGAAATTTGCACTCCCTTGCATGCCATGTTGGGCGGCGACAAGGCTGACTAATTTGGTTTATAAGGCAGACTTTGAAACTTCTACAAATTAGACCTTTATTTCAATCCGATTTTAATTAGCACCCTCCAAAACTGTCCTATTCTATGTTAAATTCATTTGAACAATCGATAAGCTACATATGACTACTATTTTAATATTAAAATGAATTGTCGATACTGTTAGAGCAGTGATGTCAAATGAAATATATATATATATATATATATATATATAATCCGTGTATATCTCTTTATTTTGCATACTCTGCTTATCATCTTTAGCGACGGACTGGGCGACTGTTTGGTCCATCGCTATAGAACAGATAAACGGTTTATATATTATGGCGACGGTTCGATGCGTCGCTAAAAGCTAAGACGACGACTCTCTGATATACGCGACGGACCGAACAGTTGCATGGTCCGTCGTTAAAGGTGGTGAGCAAGGTATGTTAAATAAATGGTTATTCACTTGATCTTCTCAGCGCGCGCGCGCGCGCGCGCGCGTGTGTGTGTGTGTATATATATATATATATATATATATATATATATATATAATCCGCTTCTCTAGCGAACCGAAGGGAGCGAATTAAGAACGAACTGGCTATAGCGACGGTTTTTTCCGTCGCTATAGCATAGAAAGCCAGTTTTCTTTTCTATAGCGACGGAAAAAATTGTCGTTATAGTCGGTTCGTTCTTAATTCGCTACTTCCAGTTCGCTGGAGAAAGCTGAACTATATATATATATATATATATATATATATATATATATATATATATATATATATATATATATATATATATATGGAGAGGATCAAGAGTAGAACTCTTAAGTAGTAGAACTCCCTTAAATAATAGAATTGTATCAAAACGACGTAGTTTTGATAAGACGCGGTGGCATTTTTGTAAATACCATGCCACCGCGTATTTACAAAAATGCCACCGCGTCTTATCAAAACTACGTCGTTTTGATACAATTCTATTATTTAAGGGAGTTCTACTACTTAAGAGTTTTACTCTTGATCCTCTCCATATATATATATATATATATATATATATATATATATATATATATATATATAACGACACTTTTGTAGGCAATCTAATGATACTTACACTTTAAGCGATACTTATTACTTAGGTAATATCAATTATCATAAATTTAAGTAAATTGTACTGTCAAAATAATGATGATATCGTCAAAAGAGTAGTCACTTACTCGCTTATAGTGTTAAGCGTTGCTGAAATAATTATAAAAGTATGGATGAATGTAAAATTACTCTAACAATAACCTACATCTAAAGTAAATTTGGAACTTAAAAATTGTAAAGGATAAAAATGAATGTTAAGAAAAATGATCTTTATGGACATGCCCTAAATGATCCAATACATTTTTAGATATTAATTTTAATTTTTTTTCTTGAATTTTTCAAGTTCCAAATGTTGAAATTTCAAGAATCAGAATTTTCCAAATGAGGGGCTTTTATTCCTTATGGAAAATACTGATAACCAGTCCACTACTACTTGATACACTTATATATATATATATATATATATATATATATATATATATATATATATATATATATATATATATATATATATATTAAAGCCTTCAAGTTCATTCAAACAATTTAATTAGTATATTGGATTATGTATAACATCTTCAATACCCTCTTCTAGAACAATTTTGTGGAATTATAAAGAATTATTCAAAATCAAATAAAAGCTCGCTTTATAAATTAATTTTGAATTACAACACCTTTAATTTAACACATACATCAAGTTATTATATATATATATATAATATGACAATATTATGGATCATTTTTTTGTTTCTAAAATTATTTATAAGGAACTATAATATTATTTCAAGTAGCAAGGTGGTATAAAAAGATATGAACAAGTGGTTATATTTCTTATTATTACAGTTTGTCCAAATTTCTTAATTCTAATCTTTTGGATTAATCTTCTTTAAGTAATAAAATTAATATTTTGTCTTTTATTAAAAAAATTAAAGAATAAGAGTACTTATAAATATTTAACTAGTATAAGTAGCGTAATTCCATATAACATAATTACAAACAAAACCCTTAAAATGTCTAAATACATTTATTGAAAAAATAAACTTATGTTATTCCCTCTATTGGTTGGCACAACAGGAGGCATTCCAAGATGAGCATGCACGCAACTTTTAGTGAGTGCGTTGTTTTTTCTTTTTCTTTTTATTGAAAATGTGGTAATGATAATCAATTGACTCATCAAAAAATTAAGGAAATAAGGGCCACGATTTTTTATTTCTTAAAAATAATAAAATACCCATAGGTTTCAAGTAATCCACTAATCAAATATGGATACTAGGTGCCATTACAGCTAAAAAATTAAGTTGCCGCAGAAACTAGACCCGGACAATTTGCTTTACATAGGGTTATGGAATTTTCCCATTTTTAAAGATTCTAATTGTCTAGTTGTTGTTATTTTATGTAATAATTTATTGCCATAGTTATCTTCTTCTTCCAAACTTGTTTCTTGTGGCTGCTATTTAATATATTTTGTTCTATTCATCATTATACTAAGTCTGATTACTTAATAAAAGATAATGTTTCATGGTATATTTTCACGAGATGAGTACTATATATTATATGCCTCTATAAGTTTTATACCTTTAACTTCCGAATAATTAACAACCATGCATTTATGAACAAGATAAAAATGTGCATAAGACATTAATTCTTTAAAAGATAAAAATTGCAAAATAAGATTTAGATAAGAAATATAATAGTTTAATTTTGCTAGGTTGCCTAAGTTCGCTAACTATATTGAATTAATTGGAACTCTAGAAAACTTGAAAGAAAATTCTATAATTCTTACATTTCAAAATATAAGATTATGTGTTTTGTTTTTACAAATACAAGTGATCGTATATTTTGAGGCGGTAATAACATAATTTATCTTGTGTTTTTATAAGTTTTTCTTTGGTATGGTTCTCACAAGAGATCCTAAAAAACCCTTTATAGAACCCAATAGGGCAGAAAAACCAAATTAATTCATAATGGAAGAAAGAAATATAAAAATCCTTAATTGTGGAAAAGTATTATAGTCGTATCAGAATAAGAGATGTGTTAACAAAGACAAAAAATTGCAAAAGTTCACATAGGTCACAACTTGTCCTTTCTTTCCACTTTACAATACTAAATTCATGAATTAATTAAACATTATAAGAAAATGAAAGTCTTAGAAAAGACCTAATGTATATCATAATCTTTGACCAACTGGCTCTTGGGTTATCCCATTAAAACAACAGTTATTTTTACCTTCAGATTCCCCTCACATGTAACTACCTAAGTTGCCAAAATGCGCCCATATCCCAAAAACATTCTGCCAAATTATCACCATCTATCCAATTGTTTTTTGCCAAATCATCGCCGGTCGGATATCGAAATTCCACTGTTTCAGCTTGCATAGGTGCTAAGCTGAAACTTTCCATGTCAAAGCTAGTAGTGTTAACATTTGTGCCCGTGGCATAAAATGGATTTGTTGGACATTCCAAATTCTGAGAATGTTCTGGTATATTTATGGAATGTTCTGGAGAAGAAATGCTTGGGCTAGTGCAAATATCTGAACTTGTACTGGACAAAACCTGTGGAGGAACTTGTGGTGGAACTGAAATATAGTTTAGAGTTGAATTTTGGGATTGTATGTCAAAAGAAGGAGATGATCCTTGTATCTTTTGCATCAGCCTTGGCATCCAAATGCGTCGAATCATTTCCTCAAACGCGGAGCTATTTGTATCGATCTTGAGATGGCGAGCTTGTTTTTGAACCCGAGTTCTCCAATAGTTTTTTATTTCATTGTCAGTTCGCCCTGGCAGGTGTCGAGCAATCTTTGACCACCTAAAACCACCAAATGATAAAACAATCGTTAAGTTAACTTAGTTTTCTGGCATAAACCACGTGCGTAGATAGTCGTGCAATTTTGACCTGAAAACGTGTTTAGAATTTTTTTGAAAAGATAAGTTCCATATTGTAACTTTAAATAAGGATGTATAAATTAGGTGTATATAGCAGTAAATTACTGGAGTTCGAATTATAACAGAAGAATATAACTGAATGAACATGATTTAAAGAAAATAAAGTTCAAGAGTAATGAAGTTCAAGTTCACCTGTTGCCCCATTTGGAATGCAGTTCAAGAATCAATAGCTGCTCATGTGGAGTAAGGTTTCCTCTCTTGACATCCGGTTTCAAATAATTCAGCCACCTCAATCGACAACTCTTTCCGATTCTCTTCAACCCTTTTAAAATCAATTAACCAAAACAAATACCAACAACAATCTTGCTTAATTATACTAACTATGTATAAATAACATAAATATTTAATTTACACGGTTCAAAAAGTAATTACCGGAGCGTTTTGCTAGCAAATTCCACCGGCCTTCGCCATGAGAAGCAATGTAGTGAATTAGAACATTATCTTCTCCAATAGTCCATGGACCTCTTCTAACTTGATCAACATCTACATCACTAGAACAACTAGACGAACTCTTACTAAAACTAGACATGGTTATTTAATTCTTTCTAAGAAAAGAATTAAGACCGAAGATTTATAAGGGAGCTATTAAGCTTCACCTAATATATCGTAGAATTTTTATTAGTATAATGTCAACTACTTTTCAAAAGAAGTTGCTAGCATGGAAGTAAACACTATAATTATAGGGAGGTTCCAATCTCTTTCCATTTTCCACACTTTATTGTTTATTAGTACTTTGAAATTTTGGAACTAGTACAATATTTCTCCCCTTATTTGTTAGGAGAGAGTGCATGCGGTTTTTAACTTTTAGCAACCGCGTTAATGCGGTTTATTGTTGTTTTTTGGAGTTGTGGTGTTGAGGTGAGGGTGCGGGTGCAAAACCGCACTTCGACAAAAAAAAATTATATAGCACACAAATTAAAAATATTATTTAGTATTATTTTCATTCAAATTAAATTAACAATAAATTAATATTCTCCTTAACAATAAATAAGATGTTTCGAATAAAGAAATAACGGTTAATAACTCAGTAACACTGACCTCTAAAGTCTACTTGTTTTATTACATTCCTTCTAAATTTGTTAAATGTAAAACTAAAAAAAGAATAAGTCATGAACGACTTTAATATTTGTTTTACTTTTTAACAAAATTAGAAAAAATAAATAATATGATTGTATTTCTAAACTTTCGAACAAAATTGATTCCTCAAAAAAAAATTAGAATATTAAATATTAAAAGATTTATTGTATTATATATATTTATATTTATTTGGTAATATGTTTGTTATTATATAAGAAATTTTATATATTTACATATGTATATATAATTATATATAATTTAATTTTTTTTCATCCAAGTGTTATACTTAGATGAAAAAAAATTATACATTACCCAAATTGAAAATATTAATTAGTACTATTTTCATTCAAATTAAACTAACAGAAAATTGATATTCTTCTTAACAATAAATAGGATGTTTCGAATAAAGAAATAATGGTTAACAACATAGTTTATAAAAGCCTGAATGACACTTCTGTCCCACCAAGTTGTCACTCACTTTTAAAGTCGTCCATAAAATTCATTTTTCATCAGTTAGGTCCTTAAACTGACATTTTTGGGTGTTTTTGTTCCTACCCATTTTCCCCCAACCCGACCCATTTTAACAAAATTTTGACCCAACCCGACTCAGTTTGACCCAACCCAAATTTTTAATATTTAAAATAAATTAATTATTTTAAAATAAAATAATTATGTTAAAAATAGTAATTTTAAATATTTTAAAAGAAAATATTATTTTTAAAATAATAATTATATTTAATATTTATTTTAAAATTTGAATATAAAATATTTACTTAAAATAATTTGAAAATAATAATTCTTTTTTATATTTTAAAATAAAATATTTTTTTAAAACTAAATAATATATTTTATATTTTAAAAAATATTTTTTAAAAAATAATTATTATTTTAAGGAAAAAATATTAGAAACTTTTATTTTTACAAAAATGATTAAAGTTTTATAAAATATATATTCAAAAAAACTAGAGTTCAAATTATTTTTATGAAAAGTTACACATCTTTAAAAAATTATTTTTGTTTTATGATTATAAAGTTTTACTTTTTTGAATATATATTTTATAAAACCTTACTCATTTTTTAAAAAATTAAAAATTTTCCAAATTTTTTTGCCTGAAAATAATAATAATTTTTAAAAAAATTTAATTTATTTTTTAAAAAAAAAAAGCTGAATCAATTTTTTTATTTATCTTTTACTATTTTTTGTAATTTAATTTCTATTTTTTAGTCTTTGTTTTTAAAAATTCTAATATTAAAAATACATATAATAATGGTAAAGATATTAACTTTTATTTTGTGTAAATAAATTTTTCCATAGAAATTAAAAAAATATACTTTTTTTAAGACTAAAAGATAATTTGCACCCCAAACTTCACTTTCAATTTACTTTTGCACCTCAAACTTAAAAAGGTGTCTAAGTACATCTCAAACTTCATTATACGTAACAAAATGCACAATTTTTTCACTTAACCGGCCAAAAGTGACCGGCTAAGGCTGTAACACAAGTTTGGGGTGCAAATTGTCTTTTAGTCTTAAATATTGGCAAAAATAATTAATTTTAAATAAAATAAAATAATTTTAAAATAATTAATTTTAAATAAAATAATTAGTTTTAAAAATTAAAATAAAACAATTAATTTTAAAATAAAATAATTAAAATAAATATTTGGAATTAATGATTAATAATTAATCATTAACTTGTAAAATGATTATTTTATTTTTATTTTTAAAATTAATTATTAATTATTCCGGTTAAAAAAATCATTAACTTGTAAAAAAATCATTTTTGCCACATAAAAAAAATTCTGTTTTTGTTTTTAAAAACAGAATTTTGTTAAAATAAAATTTTTAAAAATAGAATATTTTTTAAAACAAAATTTTTCGAAACCAGAATTTTATTTTACAAGTTAAAAAAAATTCAGTTTTTGTTTTTAAAAAATTTTGTTTTAAAAAAAAAATTTGTTTTTACAAAATTTTGGTTTTAAAAATTTTGTTTTAAAAAAAATTATGTTTTTAAAAACAAAAACATAATTTTTTTTAACTTGTAAAATAAAATTCTATTTAAAAAAATCTGTTTTTATAAAATTCTGTTTTTTAAAATTGTGTTTAAAAAAAAAAAAATTTCTAAAAACAAAAATAGAATTTTTTTTAACTTGTAAAATAAAATTATGCTTTTAAAAAATTTTGTTTTAAAAAAAAATCTATTTTCAAAAATTTTGTTTTTACAAAATTTTGTTTTTAAAAACAAAAACAGAACTTTTTTTATGTGGCAAAAATGATTTTTTTACAAGTTAATGATTTTTTTAACCAGAATGATTAATAATTAATTTTAAAAATAAAAAAAATCATTTTACAAATTATTGCTTAATTATTAATCATTAATTCCAAATATTTATTTTAATTTTATTATTTTAATTATTTTATTTTTATTTTTATTTTTAAAACTAATTATTTTATTTAAAATTAATTATTTTAAAATTATTTTATTTTATTTAAAATTAATTATTTTTGCCAATTTTTAAGACTAAAAGACAATTTGCACCCCAAACTTGTGTTACAGCCTTAGCCAGTCACTTTTGACCGGTTAAGTGAAGAAAGTGTGTGTTTTGTTACGTATAATGAAGTTTGGTGTAACAACCCCAAAATAGGTCCATTCCATCTAACTCATTCTGAGTCGTCAAATGCATGGTACAGAAAACAACTACAACTTTATTACAACAATTGTCGTGCAAAATACAACAACACATATGCTGTGAGTTTGGATACAAATATATACCAAATGTGACATTGGACACCATCATGTATCAGCACCTCACAAAGGTACCTTACATAAAGGTACAGTCAAAAATTATTTTAGAAACTAGAATCTTTAGGAAGTGCTCAAGGAAACCTTCGTACATGGGAGGCCACGCGTCTAGGTTATGATAGATATCATATGGCCACAGAATTATCCTTGGTTGACCCAATAGACCCCAAAGAAAAACGAGAAGATTACTATCATATTCTTTCCAATGGTGAGTCTTCTCTTGACTTATCATTATCTCCACTGTCTCTAATTGAGAATTATACCTCAAACAAACACCAAGATTATATAGGTAGTGCCCATAGATATGCTCAGCAAGTGGATGAGCACAACCCTGTCTTATGATGACACGAGGTTGTATGTCATTAGACATCTTGTATGATAGTGACAAAACACCCTTCCAACGTTAGGTTCGCCTCACCCTATTTTCTTCACCAAATATAACTACTAAATGATGACCACCGTTCTATTCCCTGGTTACCCTCGCTCGACCCAGCTACACTCTTATTACCTGAAAGGAATTGTGAAGCAAAAGGGTGAGCACAACTAGCTCAGTAAAGAATATCATGACTAAAGATAATTAAATTATCAATAGCATTCATCAATAATAAATCAGAGATTTAGAACATATGGTAAATGATAAAAATTTCAACCATAGTTGCAGCGGAACGAGCAATCCATTAGAAGAATCAAATAGACTATAAAGTCTATTATCTTCTCCATGTTAAAAATCCACCAACAATGTTTTATCCCTGTAACATCAATCAACAGTTCTGGTCCACAATCATATAAATAACTCATAATCATAACTGTAGTTCTAAATTCCTCTTCTCATCTAGGACGAAGATAATTTTCATCACCTGAAACATCAAACATCATGGTTATACCAAATCACAGTTCCTGTTCATAATCATACTAATAACTTCATCTTTGCACTACGGGGCAAAGATATTCATCAACAAGTCATCTTTGCACTACAGGCCAAAGATATTCGTCAACAGTTCATCTTTGCATTACTGGCCAAAGATATTCAACAACAGGTCATCTTTGCACTACGGGCCAAAGATATTCATCAACAGACCATCTTTGCACTACAGGCCAAAGATATTCATCTACAATTCATCTTTGCACTACAGGCCAAAGATATTCATCAACAATTCATATTTGCACTACAGGCCAAATATATTCATATCTCAAAGAAATATATAATCATTTCAGAATTTATATAAACAATAATTATAACCATGTTGATCAATTCACCTTTGCACTTATGCTTAAGATATTCAATTATAAATTCAATGGTCATGATCATACCAGTCACAATTCAACTTTGCACTACAGGCCAAAGAGAACCCTAGTCATGATCATACCAATAATCTACCCATCTTTACACTCCAGTGAAAGAGAATTTCAACATCAGGGTTATAAAAATGTTATATATGATGATAAAAATAATATGATCAACATATAGTTTTAATCTCAAGAGTAATATTCGTAACTCATGAATAGTAAATCGTGAATAGTAACTCATGAATAGTAACCCCGACACAAAAGATAGAAATTCCACAATAAAATCCATACCAGTATTTCGGTATAATGATATTGAAAGAATAATATTTCTTAAGCTTATAAATAATTTATTTAAATTGTTTACACTTTACTAATTAATGCATTTAATCATCATAAAATGCCAACTCTTAAGATTTCATCATCAATAACCAAAACCCTCATCAAAAATCTGCATATACCTCATATATAGGATTCTCAAGCCATAAAATCCTATTTTCCAATTTTCTTACTTCACATAACATATTTAATTCATTTTCTCATAACTAGACTATTTTCATGAAAAATACCAAATCCGTTCCAAAAATATTTCTTTTCTGGAATTTAGCATAATATAGTCCCATAGTGAACATATATTTTTCTCAGAATTTTTAAAAGTCATTTACTATTTTTCATATGGCCAAAATAGCCGAATATTTAGACATTTATCAAAAATTGTACTTTTGTCTAAAAATTCTGAAATTTACAGAGTATACTTCTATCATATACATGTACTCCCAATAAAAATTTCATCAATTTTGGAGTTAACCACAAGAAATTATAAGCTGTTACTTTTAAAATAGTCTTTTCTCATTAAATTCATAACTCTCAATCTATACATCCAAAAATCACCATTTTTGGACACAATCAAGAAAACTCATTAAAATATCATTTCAAATTTTTCCAGAATTTTTGAAGATCAGAAAAATTACGAAACTGAAAATCATAACAACCCTTAAAATCCCTTAATATCCCTTACTATCCCTTACAATCCCTTACTATCCCTTACCTCAAAAGAGCAGTACTTCTGACTGGATATTGGATATGATGCTGAAGGAAACTTGCACTGATGAATAGAAACTCACAGAGTATCTAAATACTCACAAAATACACTCAATAATCTAGAGAGAGAAAGAGAGAAAACTTGTTTCTGGTGTGATTTTCAATTCTAACTTAGCCCTCTATTTATAGGAAAATTTTGGTAGGTTTGACCTGCAACCTGATGGTTTTACCTGCTACTATTCCCACCCACCACATTTAAAATATAATTCAGCACATTTCTTCACCAACCACAAGTGGGGCCCACCAATTCTAGAATTTTCCACCAAAATGATAAACTCCGAAAATTCAACAATTTCTGAACTAGTCATCTCGTAAAATTCATAATAAATCATACGTTCATTTTTAACGGTTCAAAATTTGTGGACATATACTCAACTTATATATGTATAACATATCCAAAAATTACCACGATCCAACGGTCGGATTAAAAATTATAACCCTCGCAAAATATCTCAAAAACCCTGATTTTTAATACCTCCATCCCGACAAAAATACGGATAAAAATCTCAACATTAACTCCTTCATTTTTTAACCACAAAAATATATCCCTCATTTATATCCACATAAAATAAATATTTTCTTATCATATGAATCAATAATTAATTATTCACAAATAATATTACAGAATCACATTTATGACAACCAGGCCGTTCCCAGGAAAGAGGGGGCTTTCCAATAAGAATTTCTCCTTACTGGCGCGCAATTAGATGACCAAACCTCTCCTTAGACAGAACTTTCTAGACATTGACAATAATGTTATCTAATAATATTATTCAAATAATATGAATTATTGATCTGATAATAGAAAATACTGTGTAGCAACAATTATTGAAACAACAATAATATAAAATATCAATGCAACAATTATTGAATCAATAAAATAAAATATTGAACAGTAATTACTGTAACAATTATTGAGTAGTGCCTTCTTACGTAAGAATCAATAATTTCAAAAATACTATGCAATACCGTGTGCTACTGTGCAATAACGCGTATTACTGTATTTTAACCACCGGGAATTTCAACAGTATTAACGGTAACAACTACGCCGTTATTTGTAAAAATTCAAATTTGTCGTTTTCTTTATCCGACAGTTATTCGTTATGGGGCCCACAAATAGCTGCGCCGTCGTACGAATATTCTCCGACAGAAAGAATATTCCACGACCAAACGAATATTTCCCGACAACAATGATTATTTTATAACCACTTGCTTATTTTGAAAAAAAATTCATATTTCACCCATAACTTTAAACTTTTATCAATTTAACCATTTACTGAATAGTAATTTTAAGAAAAATTGAATACTTTTATTTCATAAAATTCGGGGTCTTACATTTGGGGTGTACTTAGACACCTTTTTAAGTTTGGGGTGCAAAAGTAAATAGAAAGTGAAGTCTGGGGGTGTAAATTGTCTTTTAATCTTTTTTTTAAAATAAAGTTTTATTTTTTTGTTTTTTTTTTGAATCTATATTTTAGGAAATTTTATTCATTTTTGAAAAAAAAATCTAATATTTTTTCCTTAAAATAATAATATTTTTATAACTTTTTGAAAATAATATTTTATTTTAAATATAACAAATAATTATTATTTTAAATTAATATTTTATTTTAAAATATTATAAATAATAATTATTTTCAAATTATCTAATAATAAAATATTAAATATAATTATTATTTTATTTTTTTAAGAAAAAAATATTTTCTTTTAAAATATTAAAAATAACTATTTTTAAAATAATTATTTTATTTTAAAATATTAAATATAATTTTTATTTTAAAATTATTTTGAAAATAATAATTTATTTGAAAATCATAAAATTATTTATTTTATTTTAAAATATTAAAATTTTGGGTTGAGTCAAATTGGGTCGGGTTGGGGTGAAATCGAGTTGGAGGAACAAAAACGCAAAAATATATCATTTTAAGGACCTAATCGACGAAAATTGAATTTTAGGGACAACTTTAAAAGTGAATGGCAACTTAGAAGGACGGAAGTTCCATTCAGCCGTTTATAAAACATTCATCCTAGAGTCTACTTTTTTATTATCTTCCTTCTAAATTTGTCAAATGTAAAACTCAAAAAAGAATAAGTTAATTAGAAAAAATAAATAAGATGATAGCATTTCTAAACTTTGGAACAAAATTGATTCCTCAAAAAATATTAATTATTAGAATATTAAATATAAAAAGATCTATTGTATTATATATATATATATATATATATATATATATATATATGAGCTAATTACACTTCTGTTGCATGAAGTGCCATCGAATTCATAATTCAGCTCCCAAACAATTTAGTCTTACAATTTACTACAGCAAGTGTCTAATTTAATACAAATTAGCTCCCAATTTTTGAATCCGACCAAAATTGGCCGGAATAGCCGACCCATACAAGAATTCGATCGGGTTTTGCGTATTTAATACCAGTTGACGGTATAAATATATGGTTTGACTTCATTTAAAAAAGGGCTATTTACAGTTCTGTATATCACGTACCACCATATTCATGATTCAGCCCCCAAAGAAAAAAATTAAATTTATAAATATAATAATTTTTACCCCTTTAAAAAAAATAACTAATACTGTAGAAATACGGTATAAAATTATAAATAAAATTATAAAAATTATAAATACAATTTGTAAAATTTAAGTTGTGATATAATTTGTAAAATTTAAGATGTAAAATTTATAATTTATAATTTATAATTTTCAAGATTTAAGTTGTAAAATTTATACATACAATTTGTTAAATTATAGATTCAATTTTAAAATTAAATTTTTTTTATAAATACAATATATGTATTAACTATTATTTGTTTGAAGAATAAAACAGAAAACGGACGGGAAGAAAGTGTTGTTGGATAAACTAATTAACTATTATTTGTTGAAGAATCTTTTAATACTAAATAAAAATAACTCACTTTCCAAATCCAAAATACATTACATATGTCGTCTTATGTACATTCTCTCTTCGCAACTCACTTTTTGCACACCATCTTCTCTTTGCTCCAGCTCCTCCTTCAGTAGCAATAATCAGCCTTTTTTCCGTCAGAAAAGTCTTTGAATTAACATAAAATTTCAGGTTATTTTTTGCTTAAGTCGATCACAGCTATTGGACAAAATCCAAGGCGCTGAAATTTCTAAATTTGAAGGAACAAAATAATTTAAAGGATTAGGGAAGAGGCAGAGAGGAGAGAGAGCAAATGTGTCATTTTTTTCTTTTTTCTTTTTCAATTTTTTCCTTCTCCTTTTGTATGCTCTTCCAATATAAAAAGAGTATTATTTAAATTATTAAATTTTGGGCACTTTTCTCTATTGTTTAAAAGTATAATGTTATTCGTGTTAAAAATATAATTTGTATGTTTAAAAATTTATTGAATTTTTTTTTGTAATTAAGTCTGTTTTTAAAATTTGAAAATAAAAAAAATTATATTTGGTAATCCTTGTATTAATATTTAATTTTAATAATTTAACATAGAATAAATATTTATAAGGATTTATACTGATTTAATACGTTAAAATAAGTATTTTTACAAATTTTAAAAGAATTAGGTACTTGATATAGTAAATTGTGAATTTGGTGGTACTTGATGTAACATAAGTGTTATTTGTGGCACCATCAAAACAGGTATACATCACCTATTCTGAGTCGCCAAAACATGGTACAGAAACAACTACAACTTTATTAATACAATTGTCGTGCAAAATACGACATCACATAAACTGTGAGTTTAAATACAAATATTGTCTTGTAGACAATATCCACACTCAAATAAATTTTCATTATAATTATTGATATATTATTTTATAAAAATAGTGAGGACTACTAAAACAACTTTCTAGAACCATCATTCTATACCCCGACTAGTACTCGCTACATTCTCGCCTTCTGAGAAGAAAAAATGAAACAAATATGAAAAGGGTGAGCTCAACTAGCTCAGTAAAGAATATTATGACTAAGATAATATAGAACAAATTTTCGTTCGTCCGCAACAGGGAAAAATCTGATAGAATATAATAGACACCAAATTTTAGATCCACAACTGCAGCGAAAATAACAATTCATTAGAAGAGTTAAGTAGAGAATGAATTCTACTATCTTCTAAGATTTAAAAGTTCATCATCAATATTTTATCCCTGTAATATCAATCAATATATATCTTGAATCAAATATTCATCTTTGCACTACGGGCCAAATATATTCATTTGTATCACCAGTTGGTCATGTTCATCTAAACACCTATTCATCTTTGCACTACGGGCCAAAGATATTCATTAGTTAATCATTTATCTTTGCACTACAAGCCAAAAATATTCAGTAATATAATTATTTAGGACTGAGGATGATGAAAAATATTTTAAAGGAACGAATCTAGTGAGACAAAAGGATAAATATTACAGATTCGTACTTCGGTTTATCCATATTCAAAAACACCCCATCATATACCATAGTGGAATAAAATTCAAGAATAAAGATCAAAACATGGATATAATCAAAGATAGTAACGAAAATGACATCTGGGACAAAGAAAAGAAATTTTTATTTTTCGGTGAATAGTGCCGTATTCGTGAAAAATGTCATATACGTGAATAGTGACGTATACGTGAATAGTAATCCGGACACTAAAAGGTAGAAATTTCATAATAAAATTCATATCAATATTTTGGCATAATGATATTTGAAGAAATAATATCATCTAAAAAAAAATAACATCCCTTACCTCAAAAAGACAGTACTTCTGACTGGAATACTGGATATAGTGGCGAAGAAAACCTGCACCGTATAGCAACACTCAAAGTATCAAAATACTCACAAAAATACGCTCGATAATATAGAGAGAGAAAACTTCAGTTTCTGGTGTGATTTTCAATTCTAACTTAAGCACCCTATTTATAGAAAAATGCTTAGAACACAAAAGCAGAAAATTTAATAAAATATTAATATAATTAAAAAAAATTTCACGCCCACGTTAGACAAACTGATTTCAGCATGTTTACAACACCTGTGGGGCCCACCCAATTGCAAAAAATGTTTTTATTAAAAAAAATATTTAAAACTTCAAAAATCAATTATTCCGGAACTTCAATAATTCATAATAAATATTCTTTTAATCAGAAAAATTTGAATCTTATGTCCATTTCATAGGAAATTTAATTTTCTACAACTTTGTAAGTTTAAGTTTTTCCAAATTCTAAACAAAAATTGACCGAAACCCACATACGAACGATTTTACAGGCTATAATCAAATTTCAGTCAAAAATTGGGCCTACCGACATGTTTAACATGTTTTTATCATTTATTATAAAAAAATACTCTTCCTCCTCATTTATTCATATATCACACATTCATCGTAAAAATATCATCATTATTATATTATTAAAATATAATAATATATTTAAATAAATTATTTTATCAGAAAAGATAAAATATTAATTTTCAACAGTTGTCACTTTTCTAAAAATTCCTCCATTTATATCCACATAAATAAATATTTTCCTTATCATATAAATCAATAATTAATTATTCACAAATAATATTACAGAATCACAATACTTACAACCAGACCGTTCCCAGGAAAGAGGGGGCTTTCCAAAAAGAATTTTTCCTTACTGGCGCGCAATTAGGTGACCAAATCTCTCATTTGACAGAACTTTCTAGACATTGCTAATAATATTATCTAATAATATTATTAAAATAATATGAATTATTGATCTGATAATGAAAAATACTGTGCAGTGATAATTATTGAAACAACAATAATTTAAAATATCAACGTAGCAATTATTAAATCAATAAAATAAAATATTAAACAGTAATTACTGTAACAATTATTGAGTAGTGCCTTCTTACGTAAGAATCAATAATTGGTGTAATACCGTGTGCTACTGTGCAACACCGCGTATTACTGTGTTTTAACCACCGGGTATTCCAACAGTGTTAACGGTAACAACTACGCCGTTATTTATAAAAAACTCATACTTGTCGTTTTCTTCTTCCAATCGCTTTTCGTTATGGGGCCCACACAAGGCTTCGTCGTCGTACGAATATTCCCCGACAGTAAGAATATTCCACGACCAAAAGAATATTCCCCGACAACAAGAATATTTTATAACTACTTGCTAATTTAAGATATTTGCGCGTTTTACCCATAACTTACCACATTAATCAAATCAACCCCTTACTGTTTCAAAATAATAAATAGAGAAAATTCAATTTTATTTATAAAAAGTTGGGGTCTTACAACCTCCCCTCTTTATAAAATTTCGTCCTCGAAATTGACATACGTACATGGTGTTTCGAAAAGGTGAGGGTGCCTCTCTTTCATTTCCGACTCCAACTCCTAGGACATTTGATAGCACGGTTCCTCCACAAAACCTTGACTTGTGGTATAACCTTTGTGCGTACGATATGCTCCTTCCTATCCAAGATCTTGACAGATACCTCCTCGTACGTTAAATCTTCGGCTATTTCATCTAGTTCTTACTCAATAATGTGGTTCGAGTTGTCCACATATTTACGTAACATCAATACGTAAAAAACGTTATGAACACACGACATACTTGGCGGTCAAGCGAGTCTATAGGCCACATTTCTTACTCGATCGAGAATTTTAAAGGGACCAATAAATCGAGGGTTGAGATTTCTTCTCGTCATCGACTCTTACTTCTAGAATAACGCCTTCTTGCACCTTCTTCTTTATATTCATCAACTCTGGTGTGTAGCTTGAGCGATTTTAACTTTATCGATTAAAGTCGATTCTACTCGTATATCATCACGTGGGTCCCTAGAGTCTTTAACTCTATCTCTATCATTTGTAAGTCATACAAAATGATTCTTTGTGTTCGACAATATCGTACTCGTACCCGCATATGATCTTCTACTCAACACGTCAGCTACCACGTTTGCTTTTTCCAGGATGGTATTGTATGGTATGCTCAGCTTGGGCCAATGTCGTTGCCGCATGTTGAGTTCTTGGAAGCTCTTCTCACATTCCTCGCTCTATTCGAATTTTGTATCTTTACGAGTCAGCTGAGTTAATGGAGTAGCGATTCGAGAAAATCCTTCAACGAATCTCCGATAGTAACTAACTAAGCCTAGAAAGCTACGTATTTTGATTACTGACTTAGGTTGCTCTCAACTGTGACTCATATCCCAATCTTGGATAGCACGTCACAATGACACCTATCAGTTTACCACCGCATGAATATGACGTCTCCTACGTAGAGTATGGCTTCGGTGCATTCTATAAAGGAAGTCACCAGATAGAGGCTCGGGTACCAACTCCTGTAGTTGAGTTTTTAACTCCTGAAGTTCAATAGGAGCCATTCGATATGAGATTTTAGAAATGGGTTTTGTACTGGGTTCAAAGTCAATACAAAATTCAATATCACGCTCTGGGAGTAGGCTAGGAAGTTCTTCAGGAAATACGTCAGGAAATTCACTAACAACAGAAATATTATTCAAATTTGATGTTTTTTTGTTTAAGTCCATGACATGGGCTAAGAAAGCTTGACATCCGTTTTTCAATAAACGAATGACTTTATGGTTTGATATGACAGTGATTGACTTTAGTGGTTTGGTTGCTTGAATTCGCATAACAGGTTGGTTAGGAATATGAAAACTAACAACCTTACAAAAATAATCAATTTTGGCATGATGAATAGTTAACCAATCAATCCCTAAAATCACATCAAATGCAAGTATCTTTAAAGAGATAAGATCCACAGGTAATGTGATGATGCCAACTTAGATCAAACAAGATTTATAAACAGTAGATGTAATGAAAGTTTCTCTTAACGGAGTCTCAACAGATAAGTCAAAGTCTAATTTCTCCGGAGTCAAGTTCAAACATTGAGCACAAGCAGGAGAGATAAATGAATGGGTAGAATCGATATCTAGTAAGGTATAAACTTCGCAAGAATTTATGATTAGCTTACCCGTGATCACCTTGTTCGGGTTTCTCGCATTTTGGCCAATCACGACAAACGCTCTTCCAGGAACCGCTGACTTTGATTTGTCTGGGACAGCCTTTGGTATCATCGTCCCAACTGGACTTAACTTTGCTATAGAGTACATTCCACCTTCAATTGCTTCGTTGCATTCCTGATCCATGATTTGAATCATTACTCTCCGATCCATATCGAATTGGGGTTGACCGCTCTGCATAGGGTAATTCCGAACTCGATGTTGGATTCTCCCAATTGCTGTCCAAAAAGCGAAATCTATTTCATCCATTTTGGCTTTATTGGATCGGACGTCTTTTTCTACAATATCAACGCGCCGTGCGGCTTTTACCCATGCATCCTCCATTCTCATTCGTTCAGTTGTTTCTTCTTTCATCAGAACTTTGATCATAGCATTCTCAGATTCCAGCTCTAATATCTTATACTCTACCAAAGAGTGCTTCTATTCGAGAATCGCACATCGAGTAACACAATTTTGAATTGTTGCATCACTTTGCTCCACGACCGCCTGCCGTTCTTCAGCCTGCTCTTTTAACTCATGAATACGATTTTGCAATTCTACATTTCGATCATAAAATTCTCCTAATAAATCCTCCTCAGGTTCCTCTTCTTCCTCACTCTCAGCTGCTACCTCTACGACTAATTCGTGTGTAACTATTAATTCTTCACTCACCACATGGATATCTCTAATTTCTTCTTCGCCTGACATCACATTATCATGGTTTGTGATTAGAGGTGTATCAACGGTCTCATTCACTCCATTGTTAATATTTTCAGCTGCCATTCTCAAATACTGCCACAAAATAATGGTTAATTAAAGAAATTGACATACCACATAATACCTCTATATTCTGACCGACCAATTAAATAACAAATAAGCTTAGGTAGGACACATTAGTTAAGGATTTACTCGTCTCTCGCCCCTAGTTCTATTCCCCGATCTCCGCTAGAGACCATATCCCTAAGCTTTGATACCAACTGTGACGCCCCCAAAACAGGTATACATCACCAATTTTGAGTCACCTAAATATGGTACAGAAACAACTACAACTTTATTAATACAATTGTCGTGCAAAATACGACAACAAATAAACTGTGAGTTTAAATACAAATATTGTCTTCTAGACAATATCCACACTCAAATAAGTCCTCATTATAATTATTGATATATTATTTTACAAAAATAGTGAGGACTACTAAAATAACTTTCTAGAACCATCATTCCATACCCCGACTAGTACTCGCTACATTCTCGCCTCCTGAGAAGAAAAATGGAATAAAAAAGAAATGGTGAGCTCAACTAGCCCAGTAAAGGATATTATGACTAAGATAATATAGAACAGATTATTGTTAGTCCTCAACAGGGAAAAATCTGATAGAATATAATAGACAATAAATTTTAGATCAACAACTGCAGCGGAAACAGCAATCCATTAGAAGAGTTAAGTAGAGAATGAATTCTACTATCTTTTCTAAGATTTAAAAGTCCATCATCAATATTTTATCCCTGTAACATCAATCAATATACATCTTGAATCAAATATTTATCTTTGCACTACAGGCCAAATATATTCATTTGTATCACCAGTTAGTCATGTTCATCTAAACACCTATTCATCTTTGCACTACGGGCCAAAGATATTCATCAGTTAATCATTTATCTTTGCACTACAGGCCAAAAATATTCAGTAATATAATCATTTAGGACTGAGGATGATAAAAAATATTTTAAAAGAACGAATCTAGTGAGACAAAAGGATAAATATTACGGATTCGTACTTCGGTTTATCCATATTCAAAAACACCCCATCATATACCATAGTGGAATAAAATTCAAGAATAAAGATCAAAACATGGATATAATCAAAGATAGCAACAAAAATAACATCTGGGACAAAGAAAAGAAAATTTTATTTTTCGGTGAATAGTGTAGTATACGTGAATAGTAACCTCGACACAAAAATGTAGAAATTTCACAATAAAATTCATATCAATATTTCGGCATAATGATATTGGAAGAAATAATATCATCTATAAAAAAAATAACATCTCTTACCTCAAAAAGACAGTACTTCTAACTGGAATACTGGATATTGAAGGAAACTTGCACCGTATAACAACACTCAAAGTATCAAAATACTCATAAAAATACGCTCGATAATATAGAGAGAGAAAACTTCAGTTTCTGATGTGATTTTCAATTCTAACTTAAGCACCCTATTTATAGGAAAATACTTAGAACACCAAAGCAGAAAATTTAATAAAATATTAATATAATTTAAAAAAATTCACGCCCACCTTAGTCAAACTGATTTCAGCATGTTTACAACACCTATGGGGCCCACCCAATTGCAAAAAAATGTTTTTATTAAAAAAAATATTTAAAACTTTAAAAATTAATTATTCCGAAACTTCAATAATTCATAATAAATAGTCATTTTATCAAAAAAATTCGAATCTTATGTCCATTCCATAAGAAATTCAAATCTCTACAACTTTGTAAGTTTAAATTTTTCTAAATTCCAAACAGAAATTGACAGAAATCCACATACAGACGATTTTACAGGCTATAATTAAATTTCAGTCAAAAATTGGGGCCATCGACATGTTTAACATGTTTTTATAATTTATTACAACAAAAATACTCTTCCTCCTCATTTATTCGTATATCACACATTCATCGTAAAAATATTATCATTATTATATTATTAAAATATAATAATATATTTAAATGAATTATTTTATCAAAAAAGATAAAATATTAATTTTCAACAATTGTCACTTTTTTAAAAATTCCTGCATTTATATCCACATAAATAAATATTTTTCTTATCATATAAATCAATAATTAATTATTCATAAATAATATTACAGAATCACAATACTGACAACCAGACCGTTCCCAGAAAAGAGGGGAGCTTTCCAATAAAGATTTCTCCTTACTGGCGCGTAATTAGATGACCAAACCTCTCCTTAGACAGAACTTTCTAGACATTATCAATAATGTTATCTAATAATATTATTAAAATAATATGAACTATTGATCTGATAATGGGAAATACTGTGCAGTGAAAATTATTGAAATAACAATAATATAAAATATCAACGTAGCAATTATTGAATCAATAAAATAAAATATTGAACAGTAATTACTGTAACAATTATTGAGTAGTGCCTTCTTACGTAAGAATCAATAATTGGTGTAATACCGTATGCTACTGTGCAACACCGCGTATTACTGTGTTTTAACCACGGGGTATTCTAACAGTGTTAACGGTAACAACTACGCCGTTATTTATAAAAAACTCATACTTGTCGTTTTCTTCATTCAATCGCTTTCCGTTATGGGGCCCACACAAGGCTGCGCCGTCGTACGAATATTCCCCGACAGCAAGAATATTCCACGACCAAACGAATATTTCCCGACAACAAGAATATTTTATAACTACTTGCTTATTTAAGATATTTGCGCATTTTACCTATAACTTACCACATTAATCAAATCAACTCCTTACTATTTCAAAATAATAAAGAGAGAAAATTCAATTTTATTTATAAAAAGTTGGGGTCTTACATTATTACCCCGTATTTTATACGGTCAAACCATATACAATTTTTATCTAGCCAAAAAATTAGGTATCCCGACTAATTTTTATCGGATTCTTAAATTAGGGGCTAAATTGTATTAAATTAGACGCTTGATGTAGTAAAGTGTAAGCCCAAATTCTTTAGGGGTCTAATCATGAATATGATGATACTTCATATAATAAACTATATTTATTTGGTAATATGTTTGTTATTATATATATATGGGGTTTTGCAGGTGATGTTCCTGGGTTCCATGGAAACTACAAATGTAAGGTTCTTAATTTTAAAGAGTGCGCCAACAACAATCTTAAAATTAAAATTAATACAAAAATTTTAAAATAGTATTCGCTCTGTCTCTTAATATAAGACTTTTTAGAGTTGTGCATAAGTATTAAGAAAATGATTGTATAACAATAAATATAATATCAAATGTCTATATTGCCCTTGTATTGGAATAAGAGATTGTTATTTATTGGGCAAAAAATAGTACGAGAACCAATGTTATACTTCCCCCTATCCAGATTAAATGACGTTTTAGAGTTAAGCACACTTATTAATAAATAACACAAAATGTCTTTTGTATCTCTAATTAATTATTTCTCTCTCCACAATGGTCAAAGATGAAGGCAATTAATGGGTTATTGGAGCTTTGGTTGTAAATGTCGTAAAATGGTTCATGGAATTGTATTTACTAAGCATATTAAATAAAGAGGTAAATTAGAAAAAAATAGTGCAATATTGTATAGAAATTCCAAAACAACACTTATATAGAATAAAATTAAACTCCTTAAAACGTCATTTACTTAGGATAAGAGAGAGTATTTAATACTTGGAATAATATTGGAAGCTAAGCAATTAATGCTTACTTGAAATTCTAAAACGTCATATATTAAGGGACAAAAAAATTTCTCTAAAACATCTTATATTAAGGGACAAAGGGAGTAATACAAATAGTTTGAATTGTTATAATGCTATTATTACATAAAAAAGGGTCACATAATGCTCACATACACATGCATACAGCGGGCCCATGTGTGTGTATGTGAGCATTATGTGACTTTTTTTATGTGATAATAACATTATTTTTGTTATAAACTAACTAAAGAATAATCGTCATATTTGTTGTTTTCAAAATTTAAACAGATAGATAGCAATTTGAATTTTAAAACATTTTAAAAACTAAAATATATCTATAACTTTAGCTTACCGAACTAGTCAGCAAAGAAATGAATCCTGATTCCAGGTGGCTTAAATGAGCAATTCATTTGAGCAGTTTATACATATAAACAAGTTGCACTTCATATATCAGAGAGAATAGATTTGGATAATCTTTATATAACAAAAATTATCTGAAATTCAGCTATCTTTATATTAAATACAACTTATATTTAGATGCAAATCGTTAAATGTTCAAATTACTAATTTCATTCTCTTAATCTAAATTTTTAAATGGTAGAATTAAGGATCCATTTGGTCTACTTTAAATCACATTTTGACATTACATTCATAATTAAACTAGCTAATAAATAATATAGGATGCTTCACGGAGGGTCCAATCCAATTCGATTCAGTTAAGAGCTAGTAAGGTCTAATGAATGGAAAATATAAATATTTTTTTATTACGTTGGCTCCTATATATATATATAGGGGTTCCATCCACAGCAACCGGTTGCTGTGGAGCAACTCCTTTTTTGGTTTTTTGTAATTTCCGGTTGGAGAAAATTTTTTTACAACAAGCCAAAAAAAGAGTTGCTCTACAGCAACCGGTTGCTGTGGATGAAACCCCATATATATATATATATATATATATATATATAGAGAGAGAGAGAGAGAGAGAGAGAGAGAGAGAAAGAGATCAAAGACTAATAGGACATGGAAAAACTTGAAACTTGATACAGAAAGAAAGAAAGGCAGCATCAAATTCTTGAAAATGAAGAGTAATAGTTGGCTCATATATATATATATATATATATATATATATATATAGAGAGAGAGAGAGAGAGAGAGAGAGAGAGTGAGTGAGAGAGAGACTAATAGGACATGGAAAAATTGAAACTAGATACAGAAAGAAAGAAAGATAGCATCAAATTCTTGAAAATGGAGGAGTAATCTATGGTGACAAAAGAAAGCTACAAAAAATTGGATACAAAATAATGTGTTGTATTATAATTACATGAAAGGAGAAAAAATATTCACCGAGTCCATATTGAATGGGCACAGAGAAAACAAGTTTGTAGGTCGGTACAAATAGAATCTGAGTACGGTTATACTCGACTCGTTTAATATTCAAACTATTTGATTCATTTTTTGATTATATATGCATAGTTAAATAAAACTACTATAATAAGTGTGGGCCCAAGTGCAAAATTAGGGTTCACATGACCTAATTGAATTAAATGCACAATTAGGGTTTCACGACCTCATTAAATGTGCACATTAGAGTTCGCATAACCTAATGGAATGAAGATGAAAAAGTCAGAATTAAATGTGTTAGACCCGGGAGAAGCCTTCACGTGTCCCGAGGCAGAAGGCTAGTGGAGGCAGCTCGTTTTGGGAATTGATTGAGGGATTGGATTAGTGGCTAGAAGGATAGGACGATCTGAGCATTATTCTGATGATTAAAGGGTATTTTAAAAATTTTCCCGAAAGCATGTGCCTGACACATGACCACTTTTTAGAAAACCCTATAAATACCCCTTCCATTCCATTGGGAAGGGGACCTCTCTTGAGACGTAGGACTTGGACTCTTGGAAGATCGAAGGACCTAGACATTCTCTGTTAACACTCAAGAAGACTCTTGGAATCCTAATAACCCTAACAAGGTTTTCGGATTCTAGGAGTGGAAGGACTCAAGAAGAAGGCTCTTGGAATCTCAATAACCCTAACACGGTTCCCGGATTCTAGGAGTTCTGCCACGTGTCGTTGGAGTAATCGTCCACCAGTTCTTCTCCCCCCTTCAATCAATCAACCAATTCCGTGCTCTTCGTGGATTTCTCTCCTCCTCAGCCAGTACGAAACCCTAAATAGCAAGGCGCGATTTCCTTGCCCACATTTCTTTGGCGACTCTGCCGGGGAGGTGTAGAATTCGTGAAGGGTATGCCCACAACTCGAAGTGGGAGAACTACAGGAAGAGCTGCTTCACCAACAGATAGCATTACCTCACCGGATCCAGTTCCAAGGCAAGCAACTCAAGTTTTCCAAGGCGTCAATCTAAATCTTGATCAACCCATCCTTGAAGACGCCTCGGAAGGAAGTTCAACATCACCATACATGGCGGATAAACAACTAGCAAATGTCAGGCAGACAAGCGCGGGAAGGCAAAGCGAGAAAGAAAGTAGAGAGCAGACAAATGATGTGCAACTAAAGATGCTCAAGGCGTTGAAGGAATCACAAGAAGGACAAGGGATGATGATAGCTAGGATGCTGGAGATGCAGAGGAAGTAAGAAGAAATAAGAAATTTTTGCCAGCATTTGATGCAGATTCCAGCTTTCAAGACCATGTTCCCAGACAATTCACAGGGAGAACAGAAAGGAGTGGAGGACAACAACAACGATAGCAACAATAAGGAGAATCAGACTGCACCTCTATTAACGGAGAATCAGTTTGTTCCAATCATCCACTTGGAACCTCAGAACAGTGGTGACGTGCCACAACCCATGCTGGAAGTCAGCCAGCCTCAAACAAACATCATTTTGACCACTATCCCCGTATTTTTACAAGTGCAGATACCAACCATCCCAAGCCTCGTCCAACAAACCAACCCACAAGCACAACCGATACAGAATTTACATGATGCTAGTGCACATCAACCAATTTCTGTACCATACACACGACCAATGTCGCCATACATCACAACACCACAGAGAGTTTATACCGCGAACCAATATATGACAAAGGATGATATGATCGATGTGATCAATCAACTTCACAGGTAGACATCCCGACCTTCGGAGTTAGACTTTACTCCACCTTACCCGGCACATATTCGGAGACAACCTTACCCGGTAGGGTATATAGAGCATCCCCCGCAATTTCCAAAATATAATGGGGAGAAAGGAAATGACAGGGAACATATTGCCAGGTTCGTGGAGTCGATGTCTCCATGGTTAGGATATGATGAAAGGAACAATCACAATTTGTTGATGAGGGAATTCAACAAGACTTTAACGGATAATGCCTTCAGTTGGTACTACAACTTAGAGAAGAGATCAGTCCATGATTAGGATGATCTAAAATTAAAATTTTTAAAGTAATTTATCTATGTGCAGAAACAGGTAACCATCGTAGAGTTCATGCGATTCAAGCAGAAGCCAAACGAGGAACTGTCAGATTACGTGGATAGGTTCAAGGCCCAAGCACAGAAGTGTGCAGAGCCAATTGAAGAAAAGAACTTGGTTAGCATATGCAACAATAGTGCTTTAGACTCCTTCAAGCCCCACCTCATTACCAAGGCTTGTGATTCATTTGCAACCCTCTTATCTTTTGCACAAGAGTACTTAGGAGGAATCATGACATTTTCCACCAGCCATGCGATGGTTACATGGAAGAGCAAGAGGACAACAACTGTGGCTTTGGTGGATTCTCAGTCAAAACCACAAGGGGACAAGATGGAGAAGAATGAGAAATTTGAGCGAAGCAGAGAAAAGCATGGGGACAAGTATACCAGAATGCCAGTTCCGGAGGCTATCATATGCAGCGAGAAGGCATTCAGGAGCTTGTACGAATAATGGGTCGAGCACGGAGTGGTGAAACCTCCAAGGCCCCGGTTGGTTGTGACGGAAGAGATGAAAAGTAGACCAGACTTCTGTGTATACCACCAATACACAGGACATTCCACTATGGACTGTTACAGTATGCAGAGGATATACCATGAGAAACTGGCGGCCGGGGAGATTGAACTAGGAGAAGAAACGTGCAACACTCTCACCCACGGTGCAATCCCGAAAGTCAAGAGCCCAAATACTGGCTCTACCATCGAAAGAACTCTGAACTATAGATGAATTAAAAATCCACCCAAGATGGTGGTCCACTAAAAATGGTGGTTTAAGTCCTTAGGAGTATCCCTAGCCAAATAATTGGATGACAAAGGGAGGAGGCACAAGAATTGACGAATTAAAAAAAATTCACCCAAGATGGTGGTCCACTCTAAATGGTGGTCAAGTCCTCGTAGACTGCACTTGCCAAGAAATTGGACGACCTAAGTGACGAGGCACCCAATTTTAAGTCCTCGTAGACTGCACTTGCCAAGAAATTGGATGACCCAAGTGACGAGGCACCCAATTTCAAGTCCTCGTAGACTACACTTGCCAAGAAATTGGACGACCCAAGTGACGAGGCACCTGAGTGTTACACTTTATCATCAAAAATGAATGAGGCACCTGACTATAAGTTCTCAGACCCAAAAAGTTATACATTTAACTTTAAAAGTAATTGAGGCACCTTAGTATAAGCCCTCAACCCCGAAAAAGTTGTACTTTATCTCTAAAAGTGGTGAACGTTATGCTTTCTTCGACAAAAACAAGATTTATTATATGAAACTTTATATTTTTCGGTAAAAGCAATTTGATTATCAATGAATTGACAAACTTTCACTTATACTTGAATGTTTTTTTTTGATTTCTTTAAAAAAAGAGTATGAATTCAAGTGTTGGTTTGTGGAAAATATATATACATGTTTTTGACAAAATTCATGTTTGTTTGTTTGTAATACCTATTGTTGTCTTGGATTATTAATTTGAATAACTTGAGATTCAATGATAAATATTGAGTTTTAAGGAATCATTCAAATTAAAAGCAATCAACAAGGTTAAAGAAACTACAATTTGATGAATGAAATATCATTACAAAAAAATGGGCCTTTAGCAACGATTTTTCGGGCAACAACTTTATAAGTCATTGCTAAAAGTATATGTTTAGCAACGAAATTTGTCATTCGTTGCAGATTGTGTCAGGCTTTCACTTTTTGCAACGAAATTCATAAGTCTTTGCAAAATTTCGTTGCTAATTCATTGGCGGGAAAAAAATTCGTTGCAAAATTTTCAGCCATTTGCTTTCCCGTCATCGTGGGCAACGAAAGTTTTTTTGTTGCTAAAAATGGGGCAATTGTCATTTTCTAAGTATGCTAGGGGATCAGCCTATTGTACTTATATTGTGCACAACCTATTTCTTTTAAACGACTATTTGTGTTTACTTTTACACTGCGAAGGCCAGTCAGAAATTCAACAAAAAAATTTTCTAATAGTAGGGTTGTTCATTTCAAACTTAAGTCAGAGTCCTTACCAATTTAATTTGGTTTGAATAGCATTTAAGAATTTAATAAATTCATTTCATAGCTTACCATGTGTCTAGCTGAAACAATAAGGTATCACCATAACTTTATAATTCATGAATTATAGAACTTTAAATCATTAAATCAAATGAAGTTCAAGCATGCCAAATAACTTGTGCAATTTATAAAATTTAATGCATAAGTTTTGATTTCACAAAATATATAAATACTGCGTAAATTAACATTTTAATATAATCTAAATCAAAGCTAAAAAGCTCGCAGAGTAATACATACTGTGGAAAATAAACTCACAAAAGAGTTCAAGAATATTTGCTTGAAGCGTTCTTTATTAATTACTTTAAACATGTTCTTCAATAATCCTACACATTTAATTAACATTAGTATGCCAATTAGTCACATAAAAACCGCACATATTGGTTTACATTGCATTATTACTTATTTTATGTTGTTCCCGTTTATAACTTAATTAGCACAACAATCTTCTTTAAAAATGTCTTACGGCGTTGCGGCGTTCAAGAACGCCCCAACCCTCTTAATGACTCCTTATGATAGTTTATATCCACTAATATTTATTTTATTATTATTATTATTTTTATTTTTTTAAGTAGAAATATTTTTGAACAATGTTAAAAACATCCCATGGCACGGCGATACGCCCGTGGCATGCCCGACACGCACAACACCGCTCGGCGTCGCCCAACATGCCTCGACGTGCACCACGTCACTCGGCGTTCCACGACACGCCCCAACGTGCATCATGTCACTTGGCATTGCACGACGTCGCATGACATCCAAAAACAGCCCACGATACATTCGTGCTCAGGTAAACACATAGGCAGCCCATCAGTGAGGAACCAGAACCGACAGTGAGGCCCCAACACCCCAACGCGTGCCCAATGTGCGGCCAGCACGTCTGGCGTGCGCCGCCAGACCCTGTTTTGACTGTTCTGACCCCCCTTCTTTTGAACCTCGTAACTTGGTCGTTATAAGTCGGAATTAGTCTGTTCTCACGTATTTTTCTTCCTTGTAAAATCAAATACAAATTCCTCTAGGTGGAAATTTTTTTAGGTCCATTTTTAGGTCGAAACAGTAGCCCAAAAGTGCCTACCCGCAACAGTTTACTAGTTTTGGCAGTTTTGACTTCTTTTCGGATGGCATAGCTCCCACCTTCGGACTCAGAATGAGGTCATTCTTATGTCTACGGACTCGTCACTTAACGTACTACACAATCCCCAAAAAGGAAAAATTTCTAGGAAGCCAATCGTAACAAAAATCTATCCGAAAGTTAGGGGTCACACTGACTATTTTTAGTTTTTGCAGTTTTGACTAGCTTCCTTCCGGAAGACATAACTCCCACCTCTGGACTCGGAATGAGGTCATTCTTACGTCTACAGACTCGATACTTAACGTACAACATAACCCCCAAAACGGAAAAGTTTTCCAACAAACCATTCAGAACAAAAAACTGCTCAAATGTCAGGGGTTACACTAATTTCATTTTTTTAACTTTTTAACTAGTTTTACTTAAAAATTCGTCATGACTTCATTAAAAACGTTTTAGCTTCCGTTCCAATTGGGTGATGTTCATGAATCATAAGAGTATAACATGACACCCCACAACTTAATTTTTACATTTCATAAGCTACCTCAAAAGGCCATCAAAATAGCCTATAACAGACCGCTAATTGTCCGTTCTTTAATTACTTTATGCATAGGTTTGTATTTTCATTTTTTGTTCCACTTTTCATGCAATTAACAAGTAATTTAACATATGATATATATTCTTATCACTCCAAGATTCTTCCATGATCTTCAAATAATATCAACCGCCAACAAGGCACTTCTTATCATACTAAAGAAAACTTTAAAAAGAAAAGAGATGAAGAGATTAGGGACTAAGGCTTACCATTTATTGTTTCTTCTTCTACTTGATCTTGGTAAAGCTTGAAAACTCAAAGGTATAGATGCTCCTCTCTTCTCCTCCTTTCCGCCCCTTTTTTTTTCTCTCTCTATGCTCTGTTGTTTTTCTTTTCTTGTTCTTTTTTTTGCCTTTCTAGCTTATGGAAATGAAATGGATGAAATGGCTAAGTGTTTAATGATTAATTAAATCATCCAACAACTAACTTAACCTTGCTTAGGCTAGGCTACTTAACTCTCATTAAATTAACTATGGTTAGACCACTTAAGAGCATGTTTAGCTAATTAAATGGATTAAAGGGGACAAAGCATATAATGGCTTGCTTGTGGGATCAAAACTTATCAAATATAGTAAGTGACTCACCACTTTGGTCCCCCCAGTCATACCCGACCACCTCTCTTACTCTCTCACTTTACCAAGTTCAATTCACCTCATGCACAAATAATGCTTGCAAGACACATGGCCATCAAGCCCCTTTATCAGGTGATACATGTCTTCCCTTTCCTTTGGCTGCAAGACTTGCTCCAATTTGACTCCAAGACTAAGTCATGGCTCACCCACCTTGGCTTAATCCAAGCCAAATCATATTCATCCTTGCCAAGCCATCTTAAACCTTAGCCAAGTTATTTAATTCCAAGCCAAGCCATTTAAATTCCTAGGCTTCACTTGGCTTGATTATTTCTTAACTTATTATTATTATTTTCTAGTTTCCTTTTAGTTAGTTTCTCCAACTTTTACATTTAGTCAAAATATTGACTTTATGTTTTCTAAATTTCGATTTCACTTTCCATCCCCATTTCTCGAACAAATAATATGTCAAAGTTTGAAAATTCGAAAATACGAATACGCGCTTTTAGCATGGATATTGATTTTACGTCTTTTCTGATAAAAATATTTTTATTGGTGATTTCGTCTCCCTTTTCCAAATAAACGTTATGCCGTAATTCGAAAAGTTTTAAAAATGAAAAAGCGTTTTCTGTGTTTTATGAATAGTGATTTAGCGTTTTTTTTCTAAAAAATTTTATTTCGCCGAAAAATTCTCACGAACATTAATAATCACATAACACGAAATCTAGGTCAAAATCAACATTCAACCACATAAAACACAAATATTTTCATATAAATATTTATTTTATTTAATAAATATTAATAACCCTTATTACAAGGATGTGACATTCTCAATCATTACAGTGACTATACTTGGGATGCTTCAAAATTTTAGAATTACATTAATCATGGGAGTGACTTGTATTAATTTGTATTTTTTTGTTGTGTAATGGAGAATTGTAATATGGTATCTGGTTGAGCTCAATTAAAATGTGGTGCATTTTGTTTTTACTAGGAGGTATATTCATACATAGCTGCACTTTTGAGACATTCACTCACAGAAAATTGATCGTAGACTAAGATGTTAAATAAGGGAAAACTACCTCCATTACATTCAACAATTTCATTACAAAGCAACTACAACTTCATTAAAAACAACAAAAACCACAACATGGAAGGAAAAACAAACACCCAGTACACCACTATTTTCTTCGGTCTTTCATTGTTCAATTTCATCACCTCAATTTTTGTCACCAACTCTTGATTTTTTTTTTCCACAACAACTTTGTCATTTTTGGCATTGACAATTACAATAGTCAGATCGTCAACCATTTTTTTCAAAACTTCTATTTTAAATTTCAATTCATTGTTTTCGTGATAATATTAAGCAATTCTTAAGCGCAGTGACATTGCTGGATCAATCCATTCAAACGAGTCACATGATATTGTTTTATAATTTGTGCAACCAACAAACCATCTCCCAGGATTTTTTTTGGTCCATGAAACCTTAACAGGTGAAGGAACTCCACATTTGCAACTACGGGATGAGCTCCTTGATGAATTTGTGCTTATGACTTGGGGGAAAAAAATTAGTTAGGGTTTTCATAAGAGCTAACCTAAATAAATGATGGATATAAGGAGTATATACACAATCAAGCAATTGGAAAAGCATATCTATAATTTCACAATTCTAAACAGATCAACATGAGCAAACAAAGTAAGATAATGAAACAATCAACTCATAATAATTTCTTCTTACGAAGAACTAATATTTCTCATTAAATTAGCTTCTGTTTTTAAAACCAAAACAACAAAACTCCAATTAATGAAACAGAAAAATTTGGCCTAATTCTCAGATGAGAAAATTGATACTCACACTAAAAACAAGAACTAAAGAAGACCCATTTTAAAAATTTGAAAGATTGGTCAAAATAACTCACATCCAAGGAAAAAGAACAAAGCAGCAGGTGCCTACCGAATCAAAAAGAAAAATTAGTAAGGAAAAACGAAATCAAATTTAAAATCAGTTGAGATCTGGGCCGTCTATGGCTTAAGGTTTAACGAATCAAAAAATGAAATCGAAATCTAGCTAGTTAATTTTTACCGAAACCGAAAAATAGGTAAGGGCATAGATGTTAATTCTTGGTCTCCATGTTGCTTGATTCGAATTTTTTGAGTTAGGTCTCTCTTGCTTTAATTTATTTTCAAATCGCGTTTGGTTATGTTTTGGAGTGAAATAAGTTAGGAGAGAAAAACTAAAAAGAAAAAAATATGTTAGTTAATAGAGTAATGTTAATTAAGGTGTATGCTCCTATTCCACCTTTTATATATATATATATATATATATATATATATATATATATATATATATATATATATATATATATATATATATATATATATATATCTTAAGCTCACCCTTATTGAGCTCACCCTGCCCTTTTTTTTTTATAAAAAAAAAACATAACTAATAAAAAATGTATAATAATTTTTGGAATTGAAAGTTTTTTTTAAAAAAGTGTTTTGGGTGTGATTTGGGTACATATAACAAAACAGTGTTGTACAGACTGTACAACACTGTTTTGTTTTATGTACCTAAATCACACTCAAAACACTTTTTTTTAAAAAAACTTCCAATTCCAAAAATTATTATACATTTTTTATTAGTTATGTTTTTTTTTTTAAAAAAAATGCAGGGTGAGCTCAATAAAGGTGAGCTTAAGATCCTTGCTCTCTCTCTCTCTCTCTCTCTATATATATATATATATAGTAGTGATCCATAGCAAACGGTTGCTATGGACAATATTCTAACAAACAGATCTTACATCGATAATTCAAAAATCCAACGGTCTAAAGAGGAAGAAAAAATTTGCTAACCGTTACTCTTAGTAGCACGGTTAGAGAATTATTTTTTTGTTGGTTTGCCACTATTTAGAGTAGTGGCAAGGGGATATAATGTCTAAAACACCCCCACCTTATTTAGATATATTTAAATAGTTTCAATGTATTAAATATTTGTATAAATAATCTCTTAAGTAATAAAATTTAACATTGTCAACTATATATAATGTATTTATTTTTATAAATAATTTTTTAAGTAAAAAAATTTAAAATTGTTACTTATATTCAATGTATTTATTTGTATGAAAAATTTCTTAAGTAATAATTTTTATTTTTATTTGCTAATTTGGGGGGAGGGTGGGGGGGAATGTATTAAATATTTGTATAAATAATCTCTTAAGTAATAAAATTTAACATTGTCAACTATATATAATGTATTTATTTTTATAAATAATTTTTTAAGTAAAAAAATTTAAAATTGTTACTTATATTCAATGTATTTATTTGTATGAAAAATTTCTTAAGTAATAATTTTTATTTTTATTTGCTAATTTGGGGGGAGGGTGGGGGGAGTTTGAACCTAAAACCTCTTTTTTAGCAAGAGGGCTAGAGTATCACTGAGCCAAAGGCTCTCGATTAATAAAATTTAACACCGCCAATTATATTTAATGTATTTATTTTTATAAATATTTGTATAAATAATTTCTTATGTAATACAATTTAATAATTTGATTATTTAAAATTTGAACTTCGTATTGTAATACAACTTGAAATCACCTTACAAATTAATACATTAAAATTATTTAAATTTAACTAAGGTGGTGTTTAAGGCATGGCCACTAAAAAAATTCTTTAGCCGCTACTAAGAGTAACGACTAATAAAAGAAAAAAATTATTCTCTTTAGGCCGTTGGATCTCTTAATTAACGGTGTAAGATCTGTTTACTGGAATAATGTCCAAAGAAATCGTTTATTATATATATATATATATATATATATATATATATATATATATATATATATATATATATATATACGGTCCGGATCTTAAACTCACTTCTTATCTAACATACCTTGTTCACCCTCCTTTTAGCGACGGACCGGGTAACGATTCGGTCCGTCGCTATATGTTATCCGTCGTTAAAAGCTAAGACAACGGTTCTATATATAGTGACGGACCAAATCGTCGTCCGGTCCGTTGCTAAAGGGGGGTGAGCAAAGTATGTTAGATAAGGGGTGAACTTAAGATCCGGATCGTGTATATATATATATATATATATATATATATATATATATATATATATATATATATATATATATATATATATGGGTATTCATCCATAGCAAACGTTTGCTATGGGCACTGTTCAGCAACTAAGTTGATTACCGTTGATCTAGACAATGGAAGGCAGGGATTGGTCAAATATTCCCCCTACCGCTACAGCTTGTAGCGGCAGTCCCTTTTCCTTTTTGTCCTTAGGCTTATTACATTACTGCCCCTACCATTTAATACATGCCTGCCGCTACAGGCTGTAGCGGCAGTGTGGGTCATATGACTATAATGTAAAGATGAGTTTATTTTTATGTATACATAATGTAAAAATAAAAGATAATATAAAGATACATAATGTAAAAATAAAAGATAATGATAAGATAAGCCTGAATAAAAGATAAATTTATTTTTATAAATACATAATGTAAAAATAAGATAAGTTTGAATAAAAGATAAATTTATCTTTTATAATAATATAAATTTATCTTTTATTATAAAAAATTAAATTTTCTTTTATAATGAAATAAGTTTATCTTTTATAATAAAATAAATTTATCTTTTATAATAAAATAAATTTATTTTATTATAAAAGATAAATTTATCTTTTATTCAAACTTATCTTATTTTTACATTATGTATTTATAAAAATAAATTTATTTTTTATTCAGACTTATCTTATCATTATCTTTTATTTTTATATTATGTATCTTTACATTATCTTTTATTTTTACATTATGTATACATAAAAATAAACTCATCTTTACATTATAGTCATATGACTGAGACCCACACTGCCACTACAGCCTGTAGGCAGGCATGTATTAAATGGTAGGGGCAGTATTGTAATAAGCCCAAGGACAAAAAGGAAAAGGGAATGCCGCTACAAGCTGTAGTGGCAGGGAGAATATTTGACCAATCTCAGCCTTCCATTGTCCAGATCAACGGTAATCAACTTGGTTGCTGAACAGTGCCCATAGCAAACGTTTGCTATGGATGAATACCCTATATATATATATATATTGGAATGATCCATAACACGTACTTGCTACGAATTCTTATAGGGCATACGCCATCTCTACCATCTATTTTAAACATCAACGGACAAGATTAAAAAAGTCAAACCAGTCGTTCGCTAGTAATAATCACGGACGATTAAAAAAACGCAATTCATCCGCTACAAATAATAGTGGACGCGAATCAGCCTCCACGGGAGAAAGTGTTTGACTTTATTAACTAGAGTTTAATGTTTAATAATTAGGATTTAGAGTTTATAAACTACGGTTAAGGATTTGTTAACAAAGGTTTAGAGTTTATTAACCAGGGATTATGAATTATTAAGTAGGGGTTAACAAGGTTAATAAAGGGGTTAATAAACCCAGGTTTGTAAACCTTTAACACGAGTTAATAAACTCTAAAGTCTAATTAATAAAGTCAAATACTTACTCTTGTAAAAGGGATGATGAATTTTGAATAGCGTCCGCTACTATTAATAGCGTATGAAAAGTTTTATTTTCTTAATTTCGGCAATCCACATAGCATTAATTTCATTATTTCAATCTAGAAAAATGTACTATTATGGATATGAGAGATTCAACAACTAGAAAATAGATGAATTGATTCTTTGGGATCCTTCATTTAAATCAACAAACAGAACGAACAGAAATAGAATCAAATTGATTCCTGAAATGCCTTTATGATTATTCCTCAATGCATTTATGCACCACCACTTGGTCCTTCAACTTCAGAGATCACCGACTTACAATCAAGAACACTTGGCTCTTTCAGATGTTGTAATTTCTGGACCATGGTGGGTGGAATCACTGTCTCCAATTTAGGACACTCTTTCACCTTTAACATCTTTAACTCACAAAAGGAGTCATCTATGTGATATTGCTTTTCCCAAATTTGAGTGACTGTTTCCAAAGAGTAGATATCCAATATCTCCAATGTAGGGAATACAACCTGCAGAATATATCCAACAAATTGCTCTTTGGTTACCAGGTGCATGTTGTAGGCTTGTAGCCATTCTTTTAGAGAAAAGAATGGGTACACCATATAAAAACGAATTCGCTATAGAAGCATGCATACCTTTCCATTAAAGAGATGTTGTACTTTATCCAGACCAGAAATCTTCAATTTCTTTAAGGCAGGGAATGCAACCTGCAACATTTATCCAGTAATTATTTATCTCCCAATCATGTCCACATATGAATATATACTGAGTAATTTTTTTGACAAGCCTAGAACGAAAATAGCTATCAAAATCTCAATGTAAAATATGGAAAATTAAAATCTTAGCATATAAAAATATACCAAGGTTGTGACCAGGACCACAAAAAATAGCCTTTTAAGGAAATTTATGTCAGACCAGTCCTTTGTTAGTGCTAAATTAAAAGATAGAGAAATATGAATATAAAGAAAGCATACCATTTCACTAAAGAGAGATTGTTGAACAGAAATACCATTTCCTCGGTAGAAGCTTTTGAGTTCTGGCAGTGAATATAGCTTCATAGATGTTAAATTGGGAAAGACTATGTTTTCCTCAATATCTTCATGGCTTTCATTCCTCACGATTTCTTCCATCTCCTCGCAATCATATATAAACAGTTTTTGCAATTGCACGAGACATCTTGCAAAGGAAGTGCAAAAGAGGTATTTAAATCCTGAGTCTTTAATTTCTAAGACACTTAATTTAGAAAAAGACCTCAGCGGCTGATGAACTTGTTTGTCTGGAATCCGGGCTAGATGCTCCGCATCATTACATTCTTTGATTATTAGCCTTGTCAAGTCTACAAACGCTTCACGATCAGTGATGGTGAAAAAATTCTGTAAACCAGTCACTTCCAGCAAGAACACTTCTTCAGCTCTTTCCACTAGAGTCTTAACCCCGCCTTCGAGATTGCCATGAAAGAATTTTAATGATCTCGTTGCTGAAGAATGTTCCCAGCTTCTATAAGCTTGACCCACAGATATTTTAAATCTAAGCAAATTTTTGCAGATATTTTCATCTGGACAAGACATTGCATCATCTAAATGAATAGCCAAATTTGTCAAGCGAGTAAGTATACTTAGCTCGGGAGAAATGGGGCTGAATTCTCTTGCTGCTTCATCCCAAATTCTGAATCCATCTGGAATATGCAATTCTTCGAGGCTGGATAGACTTGATAAGGCATGTGGTAGCATTGCGATGTCAATACAGTGCTTCAGATGTAACATCCGAAGACGTTTCAAGCCTCCTAAATCCAATGGCTGGTCCGGAAGAACATACAAATGAAGGCTAAGAATCTCAAGTTTTTTTAACAGAACGATGAGTGATAGCTCACTTAATTCACAATTGGATATTGTTAGCATCCGAAGGTTTGCTAGGTCTGGAATGGACGATCGTTGTGGGGAAAAAGATACATTGTAGAGTAACAAAACTCTAAGATTCGGAAACCCTGTGAAGAATTTATCTGGAGGGTGTTGTAAAGGATTGCCGCACTCTAGGCGCAAAATACGGAGGTCTGGGAACACCATATCTTCAGGAAAGTCAACAAGACTACTCTTGAATCTTAGATCTATTAATTTCCGCCCACTACAATCATCTGCATCTGGCCATTGTGAGCCGCAACTTTTAGATAGGAATGCGTATTCTTGGTCTGTGGCTGCTATAGATCTTGCGACGTCTCTAACAATATCATGCAGTTTGACAGTGTCATCTTGGCCTCCAAGCAGTAATGAAGAAGATTTGAGGTTAGCAACCATAGAACCTACTCTAATTCTTGCATCTTCGATTGTATCATAATCTTTAAGTAGTCCTGATCCTTTTACAAGTTTGAACAACTCTTCAAATTGAATCTCTGCGTCTTCAACAAATAATGAAGAGAGCAAAAGGCATGACTTGGAGTCTTTGGGTAAATGCTTGAAACTCAACTTCAAACCAGCACACATTTTTGGATCTATTCCGCCAATGTTTTCTAGGTCAGAATTCTTGAGCTGAGCAAGTGCATCCCTCCATGAAACCTCAGGCTTGTTTTGCAATGCATTTCCAAGTGCAACAATCACGAGCGGCAAACCTCCACATTGCTCGCAGACATCCATTACCAAGTTTTTATCACTGAGAGAATCAAGGGTAGAAGCATCAACATTCTTTTTGAACAGTTCCCACGCTTCACCTTTCTCCAAGATTCCAATCTTAATAACATCTTTGCATTTGTTATTATCACAAGCATCTTGTGTTCTAGACGTTAAAAGGATCTTACAACCATTGATACTAACATCTCCAAAAGGAATTCCAATTTCATTTAAAGGAACCTTCCCCCAAACATCATCAAATATAACAAGAAACTTTGTCCCTTCCCTAAATCTAATCTCCAGCAGAGAAGCTCTTTGCTTCTCATCCGCTTCGGGTGGAAAGTGCAAATTTATATCTCTAGCAAGCTGCCCTTGTAATTTCTGCACATCCACCACTTGGCTGACATCTGCTCGTGCAACCTTGTGGAAAACCCCCTCACCCATAGATTGCTTCGAAGCTTCTTCCATCATTCTCGTCTTTCCAACACCTGGCATTCCGTAAATACCAAGTATGGTAGGGCCATCTTCATTCTTCAACGCCTCCAACATCTTGCTATAAGCATTTTTCCTAGATCTGAAATCCATGTAGTCCGTACTTGACTTCGGACTATACCCAAAACTCGGATGATTTGAAATTTCACCGGAAAGATATTCTTTAGTGCGTTTTGTAAGCGCAGTTACTGTTACTGTCTTCTTTACGGCCTCTCTACCCAGTTGAAAACGGGAGTAAAGATTAGGAAAACTCCGAGATCTAAAGCACTTGAACCAATATGGCCTGTCTTGGTACCTTTTCTTGAAATCTTCTATTTGGCGGTTGAGGTCATCAACTTCGTTTTGCCATATTACAACATGCTTCTGGATTATCTTTGCGTCGTCCCTGTCTCGAAGAATTCTGATGATCATTTGTTCTTGCTGAATCCCAAGTTCCTTGAATTCGTCTTCGAGAGTGGTAAAATTCCTCTTGTAATAAAGCAAATAAGAGCATTCACGTTTTGCAGCTCCAACAGTAGCTTCTGATATTTGATTTAGAGCTGTTCCCACGCATGGAATATCATTTAAACCAACCATGATGATTTTCTGGCTTCACAAATTTTATGCTGTTTTTGTTTTTGTTTTTGTTTTTTTTTTTTTTTTGGGAGTGGGGAGGGGTGGGGTGTGTTGTCTATGAGAGAGGTGTAGTTATCTTTTCTATGTAGTTTGGAAAATTGAAGAATTCAGACTGGAGGATTATATGAGTATGAAGGAAACTAAGCAACAGTAGAATCACAAGAAGATCAAATGGCTTGTAGAAGCTCATTGAAGTGAAAAAGAAATATGTACTCTGGCCTTGAACCCTCTTGATGATGCTTGACTGTAGAGCCTTTAGTACAGAACTTGGAGCATTTGAAAGTCTATATTTATTTAAAAATATTTTTTATTTGTAAATAACTTATATCAACGGAGTTTATTTAACTCACAAACATATCGTTCAAATGTTCAATATTTTCAAACGATGTAAATATTCGAAGGTTCACATGTTACAAACGACCCCGTCAGAAATACTTCAAACGCTAACCTAGCTAACATACCTTAAGCTTAAATCTAATGTCAAATATGTAAAACTTGAAGACAAAAATAAGGAGACGGTCCCCATCTGGTTTGTCACTTCGCCTTTAACATTTGTGTATAACAGTACAAGAAAAAGGCTCATTTGTGACTGGCTATTTTGCAACCGCATGCGGTCGTTGATATCAATCTGCGATCAAATTTGGTCCCTAATAGCAGTCGCAATTTTTCTGCTCGCTAGATGTCCATCTAGGACCGATGTATCAGCGATTGGTAGTAGCGACGGATACGGTCACCAGTTTGAATCAGGCTGAGGCAACCTTTAACTTGACATGGAGCCACGTGTCAGCGACTGGTAGAAGCTAGCGATCACAGGCGGTCGCTAATATAAAAAAATTTATTTAGTTTTGGTCGCTGATCGGTAATAGCGACCGCGTACGATGGCAGATACTAGAATTTTAAAAAAAATGTTGTTTTGTGCATTTCCCAAAAAAATTGTACCTATTTTGTACCTACTTTATATCCCAACACACAACAATATCTATAAATAAATTAACATTCATACAAATCCATCGATATATTCAGCCATATATACAAATTAATGAAACCAACACAATAATATAAACATCCACTCATGCTATGCTCGTATATATAAATAAGTACGTACTGTTTGAGTAAAATTTATATACAAATGTCGTAACGTAAAATATAAACAAGCATTTGTACATTATTTTTGTCGGTAAAAAAAATTCAAATCTAGATTAACAAGAGAAGAGGGAATACAAATGTCTTCACGGATCAATATCGTCCAAATGGGATTGTAACAAAAGAATAAAACATGTACTACTGAATGTAAAGTTAAACTAAACATGCAAAGCTAAACATAAAGCTAAAGTACATAAAGCTAAACAATGACAAGATTAATTACCTACTCGAGCTCTTCCTGGTGATATGCTACTCTCGTCACTACATCTGCTAACTCTTCAGGACTCATAGATTGCAGATGCCCACCAAGTGTAAGAAGAAGATTTTGATCTTGACATATTACTCTCACACAGTCAACAGGAATGTGCGGCGTCAAATGGCACGAGGACTGAGTAGACTGACTACCAGAGTTGTCTGTGCCGCTGATAGTCAGTCGTCATCGTTGTCCTTAGCCTTTGACATAGTTCTTCTTCACAACTGACGCATTCTCTGACGCCGGACAGAATAACGATTATCCTTCGTCCTATGGTAACAAGAAATTCACAGTCAAAAGAAACAAGAAGATTACTCTTAACACATAGAAATCTCTCAATATGTAAATTATATTAATCATAAAACAAGAATGAATAAAACTTAACCCACAAGCCGGGTTATATAGTTATAAGGTTTAATTTTCTAAATGAACTCAAATTCCTATAATTATGGAAACAAACTTCTAATGGAAACAAATAACTAAGGTAACAAAGTCTTAATAAGTAACAACTCCTACAATAATTAATTACGTAATAAAATAAAAGATTTACTTCTTACTAAAATACTACTACCATAAAAGAACTAAATAATAATAATAATAATAATAATAATAATAATAATAATAATAATAATAATAACAACAACAACAACAACAACAACAACAATAATAATAATAATAATAATAATAATAATAATAATAATAATAATAATAATAATAATAATAATAATAATAATAATAATAATAATAATAATAATAATAATAATAATAATAATAATAATAATAATAATAAATCCAATCCAATCTCCCTGAAGTCATGACGTCATTCCCGAAGACCCGAAGACATGATGCCATCTGAAGCCAATAAAAACTGAGGAGATTTCCTGAAACCTAACCACGTTCACTATTGTCGATGACAATATGACCTCATTTCTTACGTTGATCCTCTAATTCATAATACTTTAATGCCAATAATGTACGTGATGCCCGAAAACTCCTCATTATCGTCCTCAGATCCTCTTGCATCAGTCGCCCTGGGTTGAAAAGAACTCGTCCTCGAGTTCATAGTTTCATCATCTGACTGCTCATAGCAAGGGCTCAAATGCTTCACGTTGAAGATGTCTGAAGTCCACAAATGACTAGGAATACGCAACCGATAAGCATTGTCATTGATCCGCTGCAGAATCTCACAAAGTCCAATTTCTCAATCCTTAAGTTTATTATAGTCACCAACAGGAAAACGGTCTCGGGTCAGCACGACCCAAACTAAATCACCAACTTCAAATATAACCTGACGACGAAGACTGTCAACTCGATCCTTATATTGAGCATTGTTGTCTGTAATGGTTCGGTACACTTGTTCATGGATAATCCGAAGATGATCTGCCATTTCATTCGCCTTAGGGTGCACCCGTCCAATCCGAGGAATAGGAACCAAGTCTAGAATCCCATAAGGATTTTGGCCACAAACTATCTCATAAGGACTCATGGCAGTAGTTCGATTTTTCGAACGGTTGTAAGTAAACTCTGCATGAGGAAGCGCCAGATCCCATTGCTTCAGTTTATTTCCGACAAAACACCTTAAAAGATTACCCAAGCTTCGGTTCAACACTCCGGTATGTCTGTCTATCTGAGGATGATAGGCACTACTGAAGTTCAATTGTGTTCCAAGCTTCTCCCACAGACTTCTCCAGAAATTACTCATAAACTTAGTATCACGATCAGAGGTAATAGATTAGGGAACTCCATGCAAACGTATAATTTCCTGAAAATAGAGGTGAGCGATCCGAGTAGTATCCATGGTCTTCCTACAAGCGAAAAATGGGCCATTTTAGAGAACCGATCAACCGCCACTATAATTGAATCTGAAGCTCTCTGAGTTCGGGGTAGACCCAAAACAAAGTCCATGCTAACATCACACTAGGGACTTTCAGGAACAAGTAAGGGAGTGTACAATCCGGCATTAGTAAGAACACCTTTAGACTTCTGGCACACATGACATCCCTTTACATAGCGAGCCACATCACTTGATATCTTCAGCCAATAATAGTCAGCTGATATTAAGGCCAATGTCTTATCTCGTCCAAAGTGTCTTTTATTGTGAAGTTCACTTACTATCTGTTGCCAAAGTGAACAATCTGGAATGCATAACTGGAGTCCTCGAAATAAATACCTATTATATAAAACAAAGTCATATTGTCAACCTTCTCGTACTTCCTGAATTATCTTCCCGAAAGAAGGATCCTCTTTATACATATCAATGAAGACTTCAAACCCTACAACCTTGTTATGCATAGTACTAAGAAGTAACGCTCTTTGGCTTAATGCATCAGCAACATAATTCAAACTTCATGCCTGATGGCGCAAAGTGAAAGTGAAGTCCTGTAGGTACGCCACCCATTTAACATGCCTTCTGTTCAACTTGTGTTGGCCATTAATATATTTCAAGGCTTCATGATCAGTCACGAGAATGAACTCCCTCTATATTAAATAATGGTGTCAATGCTTCAAAGATTGAACAATGGCATAAAATTCCAAATCAAAAGTATAGTAGTTTTTCTTCGATCCTGATAACTTTTCATTGTAGAGGGCTACTGGTCGACTTTCCTGACTAATAAGAACACCACCAATACCAACTCTCGATGCATCACACTTTACTTTAAAAACCTTCTCGAAGTCAGGAAGTGTCAGTACTGGTGCTTCGGTCATCTTCTTCTTGACCAGTTGAAAACTATCTTCGACCTTCTGGGACCACTGAAATAATTTTCCCTTAAGGCACTCAGTGATAGGTGCAATTAGGGTACTAAAGTACTTCTTGATGAATCGTTTGTAAAAAGATACTAACCCAAAAAAGCTTCTGACATCATGTATAGTCTTCTGCGTAGGCCATGCCAAGACTGCATCGATCTTGGACGGATTTGCGTGAACACCCTCGGTACAAACAATAAAGTCGAGGAAAGTTACCGAAGTCATAAAGTAAAAACTTATCTCTGGTATAATTTTTTTACATCAGGTTAAGTTGTCTGCTTTATACCTGTAACGAAAAATGAAAAATAAAAGTTAGGCGCATTGATTAAATCATCAAAAGCTAACACTAAGAACTATCCGAGTTTAATGAAACGAACATTATAAAACATGGAATTGAGTTAAAGTAAATCATGTGTGAGCTTTATACTTGGCTAATTGAGATGTCTATGTGCACTAAATGTGTAGGATTTTCAAATGGCGATTAACGTCAAAGTGTAGAAGACGTTTGAGGCAAGTTTTCTAAACTTACTCAAATTTTATTGATCAAGTATTCTAACTCCATTCAACTTTCGTTTGAATGTCAGTTTTTGAGTATATATTGTTATGAATCCTTATGTACGCTTCGGTTTACACAATAGTTATCAATTGTGCAACCTTCAGACTTATACAAACTCTCTATTAGTTGTATAAGTGTTCATCTATTCTATAATACATAAATTGTTTAAAGATTTGTTTTGACATAAATTGTTCAAGTTTTTCTTTGACATAAATTGTTCAAGTTTAAAAGTTCGATATTGAATGAACTGTTTGAGATAAACGTCATGCAATCAATGTCATTTATTTCGGCTAGACACAAATTTGAATATTTTATCGGATTAAAAATAAATCTTTTAAATATTATTGGTGATAGGTAGAGTTGTCCACCCAAATTGTTTTGGGGTTCGGACTCCAATCTAGATGAACAACCCTAATATTGGGGTATTTTTACGTCAAAAAAATCCCGACAGACTCTTGAGGTGGTCAAACAAACGTATATAGTCGTTTAGCTAGAGTGTTGTACAACATAGGGTACACTTGGCTAATCACCCAACGTGTCTGTAAGCCAGACCAGTTCATAGTTGAATTACTATTGAACCCTTGAGAAAACAAAAATGTTCAAGGTCATCTGAGCGCTCAATACGTCGTTTCAAAAATTTTTTTAAAAAAAATATATTATTTTATTTCTATTTATTCGAAATGCTTTCGCAACTATTATTCAGTTGTAGAAATAGTAGCATGATTCAAAAATGTAGCTCATCCTTGCTTTAAATAAAAAATTTCAGCGAAGCTAGAGCAGATTGAAGGGTTCGATAAGGACAAAGGGAAAGGAAAGATGGTCAAGTAGAAGATAGCTGTAACTATTTGTAATAATTAGAAGTACTGTAATAATTACTTAATATTTTATCATGTGTTGAAAACTTAAAGGTCTCGGAACCTAAGATTTAAAGTGAGACATATTCTAATAATTGGTAGTTGCATCATTGCATTTGCGTCATTATTATATGCTAGATGAGAAGTACCGTTGAGCACCATATTCATGATTTAACGGTAAATTTGGGGGCGTCACAAATATCATAAAGATTTAATTATTAAAAAGATCTATCCAATAAATATAACACCAAATTTATTTTTTTAAAAGATATGTTTGTATTTATATCAAAATAATTCCAGTGGTTGTTGTTTAAACAAAACGAATTAGGATCCCTTTCATTTGCAGATACCTTTCAATTTTAACTGATACACATTGAGTATCACAAATATTATTTTTAATGACTATAATAGCGACAAATTTATTTAACATGAATTTTATTGTGTTGCTAATTATTTGTGATAATTTTTTTAATCCTATAATATTTATTGTGAAAAATTAGACGATATGCCTCTTGAAGAGGATTTCAATCCAAACAAAACTCTCTAAAAAGTTTTCCCAACATTTCAATAAAAAAATATTTATTAATATTAATATGATGGTTACAAATTTGTTTCCATATAGAAAAAAAAAAAAGGAAATAAATAACATTTAAGGCCAGCACACGCATACTAGCTAGGTCGTATTACACAAAAAAAAAAAAAAAAATTAAAAGTTGACTATGGAATAGCTTTCAGACCATGGAAGGTAGATTGTAGATATCTTCGAAGTGGGAATAAATTTCTTTAAGCAAAATATATGAACATTGTGTTGGTAAAAGTACGTCAAAAATAATCTATATCTCAGGAATTACTTTTCCGTCTTTGTGCAATTAAATATGAAATCAACAAAACCAATTATGAGAACAAAAATAACAAATAACCATCCACAAGCAAGACACCAAATTTACGTGAACAAACCCTCTAAAATTAAGAGGTAAAAACTACGGGTCAAACTCCAAATCTCCACTATATCACTAATAATGGGCTTACAATAATCCTCTCAAGTTTTATGCCCCAAAACTTGAGGTTACACAATAAATTGAGATAGTACAAATTTACCTTTAATTAGGTTGAGAAACCTAATTAACTTCACCACTCAAAAATACCCCAAACAATAAAGTCTTCAAGCTTTCAATTGAACGGAGATGGTGGCGGATGCCCACGAACAATAAACTGTGATTCTCTCAATTTATTCTTTTGGTACCTTTTTGCTACCAAGTTCTCTATCTCATGTATAAAATAAGACTCACTCATAGCCTTATTTATAGTACTCTTCCTAATCCATTCCTATTATGAATTAGAAACAATTTATTCTCCTAATCAAATTAGGGATCACATCTCCTTATCTTGGTCAGCAACCAATCTAACAAGTAAATCCTTTTTAATTTCAACTTGGATTCCTTTCATGGAATCTCCAATTCCAATATTGCTTCCATTAACCCAATTTCTAATTGGATTAATATCAAGTAAACCCACTTACTTGCTAACAAAGAAAATTAATTCTTTTCTATCTTGGATTCTGTCTCATGAGTGAGGACCCACACCCAACAATCTCTCCCTCCAAACCCATGAGAGGAGGGAACACCAACCACAATTCCTTACTCGGAGTCAATTCCAACGAAGTCTTGGCTCAACTCAAGCTTCTTGGAATTTTCAAATATCTTCATGTTCGGCTTTGTCTCATCGGCATGGTTCTTCTCAATAGGAGGATCCAACTTAAACTTGACAGATTTTTGCTTGCCAAATTCATTCACAACCGCTTTGTACATTGGTTGCGAGCTATAACTTTCCTTCTTCACTTTTGGTACCCATTTAAAGCGAAGAGTTTTTCTCTCGTGGTTCTCATGCAAGGCTTTTCTTCCATCTCGCACGGCTTTGTACCACACCTTTTTCTGCCTAACTCCCCCATCTTCAACACCTCTCACATGCGCCCGCATCGTATAAAGAGTGTCTACCTTCTTACCTCTAGTCACCACTAGAGACCCTTTGGTGAGCTTCCACTGACCTTCACCAAAGTAACTTTTATAACCATTCTCATCAAGCTTACCAACAGAGAACAAATTAAAACGAATATCCGGAACATGTCTGACTTCTCTCAGCATCAACCTGCAACCACTGTTAGTTCCCAAGCAAATATCTCCAATGCCTATAATCTTGGATGCACTTCCGTTTCCCATCCACACATGGCCAAAATCACCACTACTGTAGGATGTGAAGATTTCACCACGCGAAGTAGCATAGAACAAAGCACCCGAATCAATAATCCAATCATTAACATGACACTTGGGTTTATCATCACAAACAATAGCTACATCAACGTTGGATAGATACACAATCGAATCTTTATCCTCATCTTTTTCCTTAGACTGCTCCTTCTTTAAAAATCTGCACTCTCGTCTTATGTGACCCGACTTCTGGTAGTGAAAATAAATTACTTCTTTTCTATCTCTTGACCTTCCCCTGGATTTGTCATCTTCAGGAGAGTTTCTCCCTTTGTTTTTGCCCCTACTCTGTGCGACAAAAACTTGTGACTCAGCACTAATCACCATAGTATCTCTTCGCCTGTGTTCCTCGTTAAACAAACTATCCTTAACTGTATCCATAGTCAGCTTGCCATTAGGAGCGGAGTTACTCAATGATACAACCAGCGTCTCCCATCTATCAGGCAAAGAGCTCAACAACAACAAAGCCTGCATCTCATCGTCAATGACCATCTTCATCGTACTCAACTGATTTATCAAACTCTGAAAATCACTAAAGTGTTCTGCAGCGGAGTTTCCATCCTTGAATTTAGAATTCACAAGCTTCCCAATCAAAAAAGCTTTATTTTGCGCAGTCTTCCTTTCATACATGGACTCCAATTTCTGCTAGAGAGCATAGGCTTTAGTTTCTGTGGCAACATGATGAAACACACTTTGATCAATCCACGATCTGATCAGACCAATAATCTTCCTGTTCATCTTGTTCCACTGCGCGTCACTCTTGTTTGTGGGCTTAACTTCATCGTTCTCAAGTGGCTCGTACAAATCCTTGCAGTAAAGCAAATCCTCCATTCTTGGCTTCCAAATTGCATAATTTGTAGCCTTGAGATTAATCATGCAACCTGCTATCCAATCCTCCATTTAATTCGCACAAGAAAACCACAAAAATAACCAAGCTTTGATACCACTGTTGGGAAAAGTACGCCAAAAATAATCTATATCCCAGAAATTACTTTTCTGTCTTTGTGCAATTAAATATGAAATCAACAAAACTAATTATGAGAACAAAAATAATAAATAACCATCCACAAGCAAGACACCAAATTTACGTTGAAAACCCTCTAAAATTAAGAGGTAAAAATCACGGGTCAAACTCCGAATCTCCACTATATCACTAATAATAGGCTTACAATAATCCTCTCAAGTTTTATGCCCTAAAACTTGAGGTTACACAATAAATTGAGATAGTACAAATTTACCTTTAATTAGGTTGAGAAACTTAATTAACTTCACCACTCAAAAACACCTCAAACAATAAAGTCTTCAAGCTTTCAATTGAACGGAGATGGTGGCGGATACCCACGAACAATAAACTGCGATTCTCTCAATTTATTCTTTTGGTACCTTTTTGCTACCAAGCTTCTCTATCTCATGTATAAAATAAGACTCCCTCATAGCCTTATTTATAGTACTCTTCCTAATTCATTCCTATTATGAATTAGAAACAATTTATTCTCCTAATCAAATTAGGGATCACATCTCCTTATCTTGGTCAGCAACCAATCTAACAAGTAAATCCTTTTTAATTTCAACTTGGATTCCTTTCATGGAATCTCCAATTCCAATATTGCTTCTATTAACCCAATTTCTAATTGGATTAATATCAAGTAAACCCACTTACTTGCTAACAAAGAAAATCAATTCTTTTCTATCTTGAATTCTATCTCATGAGTGAGTACCCACACCCAACACATTGTTAGCTCATGATAACAGACAAAACTCCAGTAGGTAAGTAAGAGGCTCAAAAAATTGTTAAATTTGCATGGAATTGACAACAAATATTTTTTATTTCGACCCAAAATGTTGACAGATTATTTTTTTAGTTTCATTACTTGAAATTAATTTCCACCCTCAAATTAATGTTCACTTTTAAAAGTCAATATTATATTTAGGCTAAAATTAAAAGTCCATTGTATGTCTATGAGTCCTTGTAATTTAGTCATTGGAATCAATTATGGAGATCTACAACAACTTTCAACAATTATTGACTTGGATGATTCCTATAATCAATCCAAGCACTTTTATCGCAGCAACTCGGCCAACAATAATGAGTGAGCTTGGCAATTAATTAAGAAATATAGACGAATAAATTAGCATTATCTTCCGATATAGGACAAAACTTCATTTGGTAGGGTGATATGTGATGTGCTAACAACTCCAATAGTTAATTGTCTTTCTCTATCGAATACAAATTGCTTAAATTCACTTAAATTTTTAGAAAACTGACATATTATATTCTGTTTACATCCAAATTTATGAATCTAAGTTTTTGGGCAAGTAATTTTCTGCTAATTGCTTATTTTGTTTTCTTCATATATGGTTTTCCATTGAAGGGCGTCAGATTTCTTTTTCTTGTTTTCTTCTTATCATGGACCAGTGTGTTAGAGACGGGTGGATCCAGAAAATTTTCCCAACATGGACGAATTTTAACTAATTTTTTTTAATTGAAGTTAAATAAAAAAAACTTAAACTAATCATAATAATATTTACAAATTACAATAAATATTCATAATCTAAACTAAAAAAGAATTTCAAATAAAAACATTTTGACACAATTTAGAAATTTACTTCGATTACTTGTCATAATTCAATTTGAATGATTTCTCAAATGCTCAAAGTCTCAAACCAAATTTGTTTTTTATATTCAAACAAAATCATGAAAACTATAAATGAGGGGCTGCTAAAGGCTCATAAACATTTTCCATTTCCCATCAAAAAATAAGGCAAAATCATTGTAAGTTATCACAATAAAAAATAGAAACTACTCAACCAAAATGATCATATTTTCAATTGAAGATCAAACAACCCAAAAATAAAAACTCAAACAAACCAAACTAACAGTAACCACAGTCAACCAAATCAATAACAAAAAAAGTTCAAACTTGAATCAAATAATCCTTCACAGTTCACACACTGATGAACATTCAAAACCAAAAACAATACAAATATACTTCTAAGATTTCACCAACTAAGAAGATTTTTGTACTTGTATTTAGAATTGGTTTATGAAATTTTGTTTGCCCCTTCCAAATTTAATTCTTTCATTAATCTACCACCTTAAATTTATTAATTTATATATCTACCCTACCCCTATACCTATAAAAACAAAAATCCAGCGGGGGCAGCTACCTATGCTACCCCTTATATGTCCGATGTTGGTTTATATCTTTTGTGATTTTAATAATGACAATATATTTGAGAATCTATTTGAGAATGTTGGTTTATATCTTTTGTGATTTTAATGTTGAAAATATTATTGGGTTTGTATTATTTAATTAATTTGTTTTAAATTGCTTGGGATGGTTTAATATGTTATATTGTTTGGCCAAAATTGGTTTATTAATATTGGTTTAATATGTTATATTTCTCGGTTGGCCAATTAAAATAAATGTATGCAATCTGAGTTTATTTAGGTAACCAACCTGATTAAGCAATCTATTGAGTATTTCACTAAGACTATTTCTCTCCCTATATTATGTTATTCAAATTGGAAAGGAGTCTTTTTAAATGAGTTGACTAAGCAATCATGTTAGACTATGTCTCCTTTATTTTAGCTATATGATATATGATTTGTATATTATATCTTTATTAATTGATATCTTATATCTATTGGACTCTTTATATTGCAAAAGTCTTGTGATATACCAACTGAATTAGTTTTTTTCATGCTAATTTATTCATAATATATCCGTTGGTCAATTACATGATAATCAAAGAAATATATCAGGTAAAGATATTTTGCAAATCATTTATATCCGTTGTTATTATTTAGTGGTGGAAAACATGAGTCATACCAACAGTGATAATTTTTATGCTTACAAATATTATTATATCTGTTATACAAAAGTAGTTCTTTCTTTCCTTTTATTAAGTGATTTAGTTTTTCCTTTGGAAAGCCATATAGTTGCTGAAGATTATCTATTTGGTTATGAAAAGCTACTAAGTTCGTGGGACCTCCCAAACGAGTATGAGAGTTCTTAGATAATCAATATATAGTCGTTAGTTCCTTCTCTATATATATTCTTCTTATTGGCTATATTAGGGACAAAGACTTGACGGATACATTAGTCCAGAAAATCAAAGCAAACATCTGTCTTATACAAAGATATTTCAATAGAGAGCTATCAAAGTTCATTTCCAGCAAGTCTTGTTATATAATTAATTCTTTGTTGGCTGAAAATAAGTGTCATTTGTAATCATATATTTCTTATAACGAAATCTGAGTTCAAATTCTGTTGGGCTTGGTCTATCTAGCAATAGATAGGGTCTGTTTATAGAAAGCTTTCAGGGTTGCAGAAGTGTAAATGTCTCGGTGGTGAAAAATGTTGCAGTGGGGCAAAGGGGGCAGAGGTGTTCATCGCAGTGGAAAGTTTTATTGGGTTAAATGCTTTTTCAGTCACTGTACTATATGTCAACTTACAGATGGATAACTGAACTTTTTTTTCTTATAGTCAACTCACTGAACTCGATTTTTCTAACACAAAGTTAAAAAAATCGTTAAACTAGTTTGACTGTTAACGGAAAGATGAGTTGGCGTATGATTAGGAAAGAGAAACTCCACCTTGATCATGATTTGGCAATCCAACTGATGATGTGCTTTATTAACTCATTTATCAAAAAAATTTATTAATAAAAAAAGCGAAATTCAGTTTTAAAATTTATTAATAATTATTTTTAATAAAAAAAAGTGCAGTTTTTTTTAATAATAAAAAAACACAGTTTTTTATAATAAAAAAAAATAAAACGCAGTTTTTTTTAATAAAAATAAAAAAAAAATAAACAAACAACGCTCTCTCTCTCTCCTTCTCCGTCACAACAACGCAGCTTGGTTTTTAAAAAATAAAACGCAGTTTTTTTTAATAAAAATAAAAAGCATTTTTTTAATTAAAAAAACGTATTTTTTAAAAAAAAATTAAAAAAACAATTATTTTTATTTTAAAAAAAAAACCTAACAACGCTCTCTCTCTCCTTCTCCGTCACAACAACGCAGTTTGGTTTTTTTTTTTTTATGTTTATTTTAAAAAATTAATTGCGTTACTTGTATTTTATTTTATGTTTATTTTAACCAACTGTTTGGACATTAATTAACTAACTGTTTGGACATTAATTTTTATGTTTATTTTAAACAAAAGTAGTTACTTGTATTATTTGAATTCAATGTGGAATAATAATTTTTATTGTAATTTTAATTTTATCAAATAATTTTTATTTTAAAATTATAAAAAATTTAAATTTTATAATTTAATTTAATCAAATTTAAGAAATAATTATTTTTATTTTTAAAAAAATCAAATTGCGTTGTTGTGACGGAGAAGGAGAGAGAGAGCGTTGTTTGTTTTTTTTTTAATAAAAATAATTAATTTTTTTTAATTATTATTTTTAAAAAAATGCGCTTTTTTTTTGAAAAAAAATCAATTTTTTTTTATTTTTTTTATAAAAAAATTGCGTTTTTATTATTTTTTTATTAAAAAAATGCTTTTTTTAATTAAAAATAATTATTAATAAATTTTAAAACTGAATTTCATTTTTTTTATTAATAAATTTTTTTGATAAATGAGTTAATAAAGCACATCATCAATTGGATTGCCAAATCATGATCAAGGTGGAGTTTCTTTTTTCTAATCATACGCCAACTCATCTTTCCATTAACAGTCAAACTAGTTTAACGGTTGTTTTAACTTTGTGTTAGAAAAATCGAATTCAGTGAGTTGACTGTAAGAAAAAAAAGTTCAGTTATCCATCTGTAAGTTGACATATAGTACAGTGACTGAAAAAGTATTTAACCCAAACTTTATTTGAACAGAGAGTTCTTTTTATTGTATTTAATTGAGTATTAAGTTTAATAAAAAGAGTCTCCAATACTAGTTGGTATTGGACGTGGATTAGGCTACTAGACTAGAGGATAGGGGCTGAACCACGTAAAAATCTTGGTGTGATTTACTGTTCTTTTGCTTTTGTTGTATGCTTTAAAATTTTGCAGATTTTGGTTTAAATCGAAACTTTTTTATACTAATACAGACATGTATTAGCTGTCTGTTTATAACAGACGAAAAACATAACTAATACGGACAGGGTTAGACTGTCCGATTATAGCCTGCTATAGTAAACTTTAAAAATTTACTACTGTAGATCACTTTGGGTATTTACACCTATTCACCCCCCTCTAGGTGTGCTTAATTATAGAATTTCATCCGCCCCGGGTTAGAGATATGGAAATGAAACTTAAATTAACAACAATGGAGTATGTCGGTGTTTTTGTTGAACGGGGTGATACAACAAATGCTTTGGAGGATGGAGATTTATGTCTTATTAGTAAACTCTTGGTATCTCGACCACTCAGAAGAACAAGGGTAGATCCAACCTCTCAGTTTAGTGGGGCCAAATTTGAAAAAAATTATTTTTAAGAATAAAAATTTAATAAAATGAATCACAAAACTAAAGAGTAAAATGCAAAAGTGACCCCTGTACTATAGGGATATTTAGATATTACACCCCTTTTTTTAGTCAATGCAAAACGAACCCTTTACTATCTGAAAATTTAGATTGTGAACCCTATTGTGTCATATGACGTTGACTTGTACACATAGTACGTTTACATGTTAATTTAACACATTTGGGCTAAAAATATCTATTCTCCCAATATTTGAACTTAACACCTCATACTTCCAACATTAACAAAACATTAATTACCAACTAAGTTAAGAATTAATAATATTTTTTAGAAAATTATTACTAACACTAATAGTATTAGTACAACTTTATTAGTTATTAGTAATATTATTAATAAGTTGTTAATAATTACTTATTAGTTACTAATAATTCTCTTTAATATGATGTTGCTTACCTAGATAAATACTTATAATATATAATATATTATCTTAATAAAATTACTTATTAGATATTAGTATATATTAATAGTATTAGTAACATTAATACTTTAATAGCATTACTGCTATAGTCTACATTAATGTTAAAAAAATGAACCTTTTTTTTATTTTTTATTTTTAACAAAAATAATAATTGAAGTAATGTATGCTAATAAGAATAATTTATGATAATAACAATAATACAATAGTTATAATAAATAAATAACTTAATCTTGTGACTGCATATTTTGTAAAAATAAAAATTACTTTATTTATTCAATATATTTAAAAATTTCTTGTTTTGAAAAGTGATGTATTAGATCATAATACAATAATTGAGTCAAAAAATGATGATTTCTTTGAAAATACTTTTCCTTTGAAATCTAAAGTTGATCGACCAGTAGCTGAGCTTCCGACGAGCCCTTATATAGTTCCAATTGAGGAATCTGAAATTGAACCAAGGAGAAGTAAACGTACTAGAAAACCCACTAATCTGGGAGATGATTTTTTTACGTTTTTGTTAGATAATGACCCATTAACCTTTAGAGATGCAGTTTCTTCTCCCGATGCTCCTTTTTGGAGAGAAGCCATAAATAGTGAAATTGAGTCTATTATGGCTAATCACACTTGGGAATTAGTGGACCTTCTTCCTGGTTCTAAAACTATTGGTTGTAAATGGATTTTTAAAAGGAAATTAAAACCTAACGGATCAATTGATAAATTTAAGGCTAAGGTTGTTGCTAAAGGTTATAAACAAAAGCAAGACCTTGACTTTTTTGAGACTTATTCACCTGTTGCAAGAACATCATCCATTAGAGTTTTAATTGCTCTAGTCGATATTAAAAATTTAATAATTCATCAAATGGATGTTAAAACTGCATTTCTTAATGGAGATTTAGAAGAGGAGATTTATATGGACCAACCTGAGGGATTTATTTCCTTAGGCAATGAGTATAAAGTTTGTAAATTAGTCAAATCTTTATATGGTCTTAAACAAGCTCCTAAACAATGGAATGATAAATTTGATAGTGTGATGACTTCTGATGGATATATAATAAATGATGGAGATAGATGTACATATACCAAATTTAATAATGAGAATTGTGGTGTTATTGTATGTCTTTATGTGGATGACTTACTTATTTTTGGAACCAATATTGATGTTATATATGAGACTAAAAATATTTTATCCACTAAATTTGATATGAAAGACTTGGGAGAATCAAATGTTATTCTTGGAATTAATTTGAGAAAAATGTGTAATGGGTATATGATTTCTCAAGATCATTATGTGGAGAAAATGCTTAAGAGATTTGGACATTATAATGTTAATCATGTTAGTACTCCGTATGATTCTTGTTTACAGTTAAAAAAGCATGAGGGATCTAGTGTATCTCAATCTAAGTATTCTCAAATCATAGGTTGCTTAATGTATATTGCACAAGACCTGATATATCTTATGCAGTTAATAGACCCAGCAGATACACTCATAATCCTAATAAGGATCATTGGACTGCTTTATGTAGAATACTCAAGTATCTGCGAGGTACTATTGAATTTGGCTTGTATCACTACGGTAATCTTGCAGTTCTTAAGGGCTATAGTGATGCCAACTGGATCTCTGATTCAGATGAAATCAAATCCACGAGTGGCTACATATTTACCTTAGGAGGAGGATGAGGAGTTTCTTGGAAGTCTTCTAAACAGACTTGTATAGCTCGCTCTACTATATATGGAGTATGAGTTTATTGCCTTAGAGAAGGCAGGTTCTGAAGCAGAGTGGCTCAGAAATCTTTTGGAAAATATTCCTTTGTGGATGAGACCAGTTCCATCTGTGTCTCTATATTGTGATTGCAAGCTGCTATAGGCAGAGCTAAGAATAAGAGCTATAATGGCAAGAGTAGTCATATACACCTAAGACATAATATTGTGAGACAACTGTTATGTGATGGGATTATATCCCTTAATTTTGTTAGGTTAGAGTTAAATCTTGCGGATCCTCTGACAAAGCCACTAAGCAAGAGGCTAGTGAGCAATACATCGAGGGGGATGGGGCTACTGTCTATTACAGAAATCAACAGTGATGGTAACCCAACCTATATGAATGGTAATCCCAGGAAGTAGGTTCATATGGGTAACAACAAGTCATTGGTTGATTGGTTGAGACACTATCCATCTTATACATAATTGAGTACATCCCTATGGTGTAGGATAGTGTAATTCTACAGTGTTAGAGGTTGAGTTATATACTCTTAATGTTTTCCATACTCCTGTTAGGTGATGTGTTTAACTGTAGAACACATTTGATGGAAACACCTATATGAGTGTAGAGGTGGGGCTGCCTCATATGAAAACAAGACAAATTTTCTAGAGCGCTCATGAATTCCAGGTATGGCGCAAGGCCAAAATGTGCCAAATCGCGTAGAACAACTTCTAATTAGAGTTTGTAGTGTGAGTAATATGATTACTGTTTCATAATAGGGAAGAAGGTTCATAGAAATTTTTATTTCACCAAATTCCTGTCATTCAAGTCATATTCACTCTATACATTGGTTCATAGTCCAAAAGACACCAGTGTTAATGCACTGTATTCTTATATTTCTTACTCGATTTATTTTATTTTTACTTTGTAATATGTGGGGGATTGTTGTATTTTATAATATATTACAAAGTTAAATAAAGATATATATATATATATATATATATATATATATTCATAAATTTTGGTGATGTACCATTAAAAGAATTAAATGAGTTATAATATATTGATGGAGATTTGTAACTGTTGGAGGATATAAATTTTATGACTGTTGGAAAAATATTTTCGTTGCATGTAAATGTAATATTTTACCGTTGTAGAAGGATTATTACTGTTGCCATCTTTTGCTATATAAAGGAAAAAGGCATCATACAGAATCATCATAATCAGCAGACTTTTTGCCTTTTCTCATATATATATATATATATATATATATATATATATATATATATATTCATATCTATATTTTATTGTTTATACACGGTTTAATATTTTGAGTTTGAGTAAGAAAAAAATTAGAAGATGTTCCTGGGTCATTCAACTATTTTAAGTGCTGATTAGTTGGGTGAAGGGCCGTTGAATCCTGGAGTAAGAATTCGTCAGTGACCTTAGCACCGAAAAAAGTTCTACGAGGGGCGAAATTTCTACTTAAGGACAGTGCGTTGCACGCATCTGCTCAAAATTATTTGCTCTAAATCGATAAGTTTATTTCTGCCATTCTTTTATTTTGATAGTTGAATCCTATATTTTGTTCATATTTTTCCAACAATTCATGTGATCTGTATTGAAGAGACATGCATGGCACAATATTTTGAAGGATCTGTGTGCTGAAAACACTTTAGTACACTGACTATTTTTATCCATCCTTCTAAAAAAAATTGTCTGTCATGTGTGTTTCTCATCATTCCAGATTACTTGAATATGTAACAACTGACAAGAATATGCAAGAGAATCGATCATGACTGCAAAACATACACCTCGTCTTCTATTCATTTTCTTTATAAAACCACATGCAATCGTTCAGACATGCATCGATCTTTTGGTATCCAATCCAACTTCTTCACCATTTTCTTACAATAGTTATCGGGTAATTTTTCACCGTCAGACAACAAACTCTTAATGGCCATCAAGAGCGACTCAAAACATGTCTCATGTTATGATCAGCCTTGATGTTAAGTAATGTCGCCACTGCAGAAAATATAGTGTGCTTGGTGCAACCATGACTCGTTATCCTTGTCAAACAACTTAAAGAACGCTTTGGCATCAGAATTTATAGGTTGCTCTCTGCCTTGTTTCCAATCAAAATTCGGCCCTATAATATCATGAACCATGTCATTCATACGAGGGGTACTACCGCTTGGATTATGTACTTGTGCGATGCCACTATCTCTTCTCTATCCATATACCTACTAGTATTCTTCGTAATTTTTTATGAACTCAGAAACAAGTAAATGATAGTTTACCATGTCTCTATCCATATAATTTATATTCTTACACTTCAAATAAGAGCATATTATCTTGTTCTGACCATTCACACATTTCGGGTGACTATACGCATAATCCAGAAACACTTGGTAACCAATTCTAAATTCATTTGTTGTACCTATCTGGGCACTTGACTTTCGTTTTCTCATCCAACTACGGTCTGAATAGAGGTCTATGATACCACGGTACCTACTACAGACAAAAATTATTGTATTTCCCTTGTTAGAGATTTACAATTCAGCCTAATGCCATTTATGATGCTTATAAATATATAAAGATGTATATGTACATATATCACATGAGTGTGCATCATAAATGCTTATTCGGAAATGAAATGAGGAGACATACCAAAACAAATTTACACAACATGAGATCTACTACCCAAAGGCATCATATATTGTGGTGGATCTTAAATTAGAATGAGGTATGGTCCTATGTCATCCTATATATTTTAAGTGACATCTACACCAACCTAAAGACAATAGATTCCTAGTGGTGGATGCATGAATTAATAATTGCATCATGGATGGTCTGCATATACATAAGGACAAGTCTACATCATTTTTTTTCCATATACGTAGGTATAATATTATAAATATACGCTTCTGTTCAGTTACCCGACCAACGAAATTTTTTTGGCAGTCTCCCATGTAATATTGACTATCCACATGCACAAGGACATGCATATATGGCCATATGTAGGCACCCAAGACACAATCCAAGGGAAATATACAATTTCTAACATAATAAGACCAAAATAATAACGAATGGATTTAGTGATTAGTGAAGTCACCAATCAAGACCTTAAAAAAGGAAGGATTTCTTGCAGGAGGAACTGGATTTCTACTCATTTGATTAGTATTGGAATGAATATGAATTTCTGATGTTATTATGTACGTATGAAACTTATGAAACTTCTTTCTAAAGTTGGAAAAAATACAACATTGAAATAGACCTATAAATCCTTGTGGAAAAATAGTGTGTCAAATGCCACAAGTGTTTTGTTTAAACAAGCACCTAGAACAACATGAACCAAACAAACATATTCACTCTTAGCAAATGAACTCTAATTTCCTAAGATATTAAGTAAATCTTAGCAAACTAACTTTTGTTATTAAGTAGCGTATTATGGTCGTTTGCCAAAATTTCCTTGCTTCAGCATGAACCAAACAAACATATGCATTCTTAGCATGAAAATAATTAATTAACCATCATAGAACTCAACGAAAACTAATAAAAAAAGAGCGACAGAATCAACAATGTTTATGCATTTCTTTTTCTTTAGTCATTTTCAACTTAAAACTAATTGCATTGCCAATTCCAAGTTTACTAAAGAAGCAAATAGAAATATTAAAGAACACATCTCAGACTCAGATTAAAGAGAAAGAGAATGTAATACTCATTAAAAAAGAATTATTAAATAATAAATAAATAATATTTAAATTTACCTTTTAAATATTTTAATTGGACTTTGTCTTTTATTTGTGTCAAAATAGTCATTTAATTTATGTGGGCTAATAAATATTAATAAGTGTGGATAAATTAAATTTTTAAAATTGGGTCTTAAAACTTATTTAGTTTAATTTATATGTGGGTAATATTAAATCCAATTATAATTAAGAGAATTAATAAGATTTATTAATAAATAAATCAATAGCTAGACCTAATTTACTTGAGCAATATACCTTATTAACTGAGGAAAAAGAAAGAAGAAAGCGGCTGAGAGAACTGGATAAACAGTGAGCAATAACTGCTCTTTTATTCGGGTAAATCTTCTTTTTATTTCGTCATGACTGTTCTGATCAAGAATTAGAGAATCGTATATGTGATGAGAATTTTTTTTTAAAAAAATTATTTTATCTTTGACATTAATCATGGGCTGTGTATAGGAGTGATGCAAATTGATTTAATAATATAAGTTATGAACCTGATTGTTTGATGTTCGTTGCATGATGTATATATATAATTTATTTTAAATATATAATAAGTAAGCTTTATGTTAGGAATGTTTGGAAGAGCATGTGCTTGATGAATTGCTTTCAAATTGAATTAATATATCTAAGACATGAAACTCACCAAAATCGTAACTTTATAATTTTATTTACAATTCAAATAAGCAGCGGCGGAACCAGAGCGGTTTTGTAGGGGGGGCAAAAAATTTTAACCGGACACACTAATTTTTTAGATTCGTTTCACAGGTCATAACATGTCCCAAAAATGACCGGACACACTAATTTTTTATTTTGATTTTAAAATGTTTTTTCATGATTCGATTTGCCCAAGCTCTTTAATTAGCTATATAAAGCTTATATGTATATAGTTTGGGTCTTGACTTTTCTTAATTCCTAGTTTTTAGCAAAAATAGTCCTAAGAGGACTTTTAGCGAACATGTTATGTGCGCCACTTTAACAATCAGATTTCTTAGCCATTTCTTTGTGTTCCAACCCGAATTCGCCATCCTTATTACTCCGTACATTAACAACTATACTCCATGTCACTAATTCAGTCAAAAGCTAACTGATTTATACCATAAAAGCATACAAGTTAACAGAAAACATTAATAGTATGCATATTAATAGCTTTAAGCAAGGCTTTCTTTAAACATTTCATAATATGGTCCAAGTTAATTTTAATGGGTGAGATCAACACTTTAGTATTTAAGCAAGGCTTTCTTAATTTAAGGTATTAAACCATCATAATTTTTATAATTAAAAATAAAATCAATTATTCCTAAATTAACAGAAAATAAATTAAGAATAAAAAGTGGAGACCTAATTAACAAAAAACATTAATAGTATGCATATTTAGGCTAAATTAAATATAATAGTACCAAATTTGAAACTAATTGAAAAACATTTAGGCAAAATTAAAAGTAAAAATTACTTAAATTACTTACCAAACTGTAAAGAGGGAACTAGGAAGAGTCGAAGAGATGAGGCGGCGGGCGGCGGCAGTGGCTCTATGGCTCTGTGGCTGGCGCAGGGAAGACCGGAAGAGATGAGGCGAGCTGAAGAGAGAAGACCGGAAGAGCCGAAGAGGGAGGCGACACAGTCTGTGAAGCTGAAGAAAAAAGGGGGAAAAGACGCACAGTTAAGTTAAGACCCAAAACCTAATAAAAAAATATTTTTTTTTAAAATTTCTTTAAATGAAACGACGTCGTTTCACTGTAGTTTAAAAAAAAGGAAGAAGAAGATGATCGGAAAGAACTCTCGCAGAGACGCAGACCGCAGTCGCCGGCGCCCGCCCCCCGCCCACCCTTATCTCTGCCTGGAGTCGCCACCCTACCGGGGGCAGCCGCCCCCGCCCGCCCCCGCCTAGTTCCGCCTCTGCGAATAAGGTTATGCGCAGAGTATCATATGTTTAGTTATTACGTCTATATACTGCTATAGTACTGCAGTTAGTTTTCTTTTATAACATTTGGTCAAAATGTTAAGCATGATTATTTGAAAAATTAAAGTATAAGGTTTCCAAGAGTAAATAATTATACTAATAATATAAGTTAATTAACGGTTTAAAGATGGAACGAATATGTTTACAAATGTACTTACATTTATTATTATTTTGTGTAATTAGCTTGAACGGAAGAAGTTTAACGAGTTATAATTGGAATATAATTTGGGTATTATATTGCTTAATCCATGTTCGGATTTTGTACTCTTTCAGCGATACTCTTGTTACATTTGATTCGTTCGTTTTGGGATTAGTTATTGTTCTTTATTATTCCTTGTCAAATTCATTGTGATAGTTTTGTTTTGGCATTTATATTAGAACTCATATTTGTACTCTTTATACTAGTGTATCATGTCTAAATTTTATTTTGATATTTGTACTGATGTACAAGTTAATATATATTTTTGGAGACTTTGTGTGGATGATTTGTTTCAGTTACATGTACATATTAGAACTCATTTGTGTTAATATTGTGTCGCATTTGTTGTGACATAGTATTTTTGTTAGAATATATCATAGGATATACCTGAGCTATAACCACCTGTGGGGGTACCACAAGCATATCCTCTTGACATCAAGACATGACACCTTCTGTGGCAGTGTGGTCAGTCCACGACATCTCCGTTTTGTGCTCCGGTAGGAGTAGGCCATTTGGTGTTTTGTTGTAGGAGACGTATGGGTCGACCCTAATTTTTTGTTCTGTTTTGCGGATCGGTGATGTTTGTGCCAAACACGCTCAATTTTACATGCATTGGATTCGCGGTCCAATGTGTGTGACTTGCCTCTTTGACATTATTTGATTTACTTGTGTGACATTATTTGACTTGCCTATGTGGTAATTAAGGTATATTTCTGCTTTAATTTGAGCTCGGTATGAAATAAACTCAGTCATTTGCTTCAGCCTATTATTTTGTTATATTAATTTTGTTCGTTATAGTTCAATTCATTAAATTAAGTTAGTTATCTCAGTCCTTTATTTTGTACTCTATATCCGTACTGAGCATTTGGCTCATGCTGTATTTTTCTTCCGGCAGGTAATCAGGGGGATCAAGGACAAGTGTGATGAGAGCTCCCTTCTATCCAATGGTTTTGATATATTTTGTTAGGCTATGATGCATTGATTTATTTAGAGTTGTAATAGTTATTTCAGATTGTGGTTTGAGCCAGTGTGACATTTATTATGGTTTGTCTTATGACATTTAATCATTTTGAGATTATTCTTTTGTGGTTTAGAGCCTTGTTATATATTCATCTGTTTTGTAATGTTTTGAGTAACCTCTCTTTCTATTTTGGAAAGGGGGCGTTACAGAGAATGTGCTAAAGAAATCACATATCAAAAAATCTAAATCAGAATATATAAAAATAAAAGAGTTTTATTAATTGATCCAGTATAAATATTCTACAAATTATGAAATTAATACATGAAAACTCTTTTCTTGTTGCTACTGAAAGCTTTCTTCAAGTGCCTTACACCCACTCTCTGTATTTGAGCACCTTTCATGTTTATGCATATCTCCTTCTTTTTGTGAAAATTTTCCTTATAGTTCATGTTGTACATGTTCATTACTGCAAAAGATAAGGTATATTGGCTTGTATCAGACTTGTACAATAATTTTGTGTTGGTCTTTATTAAAATCTAACAAAAAAAAAAGAAGCAAAACAAGCATACCCATAAAATTTAATTGCACAAATTAAATTGTTCTAACACCATTATCTCAACCCGCGCGTGGAGAATTCGACAAAAAAAAACCCTTACAAAGAAAATTGTTTTTCACGTAATTAACTTATTACAAAGAAAATACAACAACAATAAAACCCAAAAAGCAAAACAAGCATACCCATAAAATTAAGCACATAAACTAAGCAAGAAATACAATTAATTCACAGCTCAATCTATATTTCACCAAATAATTGAAACCCTTTTTAGATTGAGTTGAAATTTGAAAACCTATTTAACAGAAAAATAAGCAATATAGAGATATACAGTAGCAACAGTACCTGAATTGAGGAAATTCGAGGTTGTCTTTTTCTTCATCTTCAGCAAAAATGTATTCCCCTAAATCCAAGGTTTTTCCACTATTCCATCTTCTTCTTCTTCTAGCGACCGTTTTCTGCTACCACATACGGTTGCTGATTTTTAAATTCTTTGCTTTATTAGCGACCGCAGAGCGGTCGCTGTTAGGATCGAGTCGCTATAAGGCTTGTTGCCCCAGTTTTGCGAGAAATTTTTGGAGGGAAATACCGATCAGCGACTGTTTCTGCGGTCGCTAAAATCAATATCTTAACATGCAGTTGCTAATAACGATCGTTGTTCGTACTACTAGCGACCGAAATTTACAAGTCCCCCGTCCCCAGCTTAATACTGCGGACTCTAATTCATTACAACGATCTTCGGACGACGCCATATTCCTTTGGATAATATTGTGGACGCTAGGTCTATGAAACTACGCCGGATGGAACTGGGAAAACGATAAGTCTCGTCTGTAATATTAAACTGCGGACACTAGGTCTCCTAAATATAGGACGGTAAAGTACTGCAAATTGCTCTGGATAAGCAGAAGAGTTCAACCTAAAGCTCAAGAATTTTCTATTTCTTCTTATATTCTTATTCTTACTGATTCATATGATATGTCTCGAAGAGACATGGATGACACAATATTTGGAAGGATCCGTGTGCTGAAAACACTTCACCCCACTGACTCTTTTTATCCATCCTTCCATTTTTTTTGCCATGTGTGTTTCTCATCATCCCAGATTACTTGAATATGTAACAACTAACAAGAATATGCAAGAGAACTAAGTGATTTTTAGCTTTAAAAACTTATATTTAATGCAGACGGTAGGGATTTCCAATAGAAACGCCTAGATCTCTCAAAATGTACTACTAGGATGGGTTAATTGTTTAGCTCTTTCAAGAAAATCTTGGATTGTCCATCACAACATGTTAAAGTTATTCAAGAATAAACCTCAATATGTTATGATGGCTCTTCCAGGATTTACATAGAAGGCCTAAACAATTGACCCATCCTAGCAGTCGTAGTTGATGTACCGTCCGCAGTTTAATACTGCGGACGGGACTTACGTTAAAACAACGTCTTATCCTTCTTGGCCATTTCTAGTGTCTGCAATTTAATACTTAAAAATGTCTTTGTTTCCCCTTTGCCCTTCACGACATCCTCACCCTTCCAAAAGACGACGACAGGTTTGAAGACGATTCCCCCCAATAAATTATGCTCAAGAGTGATATATATCAGGGTCGGGTAAATCCATAAACAAGCAACTTCATAACATAGCGTTCTCGTTTTACCTCTGACTATCATTCCTAAAAACTCTTTCATATTTCAGGCCACAGCTACCCTCGCCCGAGCTCTTCGCCATCTAACTATTATCCACAAAAAAGAGAAGACGCTCGAAGCTGATAATGAAAGCCTAAAGATTGAGGTTGTATCAATGAAGATCAACTTGTAAACCGGGTAAAGTCGTCATGCCAACAGCATACGCCATGCCAGAGAGCTGATGCGTGAGCTGGACATTATAAAAGATCCAAAAGAAGGACTCCTTGCCGAACGGATGAATTGAAAATGGAGAACGATGATCTTTGGAAAGCCAATAATGATCTCGAAGATCACGCGAAGGACACGAAACTGAAAATGTTGAGCTAATTGGTGGAGGCCGAAAACAAGTTAGAAGAGGACTATGAACGAATAATGAAAGAAAATCATCTAACCGAAGCCCTCCAACATCAATTCATCTCCGATTATAAGAAGTCCTCCAAGCTAACCGAAAATATTATCCGCCAGTTCAATGAGTGTTACCAAGACGCTAAAGCTTGGATGGCAAAAAGGATGTGGGCAGCTGGCCTCGACCCCAAAATTATTGATTCCTCTGACGACGAGGATGAAGCCGATGAAAAACCTCTAACCCTTATGTAACTTCATCAATTTTTTTTACTTTATGTGTAATGAACCCCATATATAAAAACAATTTCATGAACGAAATGAATACATCTTTTGTCAGAATAAACTACCTATTTTTATTGATAAATTGTTGATTACAAAAATTAAAGAGTGAATCTACATATCTTACGTTCGGCAAGATCCAACCATATCGAATTGAAAAGACTACTTCGGAAAACACCCTACATATAAACGAATTCTTAAAAGATTAAACTGCAGACTATAAGTTAAAATCTCGCACTGCTGAAGGGATTTCCAATAGGCGACACCTTCCTGAAGTAATCCCGCCATTGTTTCGAATCCGAAGTCATTTTCTTGTCCATATAGTAAAAAAAAATCACCCTCATCGAATCGACGCCATTTTCATCTGGTATACAAGAACTTCAAAAAATAAAAACGAAATCTAAAAAGATTAAACTCATGACAATAAGTTAAAATTACTTCTCAAAAATACTTATAAAGCATTCGGATTCCCCACTGCCGAAGGGATTTCTAATAGCCGACACCTTCCTAAAGTAATCCCGACATCGTCCAAAGTCATTTTCTTGTCCATTTAGTCGAAAAAAGAATTACATTCATCGACGCCGTTTTCATCTAGTATACAAGAACTTCAAAAAATAAAAATGAAATCTTTTTAAAAGATTAAACTCATGACGGTAGGTTAAGATTTCTTATGAAAAGGACTTATAAAGTATTCCGATCCCCCATTGCGGAAAGGAATTCTAATAGGAGACACCTTCCCGAAGTAATACCACTATCGTTCCGAACCTGAAGTCATTTTCTTGTCCATTTAGCCGAAAACATAATCACCCTCATCGAATTAAAGCATTTTTCATCTGGTATACAAGAACTTCTAAAAATGAAAAAAATCTAAAAAGATTAAACTTATGACGGTAAGTTAAGATTGCTTCCGAAAAGGACTTATAAAACATTGGGATCCCCCATTGCCGAAGTGATTTCCAATAGCCGACACTTTCCCGAAGTAATCCCGCTATAGTTCTGAACCCGAAGTCATTTTCCTTGTAGCCTCCAGAAGTGGAACAAAAATGTCTCAAACAAAACTCGTCCGTAGTACTAAACTGCGAAAGCCATATAATTTTTTTAAAATTTCCATACAATGACAGTAGGTGGTGCCCCATGTATGCTTTTAAACAATAAATGACATATCACAACCAACAACAACTAATGCAGAGCAATCACAGCTTCACATAAAATCAAATTACAAACATGATTTACACCAACTGGGAAAGCCGTCAAAATCACAGTGTAAATCCAAATTTACATGTTTACAACATACAAATTAAGATACATGTGCGACTCTTTAAGTTATATGTGAAATTGTCATATCCCTAGCTCTATACTTATGTAATTCATAGGCAATTATATACCTAAACAAGGATGCATCTTCTGCAGACCAGTCGAACTTCCCTAAAGGCATGCCTTGGAAAATATAGTCTACATACTTCATTACGTAAACTTCGTAATCCAAAAGATTATAATGTTTAGGTTGGACTTCCTTGAATGCCCAAGCCATCTTTTTATTCAGAAAGTTTTTCTCAAGGCTGTAAATTCGCATAACATTTGCAACAAAGTCACACTGTACATTAAAAACCAAAAAGTTAGAACGCCACTATAACATAAATGTACTTGAAAAATGACATAGGATTTAGTAAGAACATACCACCTATGCTAGCTCTAATTGATAACGAGAACTTATTTTATTAGTAGGTACGTCATCGTACAATGAATCTAGAAGCATAATCCGCTATTGTTTAGTATCTACAACGAACAAAAAATAATTGGAGTTTTTATGGTTTACTAGAAGGAATACAAAATCATACTCTGACATTTTCGGTTGTGCTCCTTGGTTGAAAAAAAGGGCATCACGTCGAAAACGTCATATTTTTTCTTATTCACTAGTTTGATTTTGCTATATCATGGCCACCATTGTTTTAATAATTAGAAGAAAAAAAAGCAAGACATGAAATAAAAAATTAGATGCCCGTACCAGCCTTGTCGTAGACGATCTTTGTGTAACTTCAACAAATTGAGATACGCGTTGATTGTCTGATCCCATACCTCATTCCCTACCAAAAGCGATAGTAGGCCCTTATGCACCAATATGTACTCGTCATCAGGACCTACATAAGGAAACTATGTTTCATCCACCACATCAGAAAACTAATTCCTATTTAGCCATTCAACCTTTTCTAACTTCAGTGGTTTGAGAGGATCTTTCTTAAAGTATCCTGATCGATCCATTTGTAGCCTTGAAGGAAAAATTGTAGACACGCCCTCCTCCTCACTTAGCATAGGCTCTGAATATGATTGAAAGATCGACGTTTCTTCTAATATTGGGATCAACTGTATAGGCTGAAATTGATCCGCAGTGTTAACATTGATAGTCGAACTCCAGGGATGCATGTAAAGAGGAGGAGGTGATATACAACTTACTAATACAACTGTCGTGTACAATACAACAAAACATAACTGTGAGTTTGAATACAATTATTGTCTACTAGAGACTATACAAACTCAAAAGGAGTCCTCATTACAATTATTGTTACACTATTTAACAAAATAGTGAGGACTACTACTACTATCATCTGGTCCATCACTCCGTTCCCCGACTCGTCCCAGCTATATTCTCATTTCCTGAAGAGAACAGTGAAAGAAAGAGTGAGCTCAACTAGCCCAGTAAGAAATATTATGACTAAGATAATGCAGAATAAATTATCATTAGCCTTTAATAGTGTTAAACTGATAAAATATAACGAACATCAAGTTTAACTGCAGCGGAACAAGCAATTCATTAAAAAAGTCAAGTAGAAGAAAAAATCTACTATCTTCTATGATTTAAAAAGTTTTTCAACACTGTTTTCGCTGTGACTCAACTTAATAAAATAATCCACATCATCGAATCACCCCTGCACTACGGCCAAGGATATTTGTGTATTCATTAATGGTCATGATCATGCCAACAACTGTCTACCAATGCACTACGGGCCAATGAAGACTTTTACCACATCATTTGTAACATTACGGTCATGATTATACCGAATAATCCCTGGTCATAATCATACCAAGTCCATCTATGCACTATAGGCCACAGATGACTTTCAACATTTTATAAACATGAGGATGATGACAATGATATAAGAATTCAATAAAAACAAGTTCAAGAATTAATTTATCCAAGAATTAACAACGTCCAAATTGTTAACATGATACTGCTTTGTGGAGTAAAATTCAAGAATGCTTAGAAGAATATTTTCATGAAAAGATACTGGATGAAACGCAATTATCAAGGATATTCCACAAATTTCATGGAGTATAGAAGTCAAAACTTAACAACTGAGTATAATAAAGAATGGAATAACAAAAGAAATCACCATGCATGCGATAGACCGCACAGACAGGTTATTCCAATAGAATAATAAATAATGAAACCAGGTCCGACGTAAAACGCACAGATAGGATATTCCAACAGAATAATAATAAAGACGGAACCAGGTCCGGTGTAAAACATACAGACAGGATGTTCCAACAGAATAATAATAAAGACGGAACCAGGTCCGGTGTAAAACACACAGACAGGATGTTCCAACAGAATAATAGAAGAATATCACCAAGTATAGGGTAGACCGCGTATACAGGTTATTCCAACAGAATAATAAGAAATGGAATAACAACATTTCTCTTCATGAATAAGAAAGAATAACACCCCTTACCGTTTTAAAGAAGAACTGAAATAAGGAAGTAGTTAAGTAGCAGAATACTTTTCTTTTCTCTCTCTATAGTTTCTCTCTGTAGTTTCTCTCTCTAGAGCTCAGTGAATTCGTAAGAAATAATGAAGGAATGAGCTGGTATTTATAGAAAAATAGAATGCATAATAACTAATCTATGAACGGTCCAGATTGATTACTTTAATCTGACGGTCCATATTTAAAGAAAAATCTTTTAAATAGAATATAATATATTCTATTTATAGAATAACTTTAATAAAGTATTCTGTTTTATATAAAAAGATGTTTCTGTTTTATTACGTTAATAATACGAATAAAACAAAACTTCATTATCGCTAAATAATTCATATTATTAACTAACAATAATTGAATCAAACTGAGTGACTTCTCACATAAGCATTAATAATCAATACCGTGTGCTACTATGCAACCACACGTATTACTGTACTTTTACTACCTAGTAGTTCAACAGTATCAATCGTAAAACTTTCGCCGTTATTTTTAATAAAATATTTTTGTCATTTTCTCAATCCGACAATAATTCTGTTGTGGGGTCCACCAATGATTGTGCCATTGTATGAGTATTCTCTGTTAAAACGAATATTCCCCGACCAATCGAATATTATATAACAACTTGCGTACTTTGCAAAATTTATAAATATTACCCACAACTATAACATTATATCAAATTAACTCCATAATATTCAAAAATGATATTTATAGAAAATTCATCTTTATTTATAAAAGTTGGGGTCTTACAACCTCCCCTTCTTATGAAATTTCACCCTCGAAATTAGGGTACGTACCTGGTATGTCGAAGAGGTAAGGATACCTTAACTTCATTTCAGATTCTAACTCCCAAGTCATTTCCTTAACATCGTGATTTCTCCACAAAACTTTGACTTGAGGTATAACCTTGGAGCGTAGAATATGTTCCTTCTTATCCAAGATTTGAACATAAACTTCTTCATACGTCAAATCCTCCGCTATTTCGTCCGGTTCTAACTCAATAATGTGGTTCGGGTCTTCCACATATTTACGTAAGATGGATATGTGAAAAACGTTATTAACACGAGACATACTTGGCGGTAATGCGAGTCTATAAGCCATAGTTCCTACTCGATCGAGGATTAAAAATGGACCGATGAATCGATGATTGAGCTTTCCTCTCTTTCCAAATCTCGTAACTCTTTTTCATGGAGCAACAAGTAAGAACACATGATCTCCTATATCAAATTTTACGTCCTTTCGATGAAGATCAACATAACTCTTTTGTCGATCTTGTGAGGTTTTTAAACGTTTTCGGATCGTTTGAATCTTTTATGTAGTCATACGTACCAACTCCGGTCCCAACAACGTTGCTTCACCCACCTCATCCCAGCATACTGGAGAACGACACTTTCTTCCATACAACGCTTCGAATGGAGCCATGCCAATACTTGATTGATAACTGTTGTTGCAGGAAAACTCCACCAATGATAAGAACTTGTCCCAACTTCCCTTGAAGTCAAGGACACAGAGTCTTAATAAATCTTCCAAAATTTGAATAGTCCTCTCTGATTGTCCGTCCGTCTGAGGATGATATGCCAAACTAAATCGTAAATCTGTGCCCATAGCTTTTTGTAAGCTAACCTAAAATCATGAAGTGAATCTTGGGTCTCGGTCAGAAACTATGGATACTGGCATACCATGCAGTCTTACAATCTCGTTTATGTACATACGAGCAAGACGTTCAAGTGTATAAGTTTCTCGTATCAGTAAAAAATGAGCAGACTTGGTCAATCTATCAACAATGACCCAAATCGCATCAATACCTTGAGAAACCTTAGGAAGACCGGTAACGAAATCTATGGTAATGTGCTCCCACTTCCATTTTGGAATTTTAAGTGGTTGCAATGGACCTTTTGGTACTTGATGCTCCGCCTTGACTCGTTGACAAGTTAGACACCTTGAGATAAACAGCGCTATCTCTCGCTTCATATTGCTCCACCAAAATGTATGACGAAGATCATGATACATTTTGGTACTCCCAGGATGGATTGTAAACGGTGTGTTGTGCGCCTCCATCATGATTTCATACTTTAAATCAGGGTCGTTAGGAACACAAAGTCTGGAGTTGACTCAAAGTATTCCTTCTTCATCGATTCTTGCTTCTGGCATAGCACCTTCTTGCACTTTCTTCCTCATACGCATCAGCTCCAGGTCTGTAGCTTGAGCAGCTTTAACTTTATCGATTAAAGTCGGTTCTACTCGTATATTCGCCATCATCACATGGGTCCCTGGAGTCTTTAACTCTATCTCCATCCTTTGCAAGTCACACAAAATGGGCCTTTGTGCTGACAATATCACACTCGTACTTGCATATGATCTTCTACTCAATGCGTCAGCTACCACGTTCGCTTTTCCAGGATGGTATTGAATGGTATGAGCATAATCTTTCAACAGTTCAAGCCAACGTTGCTGTCGCATGTTGAGTTCCTTTTGAGTGAAAAAATATTTGAGGCTTTTATGATCCGTAAAGATCTCCACCTTCTCCCCATACAAGTAATGCCTCCAAATTTTAAGTGCAAAGACAACAGTTGCCAGCTCTAGATCATGAGTAGGATAATTCCTCTCATATTTCTTGAGTTGTCTTGATGCATAGGCTATGACTTTTTCATGTTGCATGAGAACGCATCCCAACCCTTTGCTCGAAGCATCACTGTAGATGACAAATCCCTCCGAGCCAGATGGTATTGTTAGAACAGGTGCTGAAATGAGTCTCCTCTTGAGTTCTTCAAAACTTTTATCACATTCTTCGCTCCAACTGAACTTTGTATCTTTCCGAGTCAGCTGAGTTAGTGGAGTAGCGATTCGAGAAAATCCTTCCACGAATCTCCGATAATAACCAGCTAAACCGAGAAAGCTACGTACTTTGGTTACTGATTTAGGTTTCTCCCAGCTTTGAATAGCTTCAATCTTTGCCGGGTCAACAGATATTCTACGACTTGATACTACGTGCCCAAGGAATGCTACCTCCTCCAGCCAGAACTCGCATTTCTTCAACTTGGCATAAAGCTTGTATTCACAAAGCTTTTGGAGTACCAGCCTCAAGTGTTGCTCATGATCTTCATGACTTTTGGAATAAATAAGGATGTCATCAATAAAGACGACCACAAAGTGATACAAATATTCCTTGAATACCCGGTTCATCATCTCCATGAAGGCAGCAGGAGCATTAGTCAATCCAAAGGACATGACTAGGAATTCATAATGCCCGTACCGAGTTCTGAAAGTCGTCTTTGGAATATCCTCAGTTCTAACCTTCAGCTGATGATATCCAGAATAAAGATCGATCTTTGAAAAGAATTGTGCTCCTTGCAACTGGTCAAACAGGTCATCAATACGTGGCAATGGATACCTGTTTTTGATGGTGACATAATTCAACTCCCGATAATCAATACAAAGTGCATACTTCCATCTTTCTTCTTCATGAATAGAACAGAGGCACCCCAAGGAGAAGTGCTAGGACGAATAAAGCCAATGTCTAACAATTCCTGCAGTTGGACCTTTAACTCCTGAAGTTTAATAGGAGCCAATCGATATGGGACTTTGGAAATGTGTTTTGTACCGGGTTTAAGGTCGATACAAAATTTAATTTCACGCTCTGGGGGTAGGCCAGAAAGTTCTTCAGGGAATACGTCAGGGAATTTATTAATAATAGAAATATCATTCAAAACTGACGTATTTTTGTTTAGATCCGTGACATGAGCTAAGAAAGCTTGACATCCGTTTTTCAATAAACGAATAACTTTATGGCTTGAGATGACAGCGATTGATTTTAATGGTTTGGTTGCATGAATTCGCATAATAGGTCGATTAGGAATATGAAAGCTAACAACCTTACGAAAATAATCAATTTTTGCATGATGAGTAGTTAACCAATCAATCCCTAGAATCACGTCAAATGCAAGTATTTTTAATGAAATCAGATCGACGGGTAATGTGTGGGTACCAACTTGAACCAAACAAGACTTATAAACCGTGGATGTAATGAAGGTTTCTCCCAATGGAGTTTCAACAGATAAGTCAAAGTCTAATTTCTCCGGAGTCAAATTTAATCGATGAGCGCAAGTAGTAAAAATAAAAGAATGGGTAGAATCGGTATCAAATAAAGTATAGACTTCGTTAAAGTTTATGATAAGCTTACCCGTGATGACCTCATTTGGGTTCCTTGCTTTTTGGGAGGTCACAACAAACGCTCTTCCTTGCACTACCGGTTTTGACTTTTCTGGGACGACCTTTGGTGCCTCCATCCTGGCTGAACTTATTTTTGGTAAACGACAAAATCGAGCTAAATGACCTTCTCTTCCACAATTATAACATGCTTTAGACGGCATCACGCAGCTTGAACTGATGTGCCCCTCCCCTTCGCATTTGAAACATATGATAGGTGGTCGTTCTCCTTCCTTAACAACGGGTGCTGGTGCTGACGTCTTTCCATCATTGTTGAATCTCCTCTTCTTGAAATGACCATTCTTATTGTTTTGGCCTTGATTACCACCGAAGTGGTTACCATTTCTGGCCTGTTGATTCCCATCACACTTGTTGTCACCGCTTCGATGACTGCTCTCACTAGTATTATCATTTTGCCAACTGCTCTCTTTTGGTTGCGTTGACTCGTTATTGCGCTCCACTAACTGAGCCCTATTCACAACATCTGAATACAAACACAGTTTATGAGAAATAAGATGTTGACGTATCTCAGGTTTCAAACCTCGCAAAAAAATTCGCGTCATTCGCTCTTTATTATCCACCAAGTGGGACACAAACCGGGACAACTCAGCAAATTTAGCCTCATACTGCGACACGGTCATATTATTCTGCTCTAATTTGATGAACTCCACCTCCTTCATGTGTCGAACACTTTCGAGAAAGTATTTGTCATTAAACAGCTCTTGGAACTTCTCCCAAGACATTTTTAGTGTGGCAGGTTGAGTACGCTTAATCGATTCCCACCAGTAATCTGCCTCTCCTCGCAACATAAAGGCGGCAAAGGGAACCTTTTGCTCCTCGAAGCATCCCAAGACATCAAATATCTTGGTGATCTGCTTTATCCATGTTTCCGCTATAAGTGGTTTTGGCTCTCCCTTAAACTCCGGTGGTCCTAGCTCCTTGAACTGTTTAGCGGTGACCGCCCGAGAGTTTTCTGTGTTTTCACCTATATTTTGAACAGGAGCCGCTCTCGCCTGCTGTTGCATGAACTACATAAAGCTTCTGAACATTCCTTCATTCATCATTTGGTCAGTATTGTTATTTGCATGAGGATTGTCGCCTTTCTGATGCACATTATCCCGATTATTGATATGTAGTGAATCAACAGTCGCCTGTGCTCCATTGCTATTCTCAACATTCTCGGATGCCATTTTCAGATACTGCCACAAAATAAAAGTTAATTGATATGTCATATATTATCCTTATTGTAAGACCCCAACTTTTATAAATAAAGATAAATTTTCTATAAATATCATTTTTGAATATTATGGCGTTAATTTAATATAATGTTATAGTTGTGGGTAATATTTATAAATTTTGCAAAGTACGCAAGTTGTTATATAATATTCGATTGGTCGGGGAATATTCGTTTTAACAGGGAATATTCGTACAACGACACAATCATTGGTGGACCCCACAACGGAATTATTGTCGGATTGAGAAAACGACAAAAATATTTTATTAAAAATAACGGCGGAAGTTTTACCATTGTTACTGTTGAACTACTCGGTAGTAAAAGTACAGTAATACGTGTGGTTGCATAGTAGCACACGGTATTAATTATTAATGCTTATGTGAGAAGTCACTCAGTTTGATTCCATTATTGTCAGTTAATAATATGAATTATTTAGCGATAATGACGTTTTGTTTTATTCGTATTATTAACGTAATAAAACAGAAATATCTTTTTATATAAAACAAAATACTTTATTAAAGTTATTCTATAAATAGAATATATTATATTTTATTTAAAAGATTTTTCTTTAAATATGGACCGTCAGATTAAAGTAATCAATCTGGATCGTTCATGGATTAGTTACTATGCATTCTATTTTTCTATAAATACCAGCTCATTCCTTCATTATTTCTTACGAATTCACTGAACTCTAGAGAGAAACTATAGAGAGAAACTATAGAGAGAGAGAAGAGTATTCTGCTACTTAACTACTTCCTTACTTCAGCTCTTCTTTAAAACGGTAAGGGGTGTTATTCTTTCTTATTCATGAAGAGAACTGTTGTTATTCCATTTCTTATTATTCTGTTAGAATAACCTGTATACGCGGTCTACCCTATACTTGGTGACATTCTCCTATTATTATGTTGGAACATCCTGTCTGTGTGTTTTACACCGGACCTGGTTCCGTTTTTATTATTATTCTGTTGGAACATCCTGTCTGTGTGTTTTACACCGGACCTGGTTCCGTTTTTATTATTATTCTGTTGGAACATCCTGTCTGTGTGTTTTACACCGGACCTGGTTCCGTCTTTATTATTATTCTGTCGGAATATTCTGTCTGTGTGTTTTACACCGGACCTGGTTTCATTATTATTATTCTGTCGGAATATCATGTCTGTGCGTTTACGCCGGACCTGGTTCCATTATTATTATTCTGTTAAGAATAACCTGTCTGTGCGGTCTATCGCATGCATGGTGATTTCTTTTGTTATTCCATTCTTTATTATACTCAGTTGGTTAAGTTTTGACTTCTATACTCCATAAAATTTGTGGAATATCCTTGACATTTGCGCTTCATCTAGTATCTATTCATGAAAATATTCTCCTGATCATTCTTGAATTTTACTCCACAAATTAGTATCATGTTGACAATTTGGACGTTGCTAATTCTTGGATAAATTAATTCTTTGAACTTGTTTTATTGAATTCTTATATCATTGTCATCATCCTCATGTTTATATTCTGTTGAAAGTCATCTGTGGCCTGTAGTGCATAGATGGACTTGGTATGATTATGACCAGAGATTATTCGGTGTAATCATGACCGTAATGTTACAAATGATGTGGTAAAAGTCCTCATTGGCCCGTAGTGCATTGATGGACAGTTGTTGGCATGATCATGACCATTAATGAATATACGAATATCCTTGGCCGTAGTGCAGGGGTGATTCGATGATGTGGATTATTTTATTAAGCTGAGTCTCAGCGATCACAGTGTTGGAAAATCTTTTAAATCATAAAAGATAGTAGAGTTTATTTTCTACTTGACTCTTTTAATGGATTGCTTATTCCGCTACAGTTAAACTTGATGTCTATTGTATTTTATCAGTTTAACATTGTTGAAGGCTAATGATAATTTATTCTGCATTATCTTAGTCATAATATTTCTTACTGGGCTAGTTGAGCTCACCCTTTCTTTCACTGTTCTCTTCAGGAAATGAGAACGTAGCTGGGGCAAGTCGGGGAACGGAGTGATGGTCCGAATGATAGTATTAGTTAGTAGTCCTCACTATTCTATGTAATGGTGTGTTAATAAATGTAACGAGGACTCCTTTTGAGTATGAATACTCTCTAGAAGATAATATTTGTATTCAAACTCACAGTTTATGTTTTGTCGTATTGTACACGACAGTTGTATTAGTAAGTTGTATTTGTATTCTGTACTATGTATCTGACGACCCAAGATGAGTGATGTATACCTAATTTTGGGGGGCGTCACAGTTGGTATCAGAGCTTAGGGATATGATCCCTGGCTAAGATGTGAGAATAGAACTAGGAGGGGAGAGACGGGGAATTCCTTCGCTAGTATGACCTACCTAAGTTTATTTGCATGGTATTTAATTGGTCGGTCATAATATAAGGATAATATATGACATATCAATTAACTTTTATTTTGTGGCAGTATCTGAAAATGGCATCTGAGAATGTTGAGAATAGCAATGGAGCACAGGCGATTATTGATTCACCACATATCAATAATCAGGATAATGTTCATCAGGAAGGTGACAATCCTCATGCAAACAACAACACTGACCAGATGATGAATGATGGAATATTCAGAGGTTTTATGCAATTCATGCAACAACATGTGAAAGCGGCTCCTGTCCACAAAGTAGGTGGAAATACTGGAAACTCTCAGGCGGTCACCGCTAAACAATTTAAGGAGCTGGGACCACTGGAGTTTAAGGGAGAACCCAAACCACTTGTAGCTGAAACATGGATAAAGCAGATCACCAAGATATTTGATGTCTTGGGTTGCTCCGAGGAGCAAAAGGTTCCCTTTGCCGCCTTTATGTTGCGAGGAGAGGCAGATTACTGGTGGGAATCGATAAAGCGTACTCAACCTGCCGCACTGAAGATGTCTTGGGAGAAGTTCCAAGAGCTGTTTAACGACAAATACTTTCCCGAGAGTATTCGTCACATGAAGGAGGTGGAGTTCATCAAATTGGAGCAGAATAATATGACCGTGTCGCAGTACGAGGCAAAATTTGCGGAGTTATCCCGGTTTGCGTCCCACCTGGTGGATAATGAAGAAAGAATGACGCGGATGTTTTTAAGAGGTTTGAAGCCGGAGATACATCAACATCTTGTTTCTCATAAACTGTGTTTGTATGCAGATGTTGTAAATAGGGCTCAGTTGGTGGAGCGCGATAACGAGACAACGCAACCAAAAGAGAGCAACCGGCAAAATGATAATACCAGTGAGAGCGGTCATCGAAGCGGTGACAACAAGCGTGGAGGGAATCAACAGGCCAGAAATGGTAACCACTTCGGTGGTAATCAGGGCCAAAACAATAAGAATGGACATTTCAAGAAGAGGAGATTCAACAATGATGGAAAGACGTCAACACCAGCACCTGTCGTTAAGGAAGGAGAACGACCACCTATCATATGTTTCAAATGCGGAGGGGAGGGGCACATCAGTCCAAACTGCGCGATGCCGTCCAAAGCATGTTATAATTGTGGAAGAGAAGGTCATTTAGCTCGATTTTGTCGTTTACCGAAGACAAATTCAGCTAGGATGGAGGCACCAAAGGCCGTCCCAGAAAAGTCAAAACCGGTTGTGCAAGGGAGAGCGTTTGTTGTGACCTCCCAGAACGCAAGGAACCCGAATGAGGTCATCACGGGTAAGCTTATCATAAACTCTAACGAAGTCTATACTTTATTTGATACCGGTTCTACCCATTCTTTTATTTCTCCTACTTGCGCTCATCGATTAAATTTGATTCCGGAGAAATTAGACTTTGGCTTAGCAGTTGAAACTCCATTGGGAGAAACCTTCATTACATCCACGGTTTATAAGTCTTGTTTGGTTCAAGTTGGTACCCACACATTACCTGTCGATCTTATTTCATTAAAAATACTTGCATTTGACGTGATTCTAGGGATTGATTGGTTAACTACTCATCATGCAAAAATTGATTGTTTTCGTAAGGTTGTTAGCTTTCATATTCCTAATCGACCTATTATGCGAATTCAAGCAACCAAACCATTAAAATCAATCGCTGTCATCTCAAGCCATAAAGCTATTCATTTATTGAAAAACGGATGTCAAGCTTTCTTAGCTCATGTCACGGATCTAAACAAAAATACGTCAGCTTTGAATGATATTTCTGTTGTTAATAAATTTCCTGACGTATTTCCCGAAGAACTTCCTGGCCTACCCCCAGAGTGTGAAATTAAATTTTGTATCGACCTTGAACCCGGTACAAAACCCATTTCCAAAGCCCCATATCGAATGGCTCCTATTGAACTTCAGGAGTTAAAGACTCAACTGCAGGAATTGTTAGACATTGGTTTTATTCGTCCTAGTACTTCTCCTTGGGGTGCTCCTGTTCTGTTCGTGAAGAAGAAAGATGGGAGTATGCGACTTTGTATTGATTATCGGGAGTTGAATCATGTCACCATCAAAAATAGGTACCCATTGCCACATATTGATGACCTGTTTGACCAGTTGCAAGGAGCACAATTCTTTTCAAAGATCGATCTTCATTCTGGATATCATCAGCTGAAGGTTAGAACTGAGGATATTCCAAAGACTGCCTTCAGAACTCGGTATGGGCATTATGAATTCTTAGTTATGTCTTTTGGATTGACTAATGCTCCTGCTGCCTTCATGGATATGATGAACAGGGTATTCAAGGAATATTTGGATCACTTTGTAGTCGTCTTTATCGATGACATCCTTGTTTATTCCAAAAGCCGTGAAGATCCTGAGCAACACTTGAGGATGGTACTCCAAAAGCTTCGTGAATACAAACTTTATGCCAAGTTGAAGAAATACGAGTTCTGGCTGGAAGAGGTAGCATTCCTTGGGCACGTAGTATCAAGTCGTGGAATATCTGTTGACCCGGCAAAGATTGAAGCAATTCAAAGCTGGGAGCAACCTAAATCAGTAACCGAAGTACGTAGCTTTCTCGGTCTAGCTGGTTATTATCGGAGATTCGTAGAGGGATTTTCTCGAATCGCTACTCCATTAACTCAGCTGACTCGGAAAGATACAAAGTTCGGTTGGAGCGAAGAGTGTGAGCAGAGTTTTCAAAAACTCAAGAGGAGACTCATTTCAGTACCTGTTCTAACAATACCATCTGGCTCGGAGGGATTTGTCATCTACAGTGATGCTTCGAGCAAAGGGTTGGGATGTGTTCTCATGCAACATGGAAAAGTCATAGCCTATACATCAAGACAACTCAAGGAATATGAGAGGAATTATCCTACTCATGATCTAGAGTTGGCAGCTGTTGTCTTTGCACTTAAAATTTGGAGGCATTACTTGTATGGGGAGAGGGTGGAGATCTTTACGGATCATAAAAGCCTTAAATATTTCTTCACTCAAAAGGAACTCAACATGCGACAACGACGTTGGCTTGAACTGTTGAAAGATTATGATCATACCATTCAATACCATCTTGGAAAAGCGAACGTGGTAGCTGACGCATTGAGTAGAAGACCATATGCAAGTACGAGTGTGATATTGTCAACACAAAGGCCCATTTTGTGTGATTTGCAAAGGATGGAGATAGAGTTAAAGACTCCAGGGACCCATGTGATGATGGCGAATATACGAGTAGAACCGACTTTAATCGATAAAGTTAAAGCTGCTCAAGCTACAGACCTAGAGCTGATGCGTATAAGGAAGAAAGTGCAAGAAGGTACTATGTCGGAAGCAAGAATCGATGAAGAAGGAATACTTCGAGTCAACTCCAGACTTTGTGTTCCTAACAACCCTGATTTAAAGTATGAAATCATGATGGAGGCGCACAACACACCGTTTGCAATCCATTCTGGAAGTACCAAAATGTATCATGATCTTCGTCATACATTTTGGTGGAGTAATATGAAGAGAGAGATAGCGTTGTTTATCTCAAGGTGTCTAACTTGTCAACGAGTCAAAGCGGAGCATCAAGTACCAAAAGGTCCATTGCAACCACACCTAATTTCAGAATGGAAGTGGGAGCACATTACCGTGGATTTCGTTACCGATCTTCCTAGGGTTTCTCAAGGTATTGATGCGATTTGGGTCATTGTTGATAGATTGACCAAGTCTGCTCATTTCTTGCCGATACGAGAAACTTATACACTTGAACGTCTTGCTCGTATGTACATAAACAAGATTGTAAGACTGCATGGTATGCCAGTATCCATAGTTTCTGATCGTGACCCAAGATTGTAAGACTGCATGGTATGCTACAGTTAAACTTGATGGCTATTGTATTTTATCAGTTTAACATTGTTGAAGGCTAATGATAATTTATTCTGCATTATCTTAGTCATAATATTTCTTACTGGGCTAGTTGAGCTCACCCTTTCTTTCACTGTTCTCTTCAGGAAATGAGAACGTAGCTGGGGCAAGTCGGGGAACGGAGTGATGGTCCGAATGATAGTATTAGTTAGTAGTCCTCACTATTCTATGTAATGGTGTGTTAATAAATGTAACGAGGACTCCTTTTGAGTATGAATACTCTCTAGAAGATAATATTTGTATTCAAACTCACAGTTTATGTTTTGTCGTATTGTACACGACAGTTGTATTAGTAAGTTGTATTTGTATTCTGTACTATATATCTGACGACCCAAGATGAGTGATGTATACCTAATTTTGGGGGGCGTCACACTTATATTCTGACCGACCAATTAAATACCATGCAAATAAACTTAGGTAGGTCATACTAGCGAAGGAATTCCCCGTCTCTCCCCTCCTAGTTCTATTCTCACATCTTAGCCAGGGATCATATCCCTAAGCTCTGATACCAACTGTGATGCCCCCAAAATTAGGTATACATCGCCCATCTTGGATCGTCAGATACATGGTACAGAATACAAATATAACTTACTAATACAACTGTCGTGTACAATACGACAAAACATAACTGTGAGTTTAAATACAATTATTGTCTACTAGAGACTATACAAACTCAAAAGGAGTCCTCATTATAATTATTGTCACACTATTTAATAGAATAGTGAGGACTACTACTACTATCATCTGGTCCATCACTCTATTCCCCGACTCGTCCTAGCTATATTCTCATTTCCTGAAGAGAACAGTGAAAGAAAGGGTGAGCTCAACAAGCCCAGTAAGAAATATTATGGCTAAGATAATGCAGAATAAATTATCATTAGCCTTCAACAGTGTTAAACTGATAAAATATAACGAACATCAAGTTTAACTGCAGCGGAACAAGCAATCCATTAAAAGAGTCAAGTAGAAAATAAAATCTACTATCTTCTATGATTTAAAAGGTTTTTCAACACTGTTTTCGCTGGGACTCAGCTTAATAAAATAATCCACATCATCGAATCACCCCTGCACTATGGCCAAGGATATTCGTGTATTCATTAATGGTCATGATCATGCCAACAACTGTCCACCAATGCACTACGGGCCAATGAGGACTTTTACCACATCATTTGTAACATTACGGTCATGATTATACCGAATAATCTCTGGTCATAATCATACCAAGTCCATCTATGCACTACAGGCCACATATGACTTTCAACATTTTATAAACATGAGGATGATGACAATGATATAAGAATTCAATAAAACAAGTTCAAGAATTAATTTATCCAAGAATTAACAACGTCCAAATTGTCAACATGATACTGCTTTGTGGTGTAAAATTTAAGAATGCTTAGAAGAATATTTTCATGAAAAGATATTGGATGAAACACAATTATCAAGGATATTCCACAAATTTCATGGAGTATAGAAGTCAAAACTTAACAACTAAGTATAATAAAGAATGGAATAACAAAAGAAATCACCATGCATGCGATAGACCGCACAGACAGGTTATTCCAAATGAATAATAAATAATGGAACCAGGTCCGGCGTAAAGCGCACAGACATGATATTCCAACAGAATAATAATAAAGACGGAACCAGGTCCGGTGTAAAACACACAGACAGGATGTTCCAACAGAATAATAATAAAGACGGAACCAGGTCCGGTGTAAAACACACAAACAGGATGTTCCAACAGAATAATAGAAGAATGTCACCAAGTATAGGGTAGACCGCGTATACATGTTATTCCAACAGAATAATAAGAAATGGAATAACAACATTTCTCTTCATGAATAAGAAAGAATAACACCCCTTACCGTTTTAAAGAAGAACTGAAATAAGGAAGTAGTTAAGTAGCAGAATACTTTTCTTCTCTCTCTCTATAGTTTCTCTCTATAGAGTTTAGTGAATTCGTAAGAAATAATGAAGGAATGAGCTGCTATTTATAGAAAAATGGAATGCATAGTAACTAATCCATGAACGGTCCAGATTGATTACTTTAATCTGACGGTCCATATTTAAAGAAAAATCTTTTAAATAAAATATAATATATTCTATTTATAGAATAACTTTAATAATATATTCTGTTTTATATAAAAAGATGTTTCTGTTTTATTACGTTAATAATACGAATAAAACAAAACTTCATTATCGCTAAATAATTCATATTATTAACTAACAATAATTGAATCAAACTGAGTGACTTCTCACATAAGCATTAATAATCAATACCGTGTGCTACTATGTAACCACACGTATTACTGTACTTTTACTACCGAGTAGTTCAACAGTATCAATGGTAAAACTTCCGCCGTTATTTTCAATAAAATATTTTTGTCGTTTTCTCAATCCGACAATAATTCTGTTGGGGTGTCCACCAATGATTGTGCCGTTGTACGAATATTCTCTGTTAAAACGAATATTCCCCGACCAATCGAATATTATATAACAACTTGCGTACTTTGCAAAATTTATAAATATTACCCACAACTATAACATTATATCAAATTAACTCCATAATATTCAAAAATGATATTTATAGAAAATTCATCTTTATTTATAAAAGTTGGGGTCTTACATAGGGATCCTTGACTGTATTGACTAAATGGATTAAAACCGAAAATGGTGTCTCTTCCGTGAACTAGTCTTTTGAAACGTTGGGGATGGTATTGTTGGGATCTTCAAAAACTCCTCAGAACTCTTCATTAAATAGTACCAACCTTGCATACCATTCCTCGTACACATGGCGAGGGTTGTGCACAGGTGGTTTTGAAAGAAGTTTTCGTTCAAAATCTCGATCTTCCTCGATCTGTATATAAAAGTATACATTTCATTAACAAGAAGTATGTAATATGTTATAAATGTACAATGTACAAAACCTTAAAAAGAAACTTACAAGGTTTGCATATTCGTACTAAATAAATAAGCCACGTGGTGTATATTTATCGTCTGGTTCAACTTGTGGGTAACTTATTCTCAAACGAGTCATTTGCCTATACCACCTGAGGTATTCGGCCAAACTAATTTCATGCCTTGTGGCCACCACACAATCTAATACAATAACTTGTTATGCATACCATGTGACAATGTATTCGCTCCGCAACTCGATATAATCAAATGAGCGGATCCCTTCCCACTCTCGGCGGAGTTCAATCATATCTATCAGGGCCCGTGAAATATCATTCATTTTTCCAAATTGTCTCAATACACAATCTGGCATTTGGAATTCTACCGTCGAGCCAAATGAGGGGAATACGTAAGGCTCCACTATACCATGCTGTCTAGTACTCTTAGGCCACTAGATGATTGAAATTTGAATACGGAATCCACCGTACCATGGCAGTTGTCATCCCATCAAATTCCCCCCCAGTAAAATATATGGTTATGATGGGTGTATGGTCTTCTTTCCTTTTTCACCGTATGCATATTTCTTCGATAGGCCCACACTCTTGCACTAGACAACCAATGATCGACCTGTCTTGCATAATTAGGTTACCGATTGATAGGCATTCGTAGGCCCACACCTATGTTATTAGATTTCAAGTTAAAACACCGCCATACAGTATGAAAACAAAGATTAATTTAAATAAACATGAAGGTATTATAAATACAATAAAATAGCTGAAGCTTTTAATATCAAGGCGGGTTGCTTTATGTAAGCTGCAGAACAAACAATCCAACACCGCAGTTCCCCATTCATAATCACTTACTTTATTAATATCCTCTAAAAATAAAAGATACCTCGCGTGTATGATATTATGGTTTGTCGATGCAAACAATACCTTTCCTAAGATAAACAGTATGTATGCTTTGGATTAAGTCGCCATCGTTTCCCAATTAGCATCTAAAAAAAGAACTTGGCAAAATTTACTACCCAACCACGACAACATAATGCCCCCTTGACAATACACTTTCTCATCCCCCATAATATATTTACTAAATTCGCTATTAATAAACATTTGTTTAGGGTTTTGTATTAATAAACATGTTATAGGATTCTCTATAATCGGTAATCCTAAAATGAAATGTACATCTTCAAGGGTTACTTTCATTTCACCGATAGGGAAGTGAAATGTATTGGTCTCACTACGCCAACGCTCCACTAATACTTCTATTAATGAAACATTTAATTGGTTACATACATTAGTGTTTGCAAATACCCCAAAACCCCATTCGCGTAATAATTCTTTTTGGGTATCACTTAAAACCCACAGTTCCAACAATCTTCCACTCTCATCGGTTCTTAATGACCTAGCATAATGGGGATTGTCCCATATAGGTCTAGGACAGTAAAGTATTGACAGTAGGTAAGTAACACAAAGTAGGTCTGGGATTGAATTCCATTTGTGTAAGTAACACAAAGAAAATACACATATATCAACTACACATTGGAAACAACATAAACAAAATAGAAACAAAATTTCATTTTTGTAACCAACACAATCAAAATAAACATCCATCAATGATTGAATACAACATAGATATTTTTTAAAATATATACATATGACTAATTTTACTCTGTACATATATGTTGGATTTAGCAATGCTGTTAGGTTGGTTGTAAGGATTTGTCAATCTCATTTTGCTTAGTTGTTTTTCTCTCAAATTTGCAACAAAGATTTTCAGTTTGATTGCTTGGTTGCTTAGATCCCAGATGGGCAAGATAGAACAACTTACACTTTTGATTTGGGTGGAGTAAGAGTCCGCAGTTTAGTTCTGCGGACGGTTAATATCTTAATACGGCGTCGTTTTCATATTAAACCCACTGAAGACGACACTTAAAAGTTCCCAGTTCCATACAGCGTCGTTTCATAGACCTAGCTTCCGCGGTTTTAAACTGCTGATGGGACCTCCCGCCATTCCAATGTACCATGGCATCATTCTAAGATCGTTGTAATGAATTAGCATCTGTAGTATTAAACTGCGGACGGGGATACTTGAAACTAAAATGCGAACGGGACCTCTATTTAACCGTTCAATCTTCGGATGGGGGTCACGATATGTTGTAAGGATAACAAATGACACCGTTTTAATATTAAAACATCGTCCGCAGTATTAAACTACAGTTGTGACTTAATATTAAAACGAACTTATTTTTTGTACATAAAATACCATAAAATTTGGACTTATGTTTTTATTAAAAATGACATCGTATTATGATTAAAACATCGTCCACATTATTAAATTGTGGATGGGGACTTTAGAGAAGAACAATTCAATTTAAAGTTATTAGTCTTCTAGTTTTGCTGGGTATTCTTGTTGAGGATTCATCTTATCTGGGATGATGATAAGAATACCCTAGAAAAAATAGAAAATTTAATAGCTTTAAATCAAACAATACTCGTCCTAGATCGGTACTATAAAATGAGATGAGATCCAAAAATATATATAACTTATTAAAACTAAAAATCATCTATTTCTCTTGCATATTCTTGTTAGTTGTTACAGATTCATGTAATCTAGGATGATGAGATACATTCATGGCTAAATAAATGGAAGAATGGATATATAACAATGAGGTGAAGTGTTTTCAATATATCCTTCCAATTGTTAGCCATGAATTTGTCTCATTAGTACAGATAACATGATTCATGTTAAAACAATAAGAATAAGCAAAAAGAGAGAAAATTCTTGAGCCTTAATTCGAAAACTTAATAACATTAAATCTAACTATACTCGTCTCATATCGGTACTTTAAAAATGAGTTGAGATCAAAAAAATATAAATATAAGTTTTTAAAGCTAAAAATCATCTAGCTAGTTCTTTTGCATATATTCTTGTTAGTTGTTGCTTATTCAAGTAATCTGAGATGATGAGAAACACACATGACAAAAAAAGTTGGAAAGATGGATAAACTAAACACCAAAATTATATATACAATGAATATATACAATGACCCACAACCCCGACCTTTGCTCGGCCGGTCGATGCGCGTGTGGTTAAACCAAGTCTTGACTAAGTCTGCTTTCCTCCACAAAAGTGGGGTGCCCCTTGGGGCCCAAACCCAAGAGCAATGTAATTGTATATATACTCACTTAATGTTTAGCTCTTACTCGATGTGGGACTTAGCTTCCCACAACTAGTTATTAACATTTTCAAGGGTGATCTTTGGGAGTAAATTTTTCATTCATTATCCTATGGATTTGAGCTTCCAAATACTTGATTTTAATCTACTCATGAAGTAGAATACAATTATATGTGGATTTATTTCAAAATGATTAATGAACCCCACTTTTAATTTAGCTCAAGTTCTAACACTTTTTTTCACTCGATTTTAGATCAGGGTCCATATAACTAATTTAAATATATTTGGGGTTGCTATTGGGAAACTTTAAATGTCGTGGTCCCAATTATAAATAACGTATACTTTGGGGTCACATATATTATTGGAGAAGATCAGGTGCATACACCTTTATTTAATATACCCTGCTCATCACCTTTAGCGACGGAATGGGCGACGGTTCGTTCCGTCGCGTATATCAAAGAACCGTCATCTTAGATTTTAGCGACGTATCAAATCGTCGCCTTATCAAATAAACTGTTTATCTGTTCTATAGCGATGGACTAAACCGTCACCCAATTTGTCGCTAAAGGTGGTGAGTAGGGTATGTAAAATAAAAACGTATGCACTAGAAACTGACTTCATATACTATTAACCGGATTAGTTTTCGTAGTATGGAACCATAGGAGGTTTTCTCTAACTAAAATATAGGGAAGGGAGTTTTTTGCAATTTAGCCTACAAAGATGATAATAAAATCTGACGACCCAACAACTATATCCTTGTTCATAAAAAGCTAACACACGCCAAACATTTCTCTCTCTCTCTCTCTCTCTCTCCATGGCTTTATAGCTTGTATTTCCCTCAAGGTGTATCAGTTCATGCCAAAGTTAGCAACTAATATCAGCTTCGATCTCCCAACAAGGTTACATTCCTCTCGATCCCTCTATTATTGAGTTTAATTTCTTTTTTATTAATATTTAAACTCCTGCTGAAAAAGATAAATGTTGGTAGTATATATCTGACAAATACTGAAGTTTATACTGTGTGGTATACATGTGATATATATCTAATTTCAGTAACTTCTAATTTGATTAACAAAATTATGTACCAAATCAATTTGAATAGGGTTTTTGTTTTTTTTTTGGGTTTTAGTTTCATTCTAAAATTTGAGATATATTTTTCTTTTTTGGTTCGTTTAAAATTAAAGATATATTTCTATTTTAGGGTCGTAAGTGACATAATCTTTCTAATATGTTGTACTATTTTATTTATCATTTGTAGCATCATTCTACCACTCCTAAATTTTTAGCTAATATTAAAAGTATCTTTAAAAGTCGCTGAGTTATGTCTAATTTTAGAAATGATAGAGTATAATAAAATTTGACTGATTACGAATCTGTCCCTCCAAGTTACTAGCTAATTTCAAAGTAACCATTCAATTATCAAATTAAACTCTCGACTCTTTATAGTTGTCCTTTAGTGTCAATCATGTTCCTTGAGATGACTTTTTTTCTCAATTTTGTGTCGCATATTAGTCATGCACTTGTATTAATGAATGAATATTTGTTATTTTACCATGTATATTTGGTCATATGTTCGTTATAACTGGGTGTTTAACATTATCAAATGACAATAATACCCTCATTATACCTGCACATGAGCAGACGAGCCGTACAACGCGAAATTGTGAAAAAATCAACCAGAGGAACATAACTAACTCTAGGTGGCATTTATTAAGAGACAACGGTTCATGTTAGTAATTGAGTGACTACTTTGAAATTGACTGGCCATTTGATGGGAGAGATCTTGTAATTCAACCATAAAATTCTGGTAAGTTCCAATATCAATTAGTACCATGGATCTATGTTTTTTTAAGAAAATAAAAGGGCAAATTGCAAAACTGTCACCTCATGTATACAGTGAATTGCAACGTAGACTCTAATGTTTTAATTTTTGTAATGTTATAGCTAATGTCTCAATTTTTTGCAAAATCGTCCCCTCTAACCAATTTTGGTCAAAATTATTATTTATATTTAATCAAAATATTGTACTTATATTTTCATTTAAATAGATCTTTGAGTTTTGTAATTAATTTTTTTTATATTTTATTTGGTTAAATTAAAACAAATTTATTTATTTGAGAATCTATTTTATTATTTTAATGACGTATTTGCCCTTCTATTAGGAGAAAAAATAGTTTTATACAGGAATTGACTAATTTGTCTTTATAAAACTCACATGACATGCACATGTGTTATTAAATTTGGTCAAAATTAGTTAAGAGGGGATGGTTTTGCAAAAAATTGAGATATTAACTATGACATTGCAAAAATTAGAACATTGGCGTCTATATTGCAATTCAGTGTATACATGAGGGGATAGTTTTGCAATTTACCCAAAATAAAATTATGATATCTAAGATTGTAGACATATAGTGATCATGATGGTTTTTATAAAATTCCTAATAGTATGTTAATTTGGATTTTTGCTTTTGCAAATTCTAAACTAATCGAACTATGATGGAGATTGTTTTTTATATTTATTTATTATAAACAACTCAGTCAACTCGGGACAAACGAAAACTCACTGAGTTAACCCAACAATTAATGTCATGATATGTAGTAAGATTTTATTATACTAGTCATAGTTGTAACTTCATTTAGGATGTTTCATTATTATCGATAATCCTAAATAAGTGTAAAAACGAATTCCCAATTTTTTTCAAAGCTTCCCTCTTTTGTTTTCTTGATAAACGGAGTAAGCACTAGAAATAAGAGGTTGTGTAACATTTTATAACCCATTTTCACAAACATGACTGAGTAGTTTTGTTGTGGCTTTTTCCTTATAAATTGAATGATATAACAGATTGGAGTCAAGGAAATTAAGCATAGAGCAGAGGTTCACAAAGAGTAGATCAAAGAGAGTACTAGAAAAAATGACATTGCCGAAGTTTGTGGTGCTGAAATCAAACTACAACAACAAATACTTGGGCTATGTTCCTAAAGAAGAGTTCAAAGATGTACATCAAGGTGCGGAGGCAACAAGGAACAGTTTTCTCCGATTCTATATATCCGATGTTGACAGCCCATACACAAAGTTTGAAGTGCAAAGGGCAGAAATTGGGAATGGACTAGTGCACCTAAAATGTTGTTATAACAATAAATACTGGGTACGATGGTCGCCGAACCACTGGTGGATTGTTGCTGCGGCTCAAGAACCAGAGGAAGACAAATCGAAATGGTCATGTACATTGTTTAAGCCAATTTATGTTGATGGTAATGCTAAAACTGTTCGATTTTTGCACGTTCAACTCGGACATTATGCTTGTTTGTGGAGGATTGGTGCGCCCTTTGGGTATTGTTTATTTGGAGGATCAAAAGATCCTGACAAAGATTCGCAAGATGTTGTGACAATTATCGATTGGGATTCATTATTGAAAAAATCCCAATCATTTTCATTGCCAAGGTATGTTGTGCTTAAATCAAATTACAACAACAAATACTTGGCTTATGTACCTAAATATGAGTTCAAAGATATAGACCAAGGTGTGGAGCCAACTAGGAATAGTTTTCTCCAATTCTTTATAACAGAGGATGTGAGCCCTTACACAAAGTTTGAAGTACATAAAGCAAAGATTGGGAATGGACTTGTTCACATAAGATGTTGTTATAACAACAAATATTGGGTAAGGTGGTCGAAAAATCACTGGTGGATTGTTGCTGCTGCTGATGAGCCAGAGGAGAATCAATCGCAATGGTCATGTACATTGTTTAAGCCAATAGATGTTGATCGTGATGCTAAAAGTGTTCGATTTATGCATGTTCAGCTCGGACATTATGCGTGCTTGTGGAGGATTGGTCCACCCTTTGGGGACTGCTTATTTGGGGGATCAAAAGATCCTAATGGAGAATCGTGTGATGTTGTCACAGTCATCGATTGGGATTCACTATTGACAACATCTGAACCTGTTGCATTGCCAAGATTTGTGGTGCTCAAATCTAATTACAACAAAAAATACTTGGGCTATGTACCTAAAGATGAATTCAAAGATATACACCAAGGTGTGGTGCCAACAAGAAATTGTTTTCTCCGATTTTATAAAGACGATGTCGTGAGCCCGTACACAAAGTTTCAAGTGAAGAGGGCAAAGAGTGGCAATGGACTCGTGCATTTGAGATGTTGTTATAACAATAAATACTGGGTAAGGTGGTCGAAAAACCACTGGTGGATTGTTGCTGCTGCTCATGAACCAGAGGAAGATCAGTCCAAATGGTCATGTACATTGTTTAAGCCTATCTATGTTGATCGCCATGCTAAAACCGTAAGGTTTTTGCACGTGCAGCTCGGTCACTATGCATGCTTGTGGAATATTGGTGCACCTTTTGGTGGATGCTTATTTGGAGGATCACTTGATCCCGACGGTTATTTACGTGATGTCGTAACAATAGTCGATTGGGAATCACAAGTTACAACTCTCGAATAAAGCAACCTTACCCATAGTAATGCAACTCGTTTTCATAAAATGCTCGAGTGGAATGCCTGGAATGATCAGGATTTGTTGCTTAGGTTGAATATGGTGCACTTGAGGACAATATCACAACCTTACCATAGTATGCATCTCCATGTTCAACATTGTAAGAATAAGCCAAGTTGTGTTTTTATGTTTTGAAAGTCCTTTATGCTTTATGAATGATATCTATGTTGAAGACCTTCTAAACCTGAAAGTAAGAAAACTGCTTTGTACTTATTATATTCTAGTTAGTTGAATTTGTTGAATTGTTGTTATATTGAAATGAATGGAGAAAAAGGCTCGTTAGTACAGCCATTGATCGAGGAGCTCAAAGCGTTCACACTATGAAGTATGCAGTGTCTAAACTACTAGGATCAATGTCAGCTCATGAGATAAATATACAAGAGCTTGACTATATATGATAAGAAGTAGAAAAGATTTGCTCTTAAAGTTAATGACAAATCAGTGAATGAATGACCGAGATCCTTTGGCTTGAGTGAATGAAGCCGACTTTGTGTACTCTAGCTACCAGTAAGGAGGAACTACAACAATTCTGGGTAAGGCAAGCAAAAATACATGAACAAGACAAGGCAATAAACCAATGAATTATAGAGTTGGAACCTCTCAAGGTTAAGTTGAAGATTTTGGTGTATACAGCTTATATCGTCCGTCAATCATTTATGGCTTCTTTGGCCCCTTTCTCCCATAACTCATATTCAATCTTATATTCGATACTAATATATCCATTCACCCCAACATATTATTAATTAAAATCTGTCTTAAATTACATATTAAGCTTAGTTTAAATCCAAGATTCTATAGATCTTTACATAAAATCATACTAGATAACAAGACGATAATAATAAGATAATTGTTACAATAACTCCTTAAGTTCGTATAAACACAGACACTTAATAAATATTTATTCTGTAACTTTGTCTTTTCCCTTATCTTTTCTGGACGTATCAGCATTCTCGCTTTTAACTAAAAACATTATATTCAACGCAAGGGTGAGCAAAAGTTTGCTCAACAAGAAAATAAACAGTTGAATATAATGGGACATAAATATATATAATAAAGGAATTAATTAACGAGATACTGAGCAAAACAGTTCTTTGAAGCTTTGAATTTAGAAAATCAGGCTTTTTCATGTTGTAAGGTCAAATGACCAGTGAACTTTGTACTAGAATTGACAGTACTAAAACTGCAATCCATAGATACAAACAGCTATGAAATCTGAACTATATCCTAAACTTGTATTTTAGGGGATCAGCCTAAGTACCTATATTGTGCACAACATAACAGTCTAATGACACATTACATGTCCTTTGGAATCATATGTCCGGTATCATATGCCCCTATAAAAGGGTTGTTTGTTCACAACATTATATAAAAGTACGCACCACAACAAAATGGTTTGGAGAACATTAAATGAGATTTTCATGAATAAATAATATCGATATATCTCAATATTTATCTAGCCAAAATAATGGTTATGACATACCTTCAATATCATAAGAATAACTAAATCTGAAGTATTGCAGTTCAATAATTTGAATAATCTTGAAAGAACAACTTTCGAATTTAGTATATTCAATATAAACTTATTTAAGTAAGAAAGGTTGATGTACTTGCCTCTCGCGTCGATTAGACTTTTTAATAAAAACAATGACTTACCACAAAAGTAGCCTACATATATACAGTATCAGCTTACTTAGTTATGTTATAACACAAAATCCATATTTACGGATACACATAGCTTTACTATGGTTATTGAAGCCATATCCAATGACTAACATGTATGTTATTTACTAACATTTGCCATGTATACATTCAGCTTTTATTTGCAAATATAACTTAGTACACATAGGCAAATAGTTTATCACAACATCTTTTTATAGCTTAGTTTATATGACACTTTCATACAAATAGCACACATAGACACACACCACCTATAAAGTTCATATATATCACAAAGCATACTTGTTTTTGTCCAAACATGTCGTATTATAGATCTTAGAAAATAACATACTTTTATTAACTTATTTAGTCATGCTAGGACATTTATAAGTCTTAAATTTCACTTTTAAAAATATATTTCAAAAATTCAAAATCATGATTTTTGAGTCATCTTTGAGGATTTTTAGAATATTCTGTGATAGTCTTTTGAACCTATCATTTGTGCATTTTTATAGACCACATACCAAAGTATTTTATCATTGGTTAAGGTCATAGAAACTAACAAGTTAAGCAATTCAAAATTAAGCCTCAAATGGACTGTTCTTAATAGTTTCTTAAGGAAACTGCACTTTTTATGAATTTCGAGGCTACTTTGATGAGTTTTAGGAATTTTTGTATTAGGCTTTTGGAACAGAACTCTGACATACTTCTAGCATATATCCCAAAATATTTTTTTGTTGGTTTAGGTTTTCATGTAAGCCTTTTATGCTTCTTGAAACTCATGCCCAAACTAGGTGTTTTTCCACAGTTTTTAGTTTACTAATTTTGGTCAATTCTTGTCATTTTTATTTCTGACCTCTAGGACTCATTCCAACACTTGAATTATTACTAGTTAAGACTAGTTTTAGCATTTCCTTGACTTTACTGAGTATAGATTTGGTTTTGACCCTTTAAACCTAGCTTTTTCGAGCTTTTACATACTAATTTCTCAAGTTCTTGTATACATTAGCATTCCAACACTTGGAATAGCATAACATACCTCTAACTCAATTGTCTAATGTGTTAAAATTGAGTTTCAAAATCTCAAATTTCACACTTAGAAATTTTTCAAAAACTGCAGTTTGAATGATTTTATAGCCTAGTTTGGTGATGTGTTTGAATTTTTAGCTTAGGCTCTTGGTTCAACCATTTGGCCCTGCTTCTAAACCATACTTCAAGGTGCTTTAATCAAGGTTTATGTTTCTTATTCATGCCAATTAAGCTTCCCAAAAACAAGGCTTATAGTGGGCAGTTTTCTCACTTTTTACAAAAATTGTTTTTGAATTTTTTTCAAAATTTTCTAGTTTTGGCCACTAGGATAGTCTAGGCATGTGTATTTAAGTTACTTAAGGATACTTTTAGCATCACCACACTTTATTTAATCATCTAGTCAATTTTTACCTATCAAAGCTCAATTTAGGCTTGAAAAATGGATCCTAACTTGGTTTTCTTGCTAGCTTTGGTCATGACCATGATTTAAAACTATTATTTAGCAACTTTATATGATTTCATTTTGGGTCCTTAACACTAATATACAATAATTAGAAAGTAATTACAAAAATAAAACATACACAAAATAATTACAAAAAATAACGCAATTCATATTAATAAGGAAACCTAAAATTAAGGAGAAATATCTGCCATAACTAATCATTCAAATTCAAATATCTGGGATCTAACCACAAAAATAAATTCAAATATTCAAATTCAAATTTTATAGGAAAGACTGCACAAATTTTGTATTTTGCAGGAGGTGGCGGAGGCAAATTTCAGAGGAGGTGGAAGCTTTGGAGGAGGTGACAGCGTCGGAGGAGGTGGTAATGGTGGCTTCAGAGGCGGCGGTGATGACTATGGAGGAGGTAACAATGGCGGTGGTGGCTCAAGTGGTGGTTACAGGGACGGTGGAGGTGGAGGCTGGGGCGGTAGTGGCGAGAGCAACCATTTTCTGGTAGTAAAAGGAAATTCTCAAGATACTGCAGAGGAGAAGATCGTTAGTAATGTCATGGTAACCAAACTTTTATAACAAGATAACAAAAACTTTTATACTAAGGTAACCAAATTTTTACACCAAGGTAACCAAACCTTCGTAATTACCAAGGTAACCAAACTTTTATACTGAGGTAACCAAACTTTTATACTAAGGTAACCAAACTTTTATACCAAGGTAACCAAACTGTCATACCAAGGTAACCAAACATTTATACCAATGTTACCTTGGTATGAAGGTTTGGTTACCTTGGTGTAAAGGTTTGGTTACCAACTGCACTATGAAAAAACTGATGGTGTGGAGGTGGATTGGTTATCTTGGTATGACAGTTTGATTAACTTAGTATAAAAGTTTGGTTACCAAACTTTTATACTGAGGTAACCAAACTTTTATACTAAGGTAAACACCAATCAACAAAAAAAGTGATCATAAATCCATAATCAAACGCACATTTTGCATAAAATTAAGATCATAAACCCCAAATGAATGACATTAAAGAGAAAATCTTAAAAATTGGTGCTCGAGAGAGAGAGAGAGAGGTAAAATAGAAGTACTTACAAAAACAGAGTACAAAAAAATATGAAGAACAATTGAAAGAATGAAAGAGAGAGAAAAAAATGACAGAATAAAAGAAAATAGAAGAAGTGACGTCTTCATCTTTTATACAAAAATGGCAGAAATGGCGTCTTCATCTTTTATACAAAAATGGCAGAAATGACGTCTTCATCTTTTGAAGAAAAAATGACAGAATAGAAGAAAATGAGAGAGAAAATGGCAAAATATCGTCTTCATCTTCTCTCTTCACTGGTGTCTTCATCTTCTCTCTTCACTCTTCAGCTTTTGTCTTTAAATATGAAAATAGAAGAATAGAATTGTAGTGACGTACATAAAATGGCAGTAGGAGGAGATGAGAGAGAAAATGACACCTACCAAAACTAATCCCCTAAATTAATGAATCCTAATTACACTGATATTGCCATGTCAGTCATTACATATTAATCCCTTAATTTAAGGACCTTTAATTATGTTAAGATTGAAAATAAAAACAAAAAAGTGTAATATTTTTGTAATTATTTTATAGGTGTATGATTTTTATTATTATTTTTAAAAATGTACTACTATATATAATTTATCCTTTCATTTTAGTCTTATAAGTTCAGGTGACAAGAATTACAAAAAGCAATCCACTTTTGGGCTTAAAATGATATTTTTGACAAGTCTAATGCTCAAAACATTTTAGGTTTTGTTTCTTTAGCTTGTGCAGCTTAATTATGTTATATTATGACTATTGAAACTTGACTATATGGCCCAGGTATGGTGATACTTCATTTTGGTGTTCATAGCTATTATATAGCTTACTTTTATGGTTTTAAATATGAAATTTAACTCCCATCTTTACTTAGGTTAGCAAAAATAATTAATACCCACATCATTAAAGATAATGGTTCCATGTAATTTAAATAATTCATGATAATACCTAATTTCTTTATTTGTTATTAAATAACCCTTTTAAATTATATCTTAATATAGTTAATTCTTTGAACACATAGATGGCTTCATATCAAGAATCTTTTTCAATTAAGTCATGTTGGCTTTCCTTTTCATTCTTGATATTTAAATATCATTTTAATAATGTATATCATTCTTCCCTTCCTTTACCATTTATAATCTATGATACTTAACAATTATTGAGTAGTAAATATTTATAAAGCCACATCAATTAAGTATAATTAAAATAAAAAAAAATTATACTCAAATTTTGACATCACAATAACTGAATATTACATAGAATTTTCTGAGTCATTACATACAACCTTATTTTAGTCCATAAAACATTAAAATTCCAATTGTGATTGAAATTTATTTTAAAACTTACACACACACACACACACACACACACACACACACACACACACACACACACACACATATATATATATATATATATATATATATATATATATATATATATAGAAATAATTTATAGTAACCATTAGAGTACATTTATGGATGTAATATTTATACTTGTATTTTTTTAAATGTTTATGGAGATGTAGTTTAGTATTGTTTTAAAATGTTTGTTTTTTTGGAATGTTTATGGAGATGTAATTTATTATTACTTTGAAATAGATGGTATATATGCAAAACCGATTATTTTTATAAACTAAATAATGTATATTGAAGTCACTCTAAATCTACGATCGTTAACGATGGTAGAATCATGACTAAACGATCGTAGATTCATGACTAAGCGATCGTCTACGATTGTTTAGTCATTACTTGCGGGCAGAATAAAGTGAATTGGCATGGTCTCATGTCTTACTTGCAACCAGGATATAGTGAGTTGACACCTTTAATAGTCACATTACCAATCTAGATAACAACCATTGATAGATAATATCACCAATCTCATAATAGAAATTAAACTATCATCCAATGAAATTAAAATAACATACATTGAAATAAACATGATCTTTTGTTGAAATTAAAATATCATACATTAAAATTAAAATATCATTCATTGCAATTAAAAAGTCAATAGCGTACATTGAAAATACATAAAAACATCTAGTTAATATGTGCCCTAGCTATATCTCTAGTCGAACATTTGAATAATTCATACACTATCCTATATATACCTAAACACCAATACATCCTCATCTGACCATATTTTCTTGGTAAGGTCAAGGTCACGTCGCACGTAGTAGTCGATGTATTTGAAGACAAAGATGCTGCAATTGCATGTGTTTTTTTGTATCAGCTGATCCTTTATTGCATGGAATTTTTGGGATGTACGAAGCTAACCACCCAAATGACATCTGTTTTAGTGATTACTGTCGGATGACTAAACACTAAAAAACCCCCCACCCAATTAATAATTTTTTTTTCTAATTTGGTCAGTTCCCATTTGTCATACGTTATGGCAGTAGTTTTGGTCGACATTAATGTACCCCTATCAACACCATTCCATACATCCTCCACACATGACGTTGTTAGTCATAAAGGACATTGGGGTCAATGGGTTAAGGAAACCAAGTGTCTATATTTTGCCTAATTAAAAATACCAACAACAATAAAACTAATATTCCATGTCTAAATATATATATGCATTACCAATTATTCAATGTATCTACGTAAGGGTCAATTATGCTATATTATTAGTCTAAATTATCATACATAGTACCCAATTTGTATACATACATATATACTACCCAATTTGTTTTTTTTTTGTTTTTTTCTTTCTAAATTTGGTGTGTGATTAATAAGATTTTGTACAATGGCTAAGGGGCATACCCCAGACTATAGCAAATTCATCTATTAACAAACCCAACAGATGAAATGACTAAAGGGATAAAAATAAAACCTCAATCAGCAGCATATACATGAGCACTTACATGAGCCAATTACAATATTATTGACTAAAGTTACTACCCAATTCGTTGTTTCATACATGTAATTCTAGCTAGTAGTATTTTATGAATTAACAAAAATTCGTAAAAAAAACCGATAATAATATTCTTACTAGTAATTAGAGTAGATTAACTGATTCAAAGTTGAATTTTGATGTTGATTAACGCGAGTGTAGCGGCGGCAAGCCTTGTTCGTTCTTACTCTCTCTTGTTCTGCAGCAAACGCACTATAGCATCAACCAAATTAGATCTGATTTTTAAGTCAACTAGCCGCATGTCCTACCAACGGTAAGGAAAAACGACGCCAATTTGAAAATCCTAATAAAGTTTAGGGCAATTTAGTCATTTCTCTGACCGCTAAGAGTTGTGTTAGCCGCTAGAGGGACCAGTGGTTGGGCCCGTGCCCAAGTCATTAGATTTGTTATTGGACGATTGAAGATTTGGTTGTTAGAATAGTGTTATAGAAAATGGTTGTTATGGATCATTCCCGAATATATATATATATATAATATATATATATATATATATATATATATATATATATATATATATATATATATATATATATATAGGGTGGATCAGGAGAATACACCTTAAGTGCATTACTCTCTTAAGTAACATACATATTTAATGTCTCCGTGTTTTATCTTTTAGTTTCTCCTTCTTCACTCGTTTCTCTCCAAAACAAAACCAAGCGCGATCTGAAAATAAAAGCAAAAGAGACCTAGCTCGAAAAATTCGAATCAAGCAACAAAGAGACCAAGAATTAACATTTATGCCAAGATCTCGACTTCGATTTGGTAAACCTTTAACTATTATTCGATTTCGATAAGAATTAACTAGTTTTCGATTTCATTTTTTAATTTGGTAAACCTAAAGCTAGACGACCCAGATCTCGATTGATTTTTTATTTTGGTTTCGTTTTTCCGTACTAATTTTTTCTTTTTGATTCGTTAGGCACTTGCTGCTTTGTTCTTCTTGCTAGATGTGAGTTATTTTGACCAACTACAATTTTAGGTGAGATTTCTTTGAAATTGTTAATATGGGTCTTCTTTAGTTCTTGTTTTTTGAGTGTGAGTATCAATTTTCTCATCTAGGAATTAGCCTAAATTAATTTTTCTGTTCCATTAATTATAGTTTTGTTGTTTTGGTTTGAATAACAAAGGCTAATTGGGAGAGAATGAAGTTGTTCAGGGTCTAGTGAGAAACTTTTCTACTTCCAAATAACAATCCAAGAAAACATGTACTTTAAATT